>CM070550.1:73266643-73741185 GCA_036346405.1 Phyllostachys edulis
TAGATCAGGTTTTGATTTTTGGGTTTGAACCCACCTTCGTTCAAATGCAAGGATAGGAACCTTGGCATGGATCTCTGAAATCGTTGCTTGGAATAGGTTCCTAATATCTTGAGGAAGGTGTGGTTCAATTTTGGTCAATTTGGCGCGTAGATCAAAAGTTTGATGGATTTTCGTTTTTGAAACCGAGCTGATTTACACTCCGGGACAATCGGAGCGGCCGAAGCGTAACACTACGGTTGTACGCCTTCTTGAAACGGCCGTGGATTTGCACCGTTGTTCCATTTCACTGAGTTTCTTGAGAACTTCGATTTTGTTCTTTGGTGTGGGGTGAGTGGATTCAACATAAGACTTCCTCGTGTAATCTTTGATCTTCATAGCTCTCATAGCTATTGGAGTGATTTACAAGTTGAATCCATTCTTTGCGAAAAAAGTTTATGTGCTCCTATTCACCCCCTCTAGTCGCCTTTCGGTCCTTCAATTGGTATCGAGCGGTTAGCTCTTTTCAATAGATCTTAACGGTCTCCAAGGCCGTGGCGATGGACAAGTACTCGACCAAGCACTTTGTTTTCGATGGCATCGATTACCCCTAAGGCGAATGGAGACATACATCGAGGCGGTATGCCATCTGGCGAAGGTCAAGGATTGGATTATTTGTTCTAGTGAGAACATCAATGCGGAACATGGTTGATGTTGAGGCGAATGCAAAACAAGAACATCATCATCGGGGTTTGAGTCGTAGTGAGTTTGACGCATATCTCACTGTCGTCGCCTCGATATCTGGGTGACCCTCGGCGCATACCATGAGGCACCACCGATCAAGGCAGTTCGACAGACCCGGTTCAACGAAATACAACAAATTTGAGATGCTTCTGGTGAGTCCCTAGATGAGTGCCATGCGTTTTCACAGAATCTTGAGCAACCTCCGGCGGTCGGTCTCACATACCACTTCGGACAATGCTCGGTCGGATCTCCACGGCTTTCGTCTGCGTGTTTGGGAGATGAAAGTGACCACCATCAAAGACCCAGCAGACCTCTCATTGACTCTTGATCGCGGTACACTGCGCCTCAAGACTCCGAGATGGCGTTGTCTCTCGTCGGTCGAATCCGGTCGATGGCCTTAGTCACCAATCCGTTCTTCTTAAGACTTTCTTGATTCTTCTTGCGGTTTCTCCTTCTTGCTCTCGTATAGCGATGATCGGTTAGAGCAACTTGCGGATGGCTGCCCTCCTGCTCGAAGATTCTCCCATGCTTACAAAGGGAGGAGACGAGAAGAGAGGACCCGTGATTTGCTTGAGTGTGGTGGCCCCAACCATCAAGACAAGCGCCCCAAAGGCTGGAGAAGGGCAAAACGACTCACGGTGTTCGGGCAAAACGACTACAAACAAGAACCGCAACAAGAAGCCTCCAGCTCGGGCCTGACAAGAAGAAGTTCCAACTTTGGCAAAGCCAAGCTCTTCCGCGTCCTCACGCGCCCGGCGACCTCGACCTCGGCGAGGTGGAGGGATGGGCGGCGATGACGGAGACGGGTGACCAAGAGCAAGGATGGCGGCGACGACTTCTCGGCATGTGCTTCATGGCCCTCGGCGAACTTCAGCGACAGCGTACTCCGACTTCGGGACGAGTAGATCCCCCTCTGAGCGACTCATGCTTTTCTTAAGCTAGGAGGTTTTCATGCTAAAGCTAAGGCTAGGTCTTGGAGTTAGAAAGGAAATAGATGAAATGTCACTAGAGATTATTGCTCTTATACGCTCCTTCTAGTGATGATTGTGATACATGCTACGCTTTCTTTGGTTGATATGGAGAAGTTAAGGACCTCACATGATAGTGTGTCCTCCAAACTTGATAGTGTTAAGGTGGAGAATGTTAGTCACTTCTTTGAGTTAGAGTTGAGTAGGATGGTACATTACCCTACTTATTCTTGATGAGACTACTTCTCCCACCTCATGTGAGAGGTAAGGACATTCTTTGCTAGAGGATCTTATGCCATGCTCCTTGATGCACTGAGTCTTGTGAAAATTGCAATAACAAGATGAACTTGCGAGATCATAAAATTCTTGAACTACAAGCTTCTTTACTTGAAATTGTTTCATGCTTGGCTGTCCTAAGTTAAGCTTGAACTTGAAATTTGTCTCCAACCAGTTTCAAGATATGATTGATCATGAAAGGAAGTTGGCTCGGTTTGCTTCTAAGGACCTGTTAGCTCACCATGCATTAAGTGTAACAAACTAAAATCGACTTGATTGCTTTGGATGAGAAATGTGTGAAGCTAACTAAGGACCTTCTAGAGAAGCCACATTGTGCTTGCAATATGATTGTGGAGGAGAAAGCCCGGGGTAGGATGAGGCAGCTTAGCGTGAACCAAGCGGCTGCGATGGGGTGTCCCTTGAGTGTTTTGTGCTGCACAAGCCATTCTTCCCTCTATTTCTTTGGTTCTTCTTTTGCTCCCTTACCTTCTGCATCTCTTCTTCCCCTGCTCTTCTTGCACCTCTCTCTTTGAGTGTCGTTACCTTATGAACACTCGAGAGATTTGTGAGAGAAAAAGCTCAATCTTATTCTAGACCAATCTAAGATTGCAGATTTAATCGAGGTCTAGGATATGACTTCTTTGAGGACATGAGAAGCATCCTGGTGCTCGGACCCATAACAGTGATGAGGCCGGGCCGGGACCGAAAGTCCATTTCAAGTCGGCGGGCTATGTCGAGTTTGACGATGAGTAATTTCATCTGCTTCTACCTCTCGGAAGGTGAAGTATCACTTATACATCGGAAGGATGGACACCTGATCGTCGATGCTTGGTAGCGCCAAGATCGCGTAGAGACCATGTTGAGTCTCTTAGGCGCATTGAAGTCGACCCAGGACCTTGAGTGCACCTAAGACCAACACGAGTCTAGGCTTGTTTCTTCGATGGGTTTGTGCGACGCCGAGGACTTGGTTTTCAAGTTTTACGGTTTTAAATCCTCATCTTTGCTTTTCGATCGTGACTTCGAATCACGAGGTAGATCTCGTTTTCCCCCGAGATAGCTACAGGCGTGTTGATCTATTCTGAGGTGCTCAGACTCGCTCCTTCGTGCGGATCGGACCCGATAACGACTTGAATCTACTCTTAGACCTTACGTGATGAGAAGGCGTGGGGTAGATAGAGGTCGATGGGCTTGACTACTTCATCGCTTTCGGCGTGTTACTTCGATATTAGTGCCAAAATCATTGTTGATTTATCGATCTTGAGACTTTACTCTGTTTGACTTCGAGGTTAGCGGGTAGGGAAGGAAAGGTTTGGCTTGTAGACTCGGTTGTTCTCGTCATATATTAGGAGACTCGTTGGTTCTCTTCCTAGCCGCTCGGTGATAAGGCGATCACCTTGGAGGCAACCGTCTGGCGGCGTCGCTCGCCAAAATGCTTGTCGCGTTAATGCTTCTTTTATTCTTAAGGATGTTGCCTTGGTTAGTAAGGCTGCGGTACAATTTGCTTTGGTTTCTCGGCTTCTTGATGCGGTTTGAGTGAGCTTTAAGAAAAACAATTGCAAAATTCTTGACTCTTGGGTGAATGCGGTTTTGGGATTTCTCGTTATGGGAGGATCTTTAGTGCTGATTTCTCTGAGTCTTCTGGCGATCCTCTCGGTGTTTAGTTGCTTAGTCCTGATCTCTCTTTACGGCATAGGAGACTTGGTCATATTGGATTTGACCATTTGACCGATTAGCGACCATGATCTCATTAAGTAGTGCTAGAAACTCAAGATGGTCAAAGATCTTGTTTGCACTCCATAAAGCGGCAAGATAGTTCCGCTTCTCATCCTCAGGTCCGATTACTATGACCGATGCACGGAAGAAAACTGCTCCATGGACACGGTTGGACCATTTCGGTCTTGATCGGCGGGAGGAAGTGGTATGTTCTTGTTGTGGTCGATGACTTCTCGAGGTACTCTTGGGTGTTTTCTTAGCCTCGAAGGGCAGAACATTTACATTTCGAGGTCTTTTAGTAGGAACATGCTGTGAGCTCCGGGTGCCTTCTGAGCGATCCGCGATGACAATGTACGGAGTTCAAAATTCCTACTTTGAGTTTCTGCGGTGAGGCAGTGTAGAGCACGTTCTCTTCTCCATCGTCCTCGGCAAAATGGCGTTGTGGAGAGGAAAGCCGTACCTTAGTTAGATGGCGGGCGATGCTTGATGAGTACTCTACAGGAAGTTTTGGTGAGGCCATTGCGACCGTGTGCCATGTTTGAATCGAGTTTTTCTTGGGCACTCTGCATCGCACTTCTTATGGTTTGAGATCTGGCGAAAGCCAGCGTCTCTCATTTTCGTGTGTTTGGTTGCAAGTGCTTTATTTTGAAGTGCAGGAACCTAGAATAAGTTAGGAGTCACGTTCTGTGGCGGTATCTTTCTAGGCTACTCGACTTCTTGGCAGGCTTATAAGTGCAGGCTGAGAGTCTAGCAAAATGGTAGAGACACGAGGTGACTTTTGGCGAGCCGGTCAGGGACTAGGCGAGATATCTCGGAGTTCTTTAAGTGGTCAAGACCACCATCTTTGTGGATGATGAGGGCGATGGAGATGAATAGTTGTCTACACGATCACATCCTCATCCACTCCTTGAGTCTGCCGTCTTCCACCGCACCTCGAGGTGATCGACCCTGCCTACTGCTTCCCTCTGGAGCTAGTGGCTCTGTTCCTACCTCGTCGGCTCATGAGGTAGAGGCCACTTCTTCATCTCTCGGGGACCTCCTGGACACTTCGGAAAGTTCATCCTTGAGGCAGATCATTGGAGATCTTTTGACGGCGTGTTACAGCTCAAAATCAAGCTTATCTCAGTGCATCTCCGTTACGCGCCGTTGCCTCTTTTGGCAAAAGATGTTTCTCATGCTTTATCGATGAGTCATGGGTCAATACCATGCATGAGCTAGAAAATTCGAGAGGAACAAAGTGCAGTAAACTTGTTGAGCCCCCACGAGGCCACAATATCATTGGAACCAAGTGGGTGTTCAGAATTTCAGCGAGTGAGGATGGGGTAATCATCAGAAACAAAGGCGAGATTAGTAGCTCGGGGTTTTCCCAGTTGAGGTCTAGACTTTGAGAGACCTTTGCCTGTAGCTCGACTTGAAGCCATTAGAATCTGCTTGCCTTTAGACTTCTAAGGGTTTCAAGCTTTAGGAATGGGCGTGAAGAGTGCCTTCCTCAATGGCCTTATTGAGGAGGAAGTCTCGTCAAACTGACCTCCGAGGTTCGAGAACCCCAAATACCTAACCATGTCTTCAAGCTTTCCAAAGCGCTGTATGGACTTAGCGAGGCTCCCGAGAGCTTAGTATGAGAAGGCTTAAGTCCTGCTTGATAAGTCATGGTTTTGAGATGGGTATAGTTGACAAGACCTTGTTCATCACTTGGCATAGTGACCTTCTGCTTTCGTCGGATCTATATGCGATGACATTATCTTTGGCGGCTCTTCCCATACTGGTTTCCCAGTTCTCGGATGTCATGAGCACCGAGTTTGAGATGAGTATGATGGGTGAGTTGACCTTCTTCCTTGGCTTCCAAATCAAGCGAGACTCGGGAGGTACATTTCTTCATCAAGGAAAGTACACTCGTGACCTCTGGCAACCGACATGAGTGATGGTAAGCTTGTGTAGACTCCATGGCTTCTCTGCCTATCTTGACCCGAGATGAGGATGGCGAGCGATTGATCAAAAAGGAGTTTCGCGACATGATTGGCTCCCTCTTGTACCTCAACGCCTCGAGACCCGGACATACATTTTTACGTGTGTTTATGCGCTTCGTTTTCGAGCTTCTCCTCGCGTTTCTCACCGCCCGGTGATGAGCGCATCTTCGGTACCTGCGAGCTACCATTGACTATGGTATCTGGTACTCTTCCTCATCTGTCTTTCCTTGAGCCTTCTCGGATCTGAACTTATTGGGTAGAGATAGATAGGAAAACGCCGGCTTTTGCCAATTTCTTGCACTTCTCTTGTTTCACGGTCTTCAAGGAAGCGATGCGGTGTTACCTGATCCACGCGAGAGGCGAGTATGTTCTTTGCGGCCGATTCTTTGTAGTCAAGTGCTCTGGATGGCCCGACCTGCGGGACTTTGGGTTAGTTATCGGCGATGTTCACTCTTTTTGTGATAACATACTGCGATTAACATTGCCAGAACCCGTCACGGCATTCGGACCAAGCACATCGATATTCGTTTCCACTTCCTAGAGACCATGTAGAAAGGCGATATAGTGCTCCGGTTTGTGGAAGTGACCACCGGTTGGTGACATTTTCACCAAGCCATTGGATAGTTCGAGGTTTTGACTCTGTGAGAGAGCTTGGGGTGGTTTGTCCTTATGGACTATAGTGAGGGAGCTTTGGGTTTCTTGCTCTACTATATTATTTATGCTCTTGCTCCTTCTTTGTTGCATTGCATTTTGGGTGCATTTGGGATTAGTCCTCTAGCATAGATTAGAGTGCTTCTTTTGTCTAGTTGTTTAGATTTCGCTCTTATCTTGTGATTCTAGGATCTTGCTTATTAATTTGTCTCTCTCTCTCACTAGGTTGAGCTTACTCACTTCTTATAGGTTCTAGCAAGGGTTGGGCCACCTTGGGTAGGCGAGGCGTGTTTGCTCCTTAGTGTGTTAGCCGGGCAGGTTGATAGTCCTAGAGTCATATGGGGTAGATGAGAGTCGATCGAGCCATAGTATTCTCTATATCTTATCTATGCTTTAGAGATTGCCTATTTTATGTTTTCCTTGCCGACTTCTCGATTTATTGTTTTTGGTTCAAGGGAGTTCTTTTGGGAGCTTACGGAGCTTAATTTGAGTTAACTCAACTTGAACTAAAAGTTGCATCTAATGTTGAGGGGCTGGATCTTACCTTTCTAGCATGCATTGTCATATAACTACATTGAGCCTTGATTATTATCCTGCTATGATATGTTTACAATGCTTTACACCTTGTCATGACTTGTGCTTATTTGCTAGATTTATCATGACTTCATATGTATAGCCTAGCTTTTGCCATGATAAGTTAATTAAAATTGCTCAACAAACTAAAACTTGTCATGTTAGCTTTTCGAGATTAGTCTTTCTTGAGATATCTTTTTTATGATTCATGCCATGTCAAATAAATTTGGGTAGAGTGATGAATCTATATTGAGCCTTAGATTGAGTTTTTAGTCTCTTGATGATGCATGAGTTAGTACAACTTGTTAAAAGGCAAAAGATCTCTTTTGTCGAAAAACTGATCTCACCAATTCTCTCCTATGAGGCGGCTTGCCATTGCACTTGCAGCATGAACTTAGGGGTTTTGGGTGACCTAGACTATCTTCTTAAGCTTCGCTTGGAGTATGCATAAGGCTTGAGACCTAGCACATGATAAAACAAAAATCTGGTTGGAAACCACCATGAATTTCAAAAGAAAATATGTTTCATGTGTTCAATGTGCTTAAAGCCACAAAAGTATCATGTACTTTAACCAATGTTTCAATCTTGAGCATAGCACTCTATTTGGTCTCAATTTAAGCTTCTTAGTTCCGCTTAGCTTATTGACATGGCTGCATCATCCTTGGATATCTCTAGCTAGACTTTGCTCATTGATGACTTGACTTGCTCACATAATGTACCTCATTTTCAGATTGTCATCTATGTGTTCTAGCTAGCTTATACATATCTTGTCATGATCTAGATAGCCTTTTTATTAAGTTATGGCTTGGTGTATTACATTATGGTCATGGATAATTCTCATGGCTCTAGCTTAGAATAATCAAACTTCACCATTTCATCCATTGACATGTCATTTTCTCTCTTGAGCATTCTTGATGTGTTTATTGCCAAAGGGAGAATAGAAAGAAAAGTCATTGAGAACAGTTTAGAGCTTTGGAGAACAATTTGCTCTTTTAGGTTGTTGCTCTAATGTTCCATACATCGACATGGTCATTGTTTCACTCTTCTTCTTTGGACCATGTTGGATTCTTCAAACTCAAACTCAACTTTGCTCTTTTTGGAGTTTGTCAATATACTCATCAAGGGAGATTGAGAGACCATGTGGAGGTCGTCCGTGTGAGTGATGAGTAATTGACAAAGGTTTTAGGTCGATCGAGTTTGGTTTGTGTGGTGGACCTTAATCGTTGCAGTTCCGCAGCGTTTTAAGTGAAATCAATCGAAATTTGTCGGGATAATCGGAGCGGCCGTGTTATGGTGATCAGCCATGAGCGGTTTCTGGAATTGGTAAATAAGCGGTTGAAGAATTCGGAAGAAGTTGTTTTTTTGAGTTACGGTCTTCATTGGAAATCGGAGCGACCGCGAGTATTAGGCCGATGCGGCCGAGTGCGGTTGATCGCTGGTAACATCGCGGTTATGCCGATTGTATTGTGAGGTTCGGCCATTTTGGTGATTTGAGTTTTGGGATAGGTCATATCCAAGTGTGTTCATGCATATGTGTTGCATATTGCATGTTTGAGCTAACGTTAGGTCAAGTTGTGAAGAGTTGTTCGGTTTCGTGTTTCTTATGCGTGTGTGTTGCGGGGCGTCCGAGTGGAGTCGTGGCGAGACACGGTGGATGGACTAAGCGCGAGTGGCGAGTCGAAGCAGTCGGGATGTGTCGAAGGCAGCGTGGACTCGAGGTGGTTCGGCGTGCGAGACAAGGGCGGAAGCTTCGGAAGGTCGCGAAGAAGGCGAATCGGAAAGTCGCAAAGAGCACTGCTGAGGCGAGCTCAGTTGGACTTAAGGGCATAGCAGGAACCCGTTAGCGTAGCTATAAAAGAGGAGGGCTGCATGCCCTCTGGAGCACTTTGGTGGAATTAGGGTTTTAGAGTCAAAAGAGGCTTTGTGAGGTTGTTTCTCTTTTGCTCTTTAGTTGTTGAAGTGGAGGTGTGGCGGTTTGGTGCTCCTGCTTGTCCCCTTAGCTCTCTAATGTGAGTTCTTGGCTTAGGGAGAGGAGAGGATGGATTGATGAACATGTAATCATTCCTCTTGTTCTAATGTCCATGCGTATGGGGATGTATCTCTTTGTATTTCGCTCTTGATTCAATGAATGGAATCTGAAGTTTTCTTCTATTAAGTGCTCTCTATTCTTCGTTCTCCTTTTTGTGATTTTGGGGCTTTCTTCAATCTGGGAGTTTTGCTTGGTTCTTCCTCTTGATCTTGCTTGCTGGGACATGTGGGAACCTATTTAAGGTCATCTAGATCATCATCCACCCACGAGCAAGTCGTTAGATCAAGTTTTGATTTTTGCGGGTTTTGAACCCACCTTCGTTCAAATGCAAAGGATAGGAACCTTGGCATGGATCTCTGAAATCGTTGCTTGGAATAGGTTCCTAATATCTTCAGGAAGGTGTGGTTCAATTTTGGTCAAGTTTGGCGGCGTAGATCAAAAGTTTGATCGATTTTCGTTTTGAAACCGAGCTGATTTTACTGCTCCGGGACAATCGAACGACCAAGCCGTAACACTACGGTTGTACGCCTTTGCGCGAACGACCAGAGCCGTTTACTGCGGTTGTTCGATTTCCTGAGTTTCTTCGAACTTCTGATTTTGTTTCTTGCGGTTGTGGGGTGAGTGGATTCAACATAAGACTTCCTCGTGCAATCTTTGATCTTCATAGCTCTCATAGCTATTGGAGTGATTTACAAGTTGAATCCATTCTTTGCGAAAAAGTTTATGTGCTCCTATTCACCCCCTCTGATACGCCTTCCGGTCCTTGACATGAGTTTGTATTTTTGTGAAAACTAAATGTTAATTTATATATGAATATCAGATTATGCACCTTGAAGTAGGGGAACAAGCAAGGATCTGGTCTAATCTTCCAATATGTTTGGTTAGCATTTGGAAGCTTGAGACATTATAGGTGAGAGCAGGATTATATTGAAAACCGTCTTAATATGTCGATGGATTGTTTCCCTGTTATGCTTGAATTCATCTGTAAATCTTGAAAGCTTGCATTGTGGGAGAGTATGTACATGAGAAAATCCAATTTTTTTCTCAACTCTAACACCTCTACTGTCTTTTAACAATTTCTGCCATCTAAGGTAATTTGCAATTGTCCTAAAGACCTCAGGCTCCATAGGGAAAGCAACTCAGCAATCCATTCATGTCCTTCAAGGATATCCTTTTTAAACCGCTCCCTGCCGGATAGCCGATTCATATAACTTTATATCTTCTCTCGAGCTTTTAAACTCATTCAATTTCTTGAGCATGGTCCGATCCTACTACGCATGATACGCATCACAGCAAACAGCAGCTAATCGCGATGACCGTTCATATTAACAATATAACATAGTGCAGTAGATGCTTGTAGTCACAGATCAAGCCGCACCCGGCTCACATCGAATCACGCGACGGGAAAAGAACCGCGCGTCACACGGGATTTTTATTTGCCCCGTAGATCGGGTTGGAACAGTCTGAGATTTTCCAATCCCTAGCTTCATCAAACCGAGATTTAGGCTAGGCCGGAAATTCTCCCTAGGGGTTGTTTGGATAGGAGAGATTAGAACCAATCCTTCGGATTAAAAGAGACTTTAGTTCAAATTTTCAATCAATTCGAATGAATTAAGTAGAATCAGATTGTATCCAAACAAATCCTGACCAGGATCATCCACATGGGTTTGACCGGGATCCCAGATGCTTCCGGCACTTCCAACAAGCCCTCAAGGAGGAAAATCTTGCGCTAAGTTTCTTTTATCGTTGCAGTTTCAAATATTATCGGGCTATTATCTCCAAGAAGCTGAATGGTTTCATCGTAATTACATACCAAACTTTAAAGATCAAGTGGATGTGTCCGTCATGTCTGCATGTTGCCAAGTCCTTTCTGTTGGTGTACTTGTTGGCATGGGTGATGTGGCAACCAGGGAGGCATTCGAGTGGGCCTTTGGTTGCACTGGTGCTATAAAAGCTATTGGAGAGGTCGCACGTTTTGTGGATGACCTGGCTGGTTTTAAGGTATGATTTAGAATTCTATTATTAAATGTTACTCTTTATCCATGACGATGAAGATGCATGCAGCATGCACCTAATATCTTGTTGATAGCAAGGGAGGGGCAAAATGGACGTAGCCAGCTCTGTAGAGTGCTACATCAAGGAGCACAATGTTACAAGCGAGGTTGCCTTGGAGAAGATAGAGTCTTTGGTCGAAGAGGCATGGAAAACTATAAATCAAGCACGCTTTGAGCATCATGCACTTCTACCAATTGTACAACGGCTCGCCAGCATAGCGATGAGCATGGCGTTCTTTTGCTACGACAAGAAAGATGTATTCGAATATAGCAAGGACTTGAAAGAGACGGTCGAGAACCATTTCGTCAATCCTATTCCCCTCTAGTTGTTGCTGCCACTTTGGCCTTCAGAAAGCAAAATTAGCAAACACTGGTGATGATTAAGATGTGAGGCACATGAAACCTCTCAGCTTGGCTTCATACATTCATTGTTTTCATAAAAACAAAAATGTATTGTAATTCCTAAGTAAGTGCTTGCGTTGTCCTGAATGTTTTGCGGATTGTAAGAATTGTATAGCATCAAACCACTTGTTCAGGCATTGGCACCAAATTATTTCCCTCTGTGCATTGGGCTTTCTTATTATTTTCGTGAACAAATTATGCTCTTATCAATGCAACACTAGTTGAATTTGAACAAAGGGATGGGTGCACGGGGGATGCTACCAATCTTTGTCACCCTAAGCAATCCTGTTAATGAAATGCAAAGTACAAATATCGACCCCCATGCATTCTCTCCTATATTTCAATGTCTATAGGTGGGTATTCAGAAAAAAAAGTCATTATGAACCATCTAGCAGTAAAGATTAACTACATAGCCACATGTTTTATCCTATTGTCGTAGAGTGGAAAAGGACTCAAAATATGACCTGGCAAGTGGCGACTTGAAGAAACCTTAAGAATACAGAAGAGATACAGCACATAAATATTTACAGAAGTGTGCTGCCCTCCCCTGCCCTGGTTCATGCATATGCATCTCGCAGCAAATCAAACCAAACCGACCACCAAGTCGACCGACTACGGTTCAATGCCCGCTGTTAGTTTGAACCAGGCTACGGTTCAGGGATTGGAACCAGGCTAGACCGTCGGCGCGTGTTAGTTTGATTGTTCAGATACTGAAGAAACTCTACTCCATGGAAGGAAAGAGGGACTTGTCGGATTATCAAGGACCAGTCTTTTCAAATGTCATTCATTCAGGATGCCAGTCTCTTGCTCTTATCTTCAATTTGGTCTTACGCGATTATCTTCTTTTTTAAACGGAGGAAGTAATATCAAGTTATCAGGGGCCACTCTTTTCATTCTTCTTTTCAAATGTCATTCATTCAGGATGCCAGTATCTTGCTCTTATCTTCAATTTGGTCTTACGCGATCATCTGTCGGTCACGAGTCACTAATGATATGAGCTGTATGTGGATCCTTGTGCTTCTTGTTCTTGATTTAACACGGAACCAACCGTGTCTGCTGAGCTGAGGTGGATCACATGCTTGGAGATAAGTGGTTTCAAAAGTCATGATTCCTTCAGGGAATTTTCAAGCACCGAGAGCAGAGACAAGCGGTACCAAGTACCAACAGAGGGCTAGCAAGACAATAGTAATGCCGATGGCAAGGAGAAGAATCGTACTCTATCATCATCTCTTGATCAGGTTGATGGGAGAGAGATTACAGAGGAAGGAGAAATCAAAACTCACATAAGTGAGTACTATGAATCACTATTTCCACATAGTACTGTGGAGTAGTAGCAACTAGTTCAAGAAAAGGTCTGTTCACTGTAATTTGGTGAGAACACCCATCCACCCATTGTAAACATTGTGTATCTCATGAGACTGCATACTGTCATATTCTTTCCCAATACCGTATATCTCACTTTCCTATGGTTTGTACAAAAGAGATAGACTGAGATGCATGGGCGATCAGTAAACTCCGTTCTGTTCAATTTCTGATTTTTTACAGCTGCTGATTACTCTGGAAGGGGCGAACTGCGAACTCTACACAAGAAACAACATTGTCATGCTAGTACCAGATCTTGTCATGTCACCATTAGTGGCGTGACAAAAAGTGCTATTTAGCGGACTTATCATATGGTGTGATAATGTTATTTTGTCACGCCACAGTGGTGGCGTGACCAAAAAATCGAAATTAAAGTAAAGTTTGCGGGGTTAACAATAAAAATAAATTAAAAAGGTTAATTAATAAAAAGTTCAGAAACTAATTTCTAGGACTTGGTGGCTAATAGCGATGGAAATCACTATATATCTCCTAATCCTTGTAACACCACGGCTTTGAAGTCTTTGTGATTTTGCAAAATAAAAGAACAACTTTGTTTTGATGAGAATTCAAAGCTTGAACTTGAGATTTTAAAAGAACTTTAAATGACTAAACCAACTTCAACTAAATCGGTTCGGTTTCTTTTGGAGTTTGTTGGAGTTTTCCTTTTCTCTGTGTGCTCCATGCTTTCTCTCGGCCGATTCTATCTTTCTTCTTGGGAAGACCTCCTTGTGCTTGAACCTCCTCTAGTTCAGGACCTCCTCTTAACCTCTCTGGACCACCCCTTGTGCCCTTGCTTGAACTTTCCTTTAGTCTAGACCTTCTTGAGATCTCTTTGTTGGTTTGAATCTCTTTTGGGTTTAGACCTCCTTTTGATCTAAACCACCTTCTCTGTTTAGACCTTCTTGTGGCCTAGACCTTCTTCTCGTTTGAATCTTCCCTTGGTTTTGACCTCCCTTTGGGTCACGATCGCCCAGGCGTTCAAGCTCAGTTTGTGTTTCAAACATCCTTGAACTTTGAAATTCTAATTCGGGTTGATTCCCCCTTCATTTGGACCTCCTCGTGTCTATCTGAACCTCCTTTGGACTTCCCTCGTGTCCGCTCGGACCTCTCCCTCAATCCTAACCTTCTTCTCTCGAGGACCGTTCGATCTGTGGTCAACGGCTCGATCTTGTTAACATTTGGCTGGTCCGAACGTCCCTACCGCTTTGCTCCTTTACTCCCATCTTGACCGTTGAGACCTCCCCTGTGTTGGTCTTGACCATCGAGACCTCCCTTTGTTCTCATCTTGGCCGTCAGGACCTCCCTCGGGTTCATCCTGGCCGTCAAGATTTCCTTTTAACTCATCTGAACCGTTCAGGACCCCCTTTAAGTCCATCTTGTTATTAAGACCTCCTTTGATCTCCTCTTACCGTCAAGACCTCCCTTGCTCTACCCCCTCCGTTAGATCCTCCTCTTCGTTGGATCTCCCTTTTCCTTCGCGTGGTCCTATCCAACGCCGTGCCTTTCCCCTCTCGCGGGATCGGATGGCACTGCTATGTCGCGCCTTTGTCCTTGTCCTTTGGACCTTCTCGTCCTCCGGATCTCATACGGTCTTTTGCAAAGACCCCTTCTTGGTCTTCTGAAAAAGACCACCGTCGTCTTTTTGCAAAGACCACCCTCTTGGGTCGCAACCTCCCTTTGAGGCCGCGACCTCCCCTTGAGGCCGCGACCTTCCCTCTTTTGCCGTTTTGCCACGACCTCCCCTTGAGGCCGCGACCTCCCCTCTTTTGTCGTTTTGCCGCGACCTCCCCTTGAGGCCGCGACCTCCTCTATTTTGTCGTTTTTCCGCGACCTCCCCTTGAGGCCGTGACCTCCTCTATTTTGTCGTTTTTCCGCAACCTCCCCATGAGGCCGCGACCTCCTCTCTTTGTCATTTTGCGACTTCTGTCTTTTGTCGTTTCTGTGATCTCCTTTGGTGGGACCTCCTTGGGGTTTTTTGTAAAGATCACCTTTCCTGGTCTCTTTGCAAAAACCACCTCCTGGCCCTTTTGCAAAGACCACCTTTGCGGTCACGACCTCCCCTAGGTCACGACCACTCCCCCAGTGGGAGTCTGCACACATTTAACGCTGAGTTTGCATGCATTAAATGCTGCTGTAGCACATTAAATGTTGTCTATTCCATTGTACCCCTTTTGCCTCTATTGTCGCCTCCTTTACCTGCTCCCATCTTTTCCTTCACTTACTTTTGAACACGCGTGTGCCTTGAAACTCACAGAAGCTCTGGTGGCTATATAAGCTTGAGCAGTCTCTCATCTTTACCTTTTCCTCATTTCCAGTTCTCTTGCTCATCCGACCAGCTCTTGGACCACCTCCCAAGCTGTTGGTTCTTCCCGAGCAGCCCCTTGGACCTCCTCCAAACTGTTGAAGCCTCTCTGTTGGTATTATTTTGGTGTTTCATTGGTGTTCATTCGGATCTTACTTGAGCTTTATTTGAGTTGCTCTGTTTTCTCCCGTGTAGATTGTGAAGGCACCGAAGAGCTCGAGTTCTTTGAGGAAGAAGAAGACACTCAAGCCTTTGAGCAAGGCAAGTTATACACTTGACCATGTTGCACCCATTATTTCAAATTACTTATGTTCGTTTCAAATGTGTAGGACCGGAATAGGCGACTAGAGGGGGGGGTGAATAGGAGCACCAAATTTTTGCAAAGATAATGGATTCAACTGCATAAATCACTCCAATAGCTATTAGGGCTATGAAGATGAATGCTTAAGCACGATGGAAGACTTGTAATGAATCCACTCCTAAACCCTCAAAGCACAATGACAAACTCCTGAAGAAATCCGAAAAATCGGGGACAAAGGTACTACCATCATTGTAAATGCGGTACTACCTCATTGCGGTACTACCACAGAGCAAATGTGTGGTACTACAAGATCAAGGTACTACCTCGAGCAAAAGTGCGGTACTACCTTTTATCTGACGATGAATAAACGACTGAAAGCGAAATCGAAAATCGGCGTAACTTTTTAACCGTAAGGCCAAACTCCACCAAATTTGGAACACACCTTCCTAAGGGTATTAGGAACCTATTCCAAGTGGCGATCGTCCAGATCTCGTCAAAGTTTAGATCTTTTTCAGTTTTACCTAAGAAGGGCATAGAAGCCGAGCAAAGCGAAAAACTTGGTCCAACTCTTGCTCGTGGGAGATTGATGATCTAGGTGACCTTAGATACGTTCCCACATGTCACAGCAAGGAGTAAGAGGTCACAAGAACAACCAAAAACCAAAGGATCAACAAAATCTCCAAAACATCAAAGTAAGGTACAAGAACAAGAAAAAAGAACGAAGAGAGCTCATCTCAAAGAACTTGCAAGGATTGATTGATGATTGAAGATTCATGGTTACAGACCACTCCATCCTTGAGGGCACAACTCATTACATGAGCATACAAGGCATCAATCCTAAACCCTAGCTCTCATCTTCCTTTTCTAAACCCTAAGACCAAATAGGGTTTTTCTCGATGGACTCCACAGGCTGCTGTGAGCAGCACACAAGGCTTATATAGTGGAGGCTAGAAATCTAGGAATATTCCATTAGGGCACCCATTAAACCTTAACACACAATGGGTTAACACACGACGCATCTCAAAGCGTTGTCTTCATCTTCGATTGACCTAAACCGCTTCTCCAGCGCCCGACCAGCGCCACGGTTTAGCCAACAAGCCACAAAGGCGGTATTTGGTGAAATTACCAAAATACCCTTCTCGATCCTTCTCCATAGGCCGAGTCCAATCGATCGAAGCAATCGCTTTGCTCCATGCGTGTAGGTTGATCAGCGGCTCTCATCATGTCGGCAAGTCTCTCCGTCAAGATCCCGCCGGAACCTCCAAAGCACTTGCACTCGCCCCTTGATCCAACCAACATGACATGAAGCGCGGTTCGATCCACCTCGTCCATTCATGCCATGCTTGAGTCACTGACCTCACCGGCATCCATGATGGATTACGGACCTCGGCTCTCCAAGCTTAGTCACGATCCTCCTCGCCGTTGACCGTCATTGACTGCAAGCCACACCTTAAGACAATAGGCCGAGAAATAAATCTCCGGGAACAAGTTCTTCACAACTTGACCCACGTTAGCTCAAAACATGCATCATGCAACACATATGCAATGATACCCATGAACTTGACCTAACCCAAAATCAAATCTCCAAGAAATTTGACAATCGGCTCAATTCACTCCTGGCGGTACTACATACATATCCACCGGTACTACCGCAGCGGTTGTACCGCCACCTTCTTCGCGGTCATACCGCACCTCTAGAATCCCAAAATCTCCAAAAACAACTCCTCTCTGGAATTTGCATACCGCCAAAACAATGGTCATCTTAAAGTGCGGTATTGCAGACAAGCAAGATGCGGTCATACTGGCTCCACGAAATCCAAGACCATTTTGCATTAGATTCGGTTTTCCATACCGCTTAACAACAAATGGTGCGTTCATAGCGATATTACCCGGTGCTAACACGCCGGTACTACCGATTATCTGACAGATTCTTTGAAACATTCGACAAACATGAAATCAACAAACCTTCAACTAAATTGCCAATTGTATCATCACCTAGGATTATGAGCATATCCTCAAGGTGTTCACAAAATGTTACCGCATGCTTATTTTTTTACTCAACTATTTCAATACATTTTTTAAAATTAATAGCTATGCCTAAATCCTTTATACGACCCATTTTGACATTGATTCAAATCTGTTGCCACCCTAGATAAAACACGGTTGATGCAATAGTGTGAGCGAGGACCTCTCAAAAATGTATGCTTAGACATGCTTAGACCAAAATCTTGTTTTGGGAAGTTTTACCGCTAAAAGACCAATGTTATCTAAATGTTTTAAAAGCTGAGCCATGGCATCGGGTTGTCAAGGAGGTTCGAAAAGGATTTTGTAAAGCATTGGAAAATGGTTTGTACTTGGGCGAATTTGGTTGTTTGGTTGGTGCATGTCTATGCACGGGGGTCGTGTGATCTGATGCCCCAAGGTTGAGGTTGTCGCCCAAGTCAGTTAAGGAGCAGTCTGCGAGCGATAACTTGCTATGCCTTATCGTGCAACCACATGTCGAGGATGGGATGGACCTAGCTGACTAATTTGCAAAAATTCCATCGCGGTTGATCTGTTGATGCGTGGGTGATGGTGTCGGGACCGGTTATTCTCACGGTGCAGAGGGACCCCTCACGAACTCTCGGATTTCTATCCAAGAGGATACAAAACCTTAGCGAGGCGGACTACGGTGGAATGATGCATTGCAAAGGCCTTGTCATGAGCTCTAGACCACTTACCTTGGAGTGAGTGGTGGCATCGGCGGTTGCCAAACAAACTAGAGAAGTCATGTCATGTGGGTAAAGTGTACAACCTTTGCGAGTATAAAACTATTGAATAGCCGTGTCATGTTATGGACATCTTGGCAAGCCTCTCAAAGTTAGATCTTGGTTTTGTTTTCAAAAGAGCTTTGTTAAAATGGTTTTGGATCTCTATCCAATTGGGTTTTAGCAGGAGACTTGTGACAGAGGTATCCTTCACCACTATATTGTTGAATGTTATCCAACTTTAAAATGAAGACTTTGAAAATGAATTTTATTTATTGTTACATGCTTTGGAACTTATTACCTGTAATTGGAAATAAACTTGGCTTTATGCAAACTAACCATATCTGCCTTCCTTTGAGATATCCACGTATGCATATCATTACATTATTAAGGCGGGTGTAACTTGCGAAACACGGTTGATGTGCTCATTCTTACTTGATTTGATAATTGAGCGGAGGGACTTCTTTGATGAAGATGAGGACCCGGATCAACTAGGCGGCGCCCTCGGCCGTTTACTGTGGTGATCTGAGTGGACTTGTTCTTTTGGTTCCTCTGTGTATTTTGATCTTGTCGGCCTGTAAGCCGAACCTTGTAATCAACCCTTTTGTTGTAAATAAAGTTTACGTTGATGAATGTTACCACTATTGTTTGCTATGTGAGCTAGCCATTGATCCTTGGGACTAGTTCGGAACACAGAGGACTTGGGGCTTTTCCATGTCTCACGACCTCCTCGGGTTTGGTCTCTGACCACCCCTACTGGTCTTGGCACTTGGGGACGTCCCGGGTCCTAAGACCTCCTCAGGTCCATTCTCTGGACCTCTAGGTGGTCCTACTGGACCTCTTGGGAGGTCTTGGAGAATTGTCCGAGAGATCCTACTGGACCTCTTGGGAGGTCCTGGTGGACTTCCTGAGTGGTCTTAGAGGACCTCTCGGGTGACCCCAGGTCGGGTCGTTACAAAGTGGTATCAGAGCATCCTGACTGTAGGTTGTAGCCTGGTAGAATGGTCGTTAGTAAAAAGTTCAAAATTTGTTTTACAAAACAAAAAAATAAATTGTTCTCCTCTTATCTAGGTCGTCTTTCTATCCTTACCCCCTTCTCTGTACCCTCCCTTACCTTATTCTCTCTTATCTTTTACTTGCCTCAACGTTTTACAAGTTAAAGGGATCTTGTTTCCTTGAACTTGTCTATAGGTGTTCCTGTGTTAGTTAGCCCTAGTGCCCGGGACCTCCTGCCTCGGAGTGGTCTTGGCATGTTGTCGCGTAAGGACCTCCCTACTCGTGGTCATGTGTGGTAGTCTTTTGCAAAGACCACCCTCGAGGTTTCCTTGCAAAGACCACCCCTTGTGGCCACGACCACCCAGCTCACAGCCCTGAGGGCAGTGAGCCTCGAGTAGAGCGTGTTTGAGCTTTTGAATTGGTTTTTGGTTGGTTTGGTTGTTCCGACCTCTTTTCCCCTAGCTTTATTTTTCTTTCCTAATCTTGGAAGATCTCGTAGATGGTGACAACTCGTGGCGATGGCGGCACTCAGAGTCGGGGCCGAGCCATTGGGAGTGATCCTCGACTCTGTTCCTGACCGCCTCCTCCTCCGGCTAAAGGGCCAAATTGGAATCGGATGATGGCAAATCAAGCTCAATTGATCAACTTGTTAGCCTAGTCTATCAACAACACTCCAGAACCTCCAAGCGTAGTAGCGACTCAACCACCGATGTTTGTTCCACCTCCTCCTAGGGCCAACATTTACGAGTTTATGAGGATGAGACCACCCACTTTCTCCAATAATCTTGAACCATTGGAAGGCGATAATTGGCTCGAGTAAGCGGGAAGAAGGTTAGATATGATCCGGTGTTCATCTGGTGAGAGAGTCTTGTTTGCCTCTCACCCGGCTCAATGGGCGACCTTAGAGTGGTGGGACAATTTCACTCGATCCCTGCGATGCTCGAGCCATTACATGGGATGAGTTTGTTCAAGCTTTTAAATGGTGCTCATATTCCTCAAGACATGATATTGTTGAAGAAGAAGGAGTTGAGATCCTGCGCCAAGCTAACGCCTTTGTCGTTGAGTATCTTCACAAGTTCAATCGGTTGGCAAGATATGCACCCGAAGATGTGGCCACAAATGAGTCCAAGCAAGAGTGCTTCATGGAAGGGCTCAATGATGACCTTTCGGTTCAGCTCATTGCTCAGGATTATCCAGATTTTCAGCAGCTTGTAAGTAAGGCAATTTGTCAAGAAGGCAAACATCTTGAGATGGAGAATCGCAAGAAGAGGAAGGCAGCTCAACTAGTCAGTCCAGGAGGTTTTCCTAAGCCCAGGACCTCCTAATTTCAGCAACGGAGACCTACGACTTCTTCCCCTTCTAGGCCTTCAGTGCAGACAAGACGTCCTGGCACTTCCAGTTCTCGTGGGATCTCTCTAGGATGTCATTTTCAGAAGAAGCCATCCTCGATCCCTACAACAGGAGTCACATGCTTTTACTGCAATGAAGATGGGCATTATGCCAATAAGTACCCAAAGAGGCGACAAGCGGCAACCACTACCTCAACCCGACCAAGTCAAGGAATTTTAGCACCTAGCAAAGAAGCCTAATGTGAAGCCTTGGTTCGATTTATCAAGGAAGTGTGAATCATGTCACAGTAGAGAAGCTCGGTAGCTTTGACGTGGTCCTTGATGCGTTTCTTGTCAATTCGTACCGGCCTCAATTCTTTTTGATTCTGAAGCTTCTCATTCGTTTGTTTCCTCTAAGTTTGTGGGTAGTAATGGGTTATCTTTATCTTCTTTAGCTAGCCCTATGCTAATCCACTCTCAGAGCTCGAAATGAGGACCCGATGCCATATGCCCAAACCTTTCCTTGGAAATCTTGGGAGTACTTTTCTCTCTGAGACCTAGTAGTATTGCACTCCCAAGGTTTAGATGTGATTCTTGGGATGGGTGGCTAGCCAAGAACCACAGTCGGATAGATCGTGCCAATAAGTTTATTGTGCTCACCAATGAGCAAGGAATTCAAATTGAGTTCAATCCGAGACCTCTTTTAGAGGAGGTCCTAGCTTTGCTTTGTTTGAAGGAAGTGAAGCTTGAGGACCTCCCGGTGGTAAGGAGTACCGGATGTGTTCCCGGATGAGTTGCACGGAATGCCTCGGGCGGAGATTTGGAATTTATCATCAACTTAGTTCGAGAACAGCACCAATTTCCAAGAGGCCTTACCGCTTGCCGCTTAATGATCTTGTTGAGCTTAAGCGTGATTGAGGAAATGCAAAGCAAAGGTTTTGTCAAACCAAGCTCTTCACCTTGGGGAGCTCTAGTGCTCTTTGTTGCAAACAAAGATGGTACCCAGCGCATGTGTGTGGATTACCGAGCCCTCATTGATGTTACTATCAAGAATAAGTATCCATTACCTAGGATCGATGACTTGTTTGACCAACTAAAGGGAGCTGTAGTTTTCTCCAAGATTGACTTGAGGTCAGGGTGTCATCAGCGGAAGATTCGCCAAGAAGACATCCGAAAGATAGCTTTCTCAACTCGGTATGGACTCTATGAGTTCACAGTCATGTCTTTTGGATTGACCAATGCTCCTGCATACTTTATGAACTTGATGAATAAAGTGTTTATGGAGTACTTGGATAAGTTTGTTATTGTCTTCATAGATGATATTCTGGTGTATTCTAAGAGCGAAGAAGAGCATGAAGAGCACCTTCGGTTGGTTCTGGATAAGCTTAGAGATCACCAACTCTATGCTAAATTCAATAAGTGTGATTTCTGGACGAAGGAGGTTACCTTTTTGAGCCATGTTATGTCACCATGGTGTAGTCGTCAACCATAGCAAGGTCCAAGATGTGCTTAATTGGGAGCCACCCAAGTGCATGCCTCAGATTAGGAGCTTTCTTGGCATGGCGAGTTATTACCGTAGGTTTATTGAAGGCTTTTCAAGAATAGCAAGACATCTCACTCAGCTGCTGAAGAAGGAAAAGAAATTTGTTAGGACACCAGCCTGTGAGCACAACTTTTAAGAGTTGAAGAAGCGATTGACCTCTGCCCCGGTGCTGATTTTGCCAAACATCTGAAAGGATTTTGAAGCCTTTAGTGATGCCTCTAGACAGGGTCTTGGTTGTGTTTTTATGCAAGAAGGAAGAGTGGTAGCCTATGCCTCGAGACAAATGAAGCCCTATGAAGCCAACTACCCCACTCATGATTTGGAATTGGTTTAGTAGTGCATGCCTTAAAATTTAGCGCCATTACCTCATTGGTATCATTGCGAGGTCTTCCTCAGACCACAAGAGCTTGAAATATATCTACACTCAATCGGACCTTAATCTTAGATAGAGAAGATGGTTGGAGCTCATAAAAGATTATGATCTTAGAATTCACTACCACCGTGCAAGGCAAATGTGGTGGTGATGCTTTGAGCGAAAGAGTTATTCTGACACCTTATTGGTCCAAGAAAATCAGCCCAAGTTGTATGAAGAGTTAAGACGTCTAAAATTGAAAATTGTCAATCAAGGTTATGTGCATGCTCTGGAAGTTGAGCCCACAGTCGAAGCGGATCCGAAGAACCAAGCAAGAGATGAAAACCTCCAAGAGATCAAGGAAAACTTAAAAGAGGAAAGGCTCTGGTTTTTCAGAAGATGAATAGGAGCTCTATGGTTGAACAATCGACTTTGTGTGTCGGATCACCAAGAAATAAAGCACTCATTCTTGAGGAAGCCCATGAATCTACATACTCCATTCATCGAGGAGTACCAAGATGTACCAAGAGCTCAAAAAGAAGTATTGGTGGGTCGACATGAGGCAAGAAATAGCTAAGTTTGTGGCGGTGTGACGTATGTCAAAGGGTCAAAGCGAGCATCAAAAACGATTGATGCATTGCTGCCCTTGCCTATTCAGTGGAAGTGGGAGCAAGTAGGAATGGATTTTATCACTGGGTTGCCCAGGACCCAATCGGGCTATGACTCCATTTGGGTTATAATTGATCGTTTAACCAAAGTGGCACATTTCATTCCTATCAAGACCACCTACCCAAGCGATGGGTTGGCGAGAGCTCTATATGGCCCGAATTGCATTTGCATGGTGTACCCAAAGGGATAGTGTCCGATAGAGGGTCTCAATTCACTTCAAGATTTTGGAAGAGTTTGCATGAAGCTTTGGGGACAAGACTCAATTTTAGCACGACTTACCATTCTCAAACCGATGGGCGGAGCAGAGCATGTGAATCAAGTTCTTGAAGACA
Source organism: Phyllostachys edulis (assembly GCA_036346405.1). Taxonomy (NCBI): domain Eukaryota; kingdom Viridiplantae; phylum Streptophyta; class Magnoliopsida; order Poales; family Poaceae; genus Phyllostachys; species Phyllostachys edulis. The sequence continues at coordinate 73,289,929 of CM070550.1, forward strand.
TGCTTAGAGCACATGCCTCTGGACTTTAGGAAGGGTTGGGAGAAGAACCTCCCTTATCTGAGTTCTCCTACAACAATAGCTACCAAGCCCGCTTGAAGATGTCCCTTTTGAAGCCTTGTATGGAAGGCAAGTCTGAAACTCCTCTCCTTTGGGATCAAGTCGGTGGCGTTAGTTCTTTGGGCCCGAGTTGATCAAGGAAAGCTGAAAGCAAAGTGAAGCTCATAAGAGAGCGTTTGAGAGTGGCTCGATCCGGCAAAAGAGCTATCTTGACAATCATTGCGAGACTTGTCTTTTGAAGTGGGAGACTTTGTCTATCTTCTGATAACTCCACTAAGGCAGTAAGAAGATTTCAAACCAAGGAAAGCTTACACCAAGGTTCGTAGGGCCATTCAAGATCTTGGAAAGAAAAGGTGAAGTCGCTTATCGGTTGGAGTTGCCATCCTCTTTGTCTGCGGTACATAGCGTCTTCCATGTGTCTCATTAAAGAAGTGCCTTAGAGTTCAATGAGCGCGACCTCCTTAGAGAGCATTGACCTTCAAGAAGACCTCACCTATGTGGAGCGACCTACCAAAATTCGGACATCATTGGCGTGTCACGAGAACAAGATCATCCGATCGTGCAAGGTCTTGATGGAGTCATCACTCAGAAGATGAAGCCACACAGGAGCAAGAAGAAGACCTAAAGGCGGAGTATCCCCACCTCTTCTTGGCCAAGTCTGAATCTTAGGGCGAGATTCCCTTAAGGGGTAGGTTTGTAACACCACGGTTTTGAAGTCTTTGTAATTTTGTAAAATAAAAGAACCATTTTGTTTTGATGAGAATTCAAAGCTTGAACTTGAGATTTTAAAATAACTTTAAATGACTAAACCAACTTCAACTAAATCAGTTCGGTTTGTTTTGGAGTTTGTTGGAGTTTTCCCATTTGTTTGTTTGCTCCATGCTTTCTCTCAGCCCAGTTCTATCTCTCTTCTTGGGAAGACCTCCCTTGTGCTTGGACCTCCCTTTAGTTCAGACCTCCTCTTAACCTCTTTGGACCACCCCTTGTGCCCTTGCTTGAACTTTCCCTTAGTCTAGACCTTCTTCAGACCTCTTTGTTGGTTTGAATCTCTTTTCGGGGTTTAGATCTCCTTTTTGATCTAAACCACCTTCTCTGTTTAGGCCTCCTTGTGGCCTAGACCTCCTTCTCCGTTTGAATCTTCCCTTGGTTTTGACCTCCCTTTGGGTCACGACCACCACGATCGTTCAAGCTCGGGTTTGTGTTTCAAACATCTTTGAACATTGAAATTCTAATTCGGGTTGATTCACCCTTCATTTGGACCTCCTTGTGTCCATCTAAACCTCCTTTGGACTTCACTCGTGTCTGCTTGGACCTCTCGCTCAATCCTAACCTTCTTCCCTTGAGGACCGTTCGATCTGTGGTGGACGGCCCGATCTTGTTGGCATTTGGCTGGTCCGAACGTCTTTACTGCTTTGCTTCTTTGCTTCTATCTTGACCGTTGAGACCTCCCCTGTGTTGGTCTTGACCGTTGAGACCTCCCTTTGTTCTCATCTTGGCCGTCAGGACCTCCCTCGGGTTCATCCTGGCCGTCAAAATTTCCTTTTAACTCGTCCGAATCGTCCATGACCCCCTTTGAGTCAAACTTGACTGTTGAGACCTCCTTTGATCTCCTCTTAACCGTCAAGACCTCCCCTTGCTCTACCCCCTCCGTTGGATCCTCCTCTTCGTTGGATCTCCCTTTTCCTTCACGTGGTCCTATCTAGCGCCGTGCCTTTCCCCTCTCGCGGGATCGGACATCACTGCTACATCGCACCTTGGTCCTTGTCCTTTGGACCTTCTCGTCCTCTAGATCTCTACGCGGTCTTGTTGAAAAGACCCCCTTCGTGGTCTTTCTGAAAAGACCACCCTCGTGGTCTTTTTACAAAGTCCACCCTCTTGGGTCGCGACCTCCCCTTGAGGCCACGACCTCCTCTCTTTTGTCATTTTGCCGCAACCTCCCCTTAAGGCCGCGACCTCCTCTCTTTTATCGTTTTGCCGACTTCCCTTGAGGCCACGGCTTCCCCTTGAGGCAGCGGCTTCTGTCTTTTATCGTTTTGCCGTGACCTCTTGTGGTCGGGACCTCCTTGGGGTCTTTGTAACACCCTGGTTTTTTGAGCCTTTTTGAAAAATTTCAAAATAAAAAGAACTATTTTGTTTTGATGAGAATTCAAAGCTTAACTTGAGATTTTCAAAATTTGGGTGTTTAAAATGACTAAACCGAACTTCAATTAACCCTAAAGTTTGGTTCTTTTGGTGTTACTTGAGCTCTCTGGAGCTATCTCTTCCTTTCTCTGTTAGTTCTGCCCTCCTCTTAGCTCAGCCCTTTCTTTCCAGACCTTCGTCTTGTTTGACCTCGCCGGACCTCCCCTCGCATTGTGTTCGGATTCCTTTATTTCAGACCACATCTTTGTTGGCTTAAATCTCCTTGGTTTAGACCTCCTTAGGTCTAGACCTCCTCTCTAGTTTCTCTTCGGTTTGACCTCTCCTTGAGTCACAATTACCCTGAGATGTCCTAAGCTCGGTTTGTGTTTCAAATATCTTTGATCTTTGAAATCTAAACTTTGGATTGAACTCCCCCTTCTGGACCTCTCTCTTGTTTGGGCATTCCTTTATGCCCAGATCTCCCTCTTGCTTGGCCATCTCTTAGAGCCCAGATCCCCTTGTGTTTGGAACTCTCTTGTGTATCTATACTACCCTTGTATTTGGACCACCTCTTTGTTGGTTTGAATCTCTTCAAGGTTTAGATCTTCTTGCTGCCTGGGCATTTCTTTTATGTCCAGACCCCTCCCTTGCTTGGACACTCCTTTGTGCCCAGACCTCTCTCGTGTTCATTTGGACCTCCCTGTGTCCACTTGAACTTCCCTCTTGTTCACGCAGACCTCTTGTGTCCACCTAAACTTTTTCTGTGTTCCTTTGGACCTCCCTGTGTTCATTGGAATCCCTTCTGTATTCATTTGAACCTCCCTTGTGTTCATTTGAATCTCCCTGTATCCCTTGCCCCTTCCTGTGTTCTTTTGGACATCCCCGGGTTCTTAAGGACCTCCTTGGTCCTTCATCCTGGCAGTCAGGACCTCCCCAGGTTCATCCTGAGCGCTAAGACCTCCCTTTGGATTTATCTTGACCGTTGAGACCTCCCGTGTGTTGGTTTTGACCGTCGAGATCTCCTTGATCTTCTTTTGACCATCAAGATCACCTTTGAGTTTATCCTGATCGTCAAGACCTCCTTTGGAACACTTTCCGTGGATCTCCTCCGTTGGATCCCTCTCCCTTAGAAACCTCTCCGTCCAGACCTCCCTTCGCCCGGATCTGATGGTCCAGACCTCCCTTTGTTTGGATCTAAGGGTCCAGACCTTCTTTGTGTTGCCTTCTTTGGTCTAGACCTTCTTAGGTTTAGACCTCCCCGTGTCCTTCAGGACCTCCCTGTGTCCTTTAGGACCTCCCCCTCGTTCATTTGGACCTCCTCTATATTCACTTGGACTTCCCTCGCGTCCGTTCGAGCTTTCCACTTAATCCAGACCCCTATGACTTGTGTACCGTTCCATTTGCATTGGACGGTTTGATCGTGTTGGCACGTTCGGCTGGTCCAAACGCCCCAATCAATTTGGACCACCCGATCCAGTTGGATGGCTGAGATCCGATGGCAGCTTCGGATGGTTCAAACGGCCCAATTGTTTTGGTCCGTTTGATCCAAATCCAACCGCTCCCGCTCCTCCCGCTTCTTATCTCGCTATCGCTAGGACCTCCTTTGCTTGTTGATCTGACCGTTAGGACCTCCCCTTCGGAGATCCTAGCCGTCAGGACCTCCCTTGTTTAGATCTTAACCGTTAAGACCTCCCCTTGGGAGATCTTAGCCGTCAGGACCTCCCTTGTTTAGATCTTGACCATTAATACCTCCCCTTCGGAGATCTTAGTTGTTAGGACGTCCCTTGTTTAGATCTTGACCGTTAGGACATCCTTTGAATTCATCTCAACCGTCAAGACCTCCTCTGAGTCATCTTGACCGTTCAGATTACCTTTGATCTCATCTGAACCGTTCAGACCTCCCTTGTGTTGATCTAAACCACTTGGATCTCCTTATCTGGACTTCATCTCGTGGGTCTCCTCTATCCAGACCTCCTTCCCTTGGATCTTGACCGTCGGGACCACCCCTTGTTGATCCTGATCGTCCAGATCTTCCCTTGAGTTTTCTGTGCCCCTTGGACCTCTTTGTCCTTGGACCCTTTTGCCCTCTGGACCCTTGACCTCTAGATCTCGTCGTTCTCTCGTCTTTTTTTTAAAGACCACCCTCTGTGGTCATTTTGCAAACACCACCCCTTTTCGGGTCATGACCTCTCCTGTGGTCTTCTCGCCAAGACCACCTCTGTGGTCTTCCTGCAAAGACTACCTCCCCGTGGTCTTTTGCGAAGACGACCCCCCTTGGTCTTTTGCCAGGACCACCCTTCTGTCGCGACCTCCTCTCTTTGTTGTTTATTGCGACCTCCTCTCTTTGTCGTTTTGCCGCGACCTCCTTTCTTTCATCGTTTGTCGTGACCTCCTTTGTTCGAGACCTCCTTGTGGTCTTTTTACAAAGACCACCTCCTGGTCTTTCTACAAAGACCACCCCTTGCGGGGCAGGACTCCCTTGGCCTCTGCGAGATCTCCTCAGGGTCTCCGCAGGACCTCCCCTTGAGCTTTGACTGGCCCCATTTGTCAGTCACGCCCACTTTTCTTTATCCTTTGACCATGTCCTTTGCACATGGGAGTCTCCCCATATTTAATGCCTATTTATCGCATTAAATGCTATCACTTTTTGCAGCACCGAGCTATCCTTTGTCTCATCTTTTACCTGCTCCCATCTCTTCCCACACCTGCTCTTGACCTCGTGTGCCCTTGGACCTCCCAGCAGCTTTGGCAATATAAGCTTGAGCCAGCTCTCTTCCTTTGTCTTTTCTTCATTTTAACTCTCTGGCTCACTCAGTTTGCTCTCTGGACCTCCCTCATCTCCCTCTAAACATTGAGCCTCATTTGTCGAGCCCTCTGGATCCTCTCCCAAGCCGTCGGACCTCCTCCACAAGCTCCTTGGACCTCCTCCAAACCGATCAAACCTCTCTGTTGGCTCTAGTTTTGTGTTTCTTTGGAGTTCTTTTGGTTTTTACTCGACTTTGGTTTGATTTGCGCTGTTTTAACATGTAGACCTCGACGTCGTTGGTGAGCTTGAGTTTTGTGAGGGAGAAGACCTGTAAAGCTTTCGAGTAGGAGGCAAGTTACACTCTCGATCATATTGCACCCATTATTTCAACATATTTATGTTCCATTTCAAATGATAATGCATGCTTACTTTACTAAGTATTTCAATACCTGCTTTTACAATCTTAGCTATGCCTAAATCTCTTGGTATGGCCCTTTGTCACCTTTGAATCGAATATGATTGTCACCCTAGGCAAAACCTGGCTAGTGCAATAGTATGGGCCAGGATCCTTTTCAAAAACAGAGCTTAGTCATGCATAGATAAAGAATCTTGATTTGGGAAGTTTTGGCCAAAAATATCTCTTGTCGAAATGATTTGAACCATGGCATTGGTGTGTCATAGAGGTCCCGATGGCATTGGTGTGTCATGGCAGTACCCATGGCATTTGTGTGTCATGGAGGGTTTATAAATGTTTTGACAAAGCAAGGTATAATGGAAAATGGTTTGGACTCGGGCGGAGTTGGTTGACTGGTGGGTGCATGTCTATGCATGGGATCGTGCCTGTTGTGGTTGATCGATGCCCAGGGGTTGTGGTTAGCCGCCTAGGTCAGTTAAGGACCGGCCTGCGAGTGTATTTTGCTATGCCTTATCGTGCAACCACATGTCCTGTATGGGCGGGACCTGGCTTATTAATTTGCAAAGTTCCATCGCGGTTGATCTGGCTGGGGTGTGGGTGGTCTTTTATGGCCTATCTTTTATGACTATGTAATTCCCACTAGCTCAAGAGGGGGCCCTTGTTCTCTATGGGTTTCTATCCGTAGGGTGGGGTGAAACCTTAGAGTAGGGTGGATTGCGGTGGAATGATGCATTGTAAAGGCCTTGTGGTAATCCCTTCATCGCACACCTTTGGAAGTGCGTGAGTTGACAGTATAAGTGGATTACCTCTTGTGGGTAAAGCTGCACACCTCTGCAGAGTGTAAAACTATTCGAATAGCCGTGCCCGCGGTTATGGACATGCTAGCAAAGCTGCTCAAAGTTAGATCTTGGTTTGGTTTTCAATGGAATTGTGAAAATATTTTTGGATGTCCATCCAAATGGGTTGGGCAGGGAGCCTTGTAACAGGAGGGTATCCTTCACCACTTGTGATGAATGTTATCCAACTGAAAACTAAGATTTGCAAAATGAATTTTACTTATTGTAATCGCCTCGAACTTAGCACTTGTATTTGAAATAAACTTGGCTTTACGCAAACTAACCATATTATGCCTTCCTTTGAGATATCCATTATGCATGTCATTACATTAATTGTGGGTGTAACTTGCGAAACACGGTTGTTGTGCTCACTCTTGCTGAAATTAATCTTTTGGCAGGAATGGAAGCTTTGAGGTGATCTTCTTTGTGGACCTAGAGGTCTGGGCGACTAGGATGCGCCCTCCAGCCGATTGCCTGTGGTGTATCGGATGGCCTTTATGTTTGTCTTCCGCTGTGTTCTGGTTTGTTGTCTTGTATGCCTCCTCTTTGTAAACAACTTTGTTGATATTAATAAAGCTCTCGTTAAAGTGTATGTTACCACTATTGTATGCTGTGAAGAGCTAGCTATTGATCCTTGGGACTAGCTCGGTTCACACGGGGAAGCATGGGGTGATCCCTGACCACCATGACCACCCTCGGGTCTAGTCGTGGGAGGTCTTTGGGGTGATCCCAGCCCTCCACGACCTCCCTCGGGACTGGTCGTGGGAGGACTTGGGCTACCCCAGGTCTCACGACCTCCTCAAGATTGGTCCTTCGACCTCTCCTAAGTTGGTTCGTGGCTGTGGTGATCTTCCTGTGCCTCACACTCCCTCTCGGTCGGGTCTCCAGACCTCTAGGAGATCCTGTTGGACCTCCTGGGCAGTCATGGAGATGCTCCTGGGTGGTCCTACTAGATCTCCTGGGAGGTCCTGATGGACTTCCGAGGAGATCCTAGAGGACCTCTCGAGTGGCCTCTGGCCGGGGCGTCACAGTCTTTTTGTCAAGACCACCCTTCCCGGTCTCTTTGCAAAAACCACCTCCTGGCCCTTTTGAAAAGATCACCTTTGCGGTCACGACCTCCCCTGGGTCACGACCACTCCCCCAATGGGAGTCTGCGCATTAAATGCTGCTGCAACACATTAAATATTGTCTTTTTCCATTGTACCCATTTTGCCTCTGTTGTCGCCTTCTTTACCTACTCCCAACTTTTCCTCCACTTACTTTTGGACACGTGTGTGCCTTGAAACTCACAGAAGCTCTGGCTATATAAGCTTGAGAAGCCTCTCATCTTTACCTTTTCCTCATTTCCAGTTCTCTTGCTCATCCGACCAGCTCTTGGATCTCCTCCCAAGCTATTGGTTCTTCCCAAGAAGCCCCTTGGACCTCCTCCAAACCGTGGAAGCCTCTCTGTTGGTTTTATTTCGGTGTTTCACTAGAGTTCATTTGGATCTTACTTGAGCTTTATTTGAGTTCCTCTATTTTTCTCCCATGTAGATTGTGAAGGCACCGGAGAGCCCGAGTTCTTTGAGGAAGAAGAAGACACTCAAGTCTTTGAGTAAGGCAAGTTACATAATTGACCATGTTGCATCCATTATTTCAAATTACTTATGTCCGTTTCAAATATTATCGCATGCCTATTTTTTTTACTCAACTATTTCAATACCTGTTTTTAAATTCATAGCTATGCCTAAATCCTTTATGCGGCCCATTTTGACATTGATTCAAATTTGTTGCCACCTAGATAAAGCTTTGGTTGATGCAATAGTGTGAGCCAGGACCTCTCGAAAAATGTATGCTTAGACATGCTTAGACCAAAATCTTGTTTTGAGAGGTTTCTTGCCAAAAGACCAATGTTATCTAAATATTTTAAAAATTTGGGCCATGGCATTGGGTTGTCATGGAGGTTCGAAAAGGAATTTGTAAAGCATTGGAAAATGGTTTGGACTTGGGCAAATTTGGTTGTTTGGTTGGTGCATGTCTATGCACAGGGGTCATCTGATCCGATGCCCCAGGGTTAAGGTTGTCGCCCAAGTCAGTTAAGGACTGGTCTGCGAGCGATAACTTGCTATGCCTTACCGTGCAACCACATGTCCAGGATCGGGTGGACCTGGCTGACTAATTTGCAAAAATTCCATCGCGGTAGATCCTGCTAGGACCGGTTATTCCCACCTAGTGCAAGAGGGGGCCCCTATGAACTCTGCGGATTTCTATCCAAAGAGGGATGCGAAACCTTAGCGAGGGTGGACTGCGGTGGAATGATGCATTGCAAAGGCCTTGTCATGAGCTCTAGACCACTTACCTTCGGAAGTGAGTGGTGGCATCGACGGTTGCCAAACAAACTAGAGAAGTCATGTCATGTGGGTAAAGTGTACAACCTCTGTAGAGTGTAAAACTATTCGAATAGCCGTGTCATGATTATGGGCGTCTTTGGCAAGCCTCTCAAAGTTAGATCTTGGTTTTGTTTTCAAAAGAGCTTTGTTAAAATGGTTTTGGATCTCTATCCAATTGGGTTTTGGCGAGGAGCCTTGTGACGGAGGTATCCTTCACCACTATGTTGTTGAATGTTATCCAATTGTAAAATGAAGACTTTGAAAATGAATTTTAATTATTGTTATATGCTTTGGAACTTATTACCTATAATTGGAAATAAACTTGGCTTTATGCAAACTAACCATATTTGCCTTCCTTTGATATATCCACGCATGCATATCATTCTGTTATTTGACGGGTGTAACTTGCGAGCACGGTTGATGTGCTCATTCTTGCTTGATTTGATAATTGAGCAGGAGGGGACTTCTTTGATTAAGATGAGGACCAGATCAACTAGGCAGCGCCCTCCAGCCATTTGCCTGTGGTGAAACGGGTGGACTTGTTCTTTTGCTTTCGCTGTGTGTTTTGATCTCGTCGGCCTGTAAGCCGAACCTTGTAATCAACCCTTTTGTTGTAAATAAAGTTTACGTTGATGAATGTTACCACTATTGTTTGCTATGTGGGCTAGCCATTGATCCTTGGGACTAGTTCGGAACACAGAGGACTTGGGGCTTTTCCAAGTCTCACGACCTCCTCGGGTTTGGTCTCCCGACCACCCCCGCGCTGGGTCTTGGCACTTGGGGACGTCCTGGGTCCTAAGACCTCCTCGGGTCCATTCTCCGGACCTCCAGGTGGTCCTGCTGGACCTCTTGGGAGGTCCTGGAGAACTGCCCGAGAGATCCTGCTGGACCTCTTGGGAGGTCCTAGTGGACTTCCCGAGTGGTCTTAGAGGACCTCTCGGGTGATCCCAAGTCGGGTTGTTACAAAGTGGTATCAGATCATCCTGACTGTAGGTCGTAGCCTAGTAGAATGGTCGTTAGTAAAAAGTTCAAAATTTGTTTTACAAAACAAAAAAATAAATTGTTCTCCTCTTATCTGGGTCGTCTTTCTATCCTTACCCCCTTCTCTGTACCCTCCCTTACCTTATTCTCTCTTATCTTTTGCTTGCCTCAACGTTTTACAAGTTAAAGGGATCTTCTTTCCTTGAAATTGTCTATAGGTGTTCCTGTGTTGGTTAGCCCTAGTGCCCGGGACCTCCTGCCTCGGAGTGGTCTTGGCACGTTGTCGCGTAAGGACCTCCCTGCTCGTGGTCATGTGTGGTAGTCTTTTGCAAAGACCACCCTCGGGGTTTCCTTGCAAAGACCACCCCTTGTAGCCACGACCTCCCAGCTCGTAGCCATGAGGGCAGTGAGATTCAAGTAGAGCGTGTTTGAGCTTTTGAATTGGTTTTTGGTTGGTTTGGTTGTTCCGACCTCTTTTCCCCTAGCTTTATTTTTCTTTCCTAATCTTGGAAGATCTGGCAGATGGTGACAACTCGTGGCAGTTCGAGCACTAGTAGTTTGGGACGAGCCATTGGGTGTGATCCTGAGACTCCTGTTCCTAACCGCCTCCTCCTCCGGTGAAGGGCCAAATTGGAATCGAGATGATGGCAAATCAAGATCAATTGATCAACTTGTTAGCCTAGTCTATCAACAACACTTTCAGAACCTCCAAGCGTGCATGCAGCAGCTCAACCACTAGTGTTTGTTCCACCTCCTCCTAGGGCCAACATCTCTGAGTTTATGAGGATGAGACCACCCACTTTCTCCAAAGATCTTGAACCATTGGAAGCTGATGATTGGCTCAGAGCAGTGGGAAGAAAGTTAGATATGATCCAGTGTTCAGACCGTGAGAGAGTGTTGTTTGCCTCTCACCAGCTCAATGGGCCAGCCTCAGAGTGGTGGGACAATTTCACTCAGTCCCACACCGATGCTCAGGCCATTACTTGGTATGAGTTTGTTCAAGCTTTTCGTCGTGCTCATATTCCTCAAGGCATGATGTTGTTGAAGAAGAAGGAATTCAGATCCCTGCGCCAAGCCAACCGCACTGTCAGTGAGTATCTTCACAAGTTCAATCAGTTGGCAAGATATGCACCCGAAGATGTGGCCACAGATGAGTCCAAGCAAGAGCGCTTCCTGGAAGGGCTCAATGATGACCTTTCAGTTCAGCTCGTTGCTTAGGATTATCCAGATTTTCAGCAGCTTGTAAGTAAGGCAATTCGTCAAGAAGGCAAACATCTTGAGATGGAGAATCGCAAGAAGAGGAAGACAGCTCAACTAGTCAGTCCAAGAGGTTTTCCTAAGCCCAGGACCTCCCAATTTCAGCAAGGGAGACCTGCGACTTCTTCCCCTTCCAGCCTTCAGTGCAGACAAGATGTCCTGGCACTTCCAGTTCTCGTGGGACCTCTCTAGGATGTTATTTTCAGAAGAAGCCATCCTCGATCCCTACTACAGGAGTCACATGCTTTTACTGCAATGAAGTTTGGCATTATGCCAATAAGTGCCCAAGGAGGCAGCAAGCAGCAACCACTACCTCAACCCGGCCAAGTCAAGGAATTTCAACACCTGGCAGCAACCCTAATGTGAAGCCTTCGGTTCGATTTATCAAGGGAAGTGTGAATCATGTCACAGCCGAGGAAGCTTAGGCCGCTTCGGACGTGGTCCTTGGTACGTTTCTTGTCAATTCCATACCAGCCTCAGTTCTTTTTGATTCCGGAGCTTCTCATTCGTTTGTTTCCTCTAAGTTTATGGGTAGTAATGGGTTATCTATATCTTCTTTAGCTAGCCCTATGCTAATCCACTCTCCGGGCTCAGAAATGAGGACCAGTGCCATATGCCCAAACCTTTCCTTGGAAATCTTGGGAGTACTTTTCTCTGCAGACCTAGTAGTATTGCACTCCCAAGATTTAGATGTGATTCTTGGGATTGACTGTCTAGCCAAGAACCACGGTCAAATAGACTGTGCCAATAAGTCTATTGTGCTCACCAATGAGCATGGAATTCAAGTTGAGTTCAATCCCGAGACCTCTGTTAGAGGAGGTCCTAGCCTGGCCTGTTTGAAGGAAGTGAAGCTTGAGGACCTCTCAGTGGTAAGGGAGTACCCAGATGTGTTCCCAGATGAGTTGCCTGGAATGCCTCTGGACAAAGATTTGGAATTTGTCATCAACTTAGTTCCAGGAATAGCACCAATTTCCAAGAGGTCTTACCGCTTGCCAGTTAATGATCTTGTTGAGCTTAAGCAGCAGATTGAGGAAATGCAAAGCAAAGGTTTTGTCAAACCAAGCTCTTCACCTTGGGGAGCTCCAATGATCTTTGTTGCAAAGAAAGATGGTACTCAGCGGATGTGTGTGGATTACCGAGCCCTCAATGATATCACTATCAAGAATAAGTATCCATTGCCCAGGATCGATGATTTGTTTGACCAACTAAAGGGAGCTGTAGTTTTCTCCAAGATTGACTTGAGGTCAGGGTATCATCAGCTGAAGATTCGCCAAGAAGACATCCGAAAGATAGCTTTCTCAACTCGGTATGGACTCTATGAGTTCACAGTCATGTCTTTTGGATTGACCAATGCTCCTGCATACTTTATAAACTTGATGAATAAAGTATTTATGGAGTACTTGGATAAGTTTGTTATTGTCTTCATAGATGATATTCTGGTGTATTCTAAGAGCGAAGAAGAGCATGAAGAGCACCTTCGGTTGGTTCTGGATAAGCTTAGAGATCACCAACTCTATGCTAAATTCAATAAGTGTGATTTCTGGATGAAGGAGGTTACTTTTTGGGGCCATGTTATGTCAGCCGCAAGTGTAGCCATTAACCCTAGCAAGGTTCAAGATGTGCTTAATTGGGAGCCACCCAAGTCTGTGCCTCAGATCATGAGCTTTCTTGGCATGGCAGGTTATTACCGCATGTGTTAGACCAGGAGGCTTTTGGTTGTGTTAGTTGCTGATGAACACATTGACAATAGGAAGTCTTAGTCTTGGTGTTTAGTGATGAATACATTGTTTTTTTGACTTGCTTGTGATCTTAGGTGTTGACATGCTTTGTAATAGCATTTGAGTGCCTTTGATTTATGTGGAAATCAGCCTTTGTCGGGTTTTGCGGTAGTACCGGCATTGTAGCCGTGGTACTACCGTCGGGCGGTACAAACCGCAAGTGACGCGCGGTATTACCGCAAGTCACTTGGGTCCCGACGTGTGATAGCGAACCATCAAATCTTGATCAGACGACTCATATTGAAGAAGAACGTTCGGACCGTCTGAAAGTAACAGGTTGTATTAGCCTTTTGATTCAAATCAGACGGTGGTTATCGAGAGGGACGTTCGGACTTTGAACAGTACTCCAGATCCAATGGTCTTGACATGCGGTCCGAACGGCCGAGTCAATCTAGGCGTCCACGTGGCAAGGCATGTGTTTACGAGTCTTTTGCGTTTGGTTGGCGGTAGTACCGCTTGGAAAATGGCGGTAATACCGCAACTCGATATCTACCGTTTTTAGATGGCGATCGCAAAATTCGAGAGAAGGTGTTTTGAGAGTTCTGAAGTCAAGTGAAAAACGGTAGTCTGCTTGATCATGGAAGCGGTACAACCGCGATTTAATATTCCGTTTTTACATGGCGGTTTGAAAATTCGAAGACATGTTTTTGGATTCTTGGATTTCCTTAGTAAACGGTAGTACCGTAGATTTAACTACGGTAGTACCAAGCATTGGTTCGACCGCAAGGTTGCGGTATGGATTTTCGAGCTTATCTTGGGAGTTTTGGACCTTCTTGAGAATCGGTAGTACGGTGTGTATGGGCGGTATGAGCGTGAAGCGATAATCTGAAGCCCTAACATGGAGGTACGACCAATTGTGTTCTGTTTGTCATAATTTGGGAATTGGCTAACGATGAGGATAATTCCATGAGCTTTAGTATGTTGCATGATGCATGATAGTGTTTATGCGTGTGAGTAAGCTAATGTTTGGTCAAGTTGGAGAACTTGTGCCAGGATTCGTGTTCTTTGATCTTTGCATGTGTAGGTTGAGCGTGGAGACAATCATGGTCGGTGACGAGGAGGACCCGGACTAGGATGGGGAGATCTGAGGTCTAGGAGGTCGTGGATGTCACGAGGTGATTGGGGTTGCGTTGGAACACATGGAGATCAAAGGGTTGCTGTTGCGTGGAGGAGCTCCAGGAGGTGGAGTCCTAGAGGCTTACTTCATGTGATGAATATATGGAAGGAGTTCCATATCTGGAGTCTTAGAGATGACGAAAACCCGTGTTAGGAAAGGGTTTCAGGTCCCTTGATTCACGGATGAAAAAGAGTCCGTGTCCGTGTCATTGTGGTACATGTTCAGGACTCTAGGGTATAAATAGATGAGGGGTTAGGTGCTAACCCCACGGCTGGGAGAGGTGTCTTTTCCCGTAGCTTTTTGAGAGAGCTTTGTGAGGTCTTCGGTGGGAGGCCTTTTAGGGGTGCTTGAAGAGCACTTTGTAGAGAGAACAAAGTTTGGGCAATATACAACAGATTTATTCTATATTGTTTCAAGAGCGTTGCTTTGTTCCTGCTGTGCGTGAAAGATCTCAAGGACGTCTTCCAGAGATCTTCAAAGAGATCTTCGGGAGGTCCTTAAGGTCATCCAGAAGAGGTCCTTGGAGAGGACTTCTAGGTAGTTCTCGTGGTGATTCTTGAAGAGGTCTTCAAAGGAGTTTCCCAAGGAGATCGTGAGAGGCTCTGTGCACAGAACTACGGTTTGAATTGGAGGTCTAATTGCTACAATCATTCACCCCCCCCCTCTGATTGTCATTGTCGATCCTACAGCAGGTTTATTGAAGGCTTTTCACGAATAGCAAGATATCTCACTCAGCTGCTGAGGAAGGAAAAGAAATTTGTTTGGACACCAGCCTGTGAGCACAGCTTTCAAGAGTTGAAGAAGTGATTGACCTCCACCCCAGTGCTGATTTTGCAAGACATCCGAAAGGATTTTGAAGTATTTTTTGATGCCTCTAGACAGGGTCTTGGTTGTGTTTTGATGTAAGAAGGGAGAGTGGTAGCCTATGCCTCCAGACAGCGGAAGCCCCATGAAGCCAACTACCCCACTCATGATTTGGAATTGGTTACCGTAGTGCATGCCTTAAAAATTTGGTGCCATTACCTCATTGGTAATCGCTGCGAGGTCTTCACAGACCACAAGAGCTTGAAATATATCTTCACTCAATCAGACCTTAATCTTAGACAGAGAAGATGGTTGGAGCTCATAAAAGATTATGATCTTGGAATTCACTACCACCCAAGCAAGGAAAATGTGGCGGCTGATGCTTTGAGTCGAAAGAGTTATTGCATCACCTTATTGGTCCAAGAAAATCAGCCCAAGTTGTATGAAGAGTTAAGATGTCTAAAATTGGAAATTGTCAATCAAGGTTGTATGCATGCTCTGGAAGTTGAGCCCACAGTCCAGAAGCAAATATGAGAGAACCAAGCTAGAGATGAAGACCTCCAAGAGATCAAGGAAAACTTAAAAAGAGGAAAGGCTCCTGGTTTTTCAGAAGATGAACATGGAGCTCTATGGTTCGGCAACAGACTTTGTGTGCCAGATCACGAAGAAATAAAGCAGCTCATTCTTGAGGAAGCCCATGAATCTCCATAATCCATTCATCCAGGGAGTACCAACATGTACCAAGAGCTCAAAAAGAAGTATTGGTGGGTCAGCATGAAGCGAGAAATAGCTGAGTTTGTGGCAGATTGAGACGTATGTCAAAGGGTCAAAACTGAGCATCAAAACCACCGATGCATTGCACCCTTGCCTATTCAGTGGAAGTGGGAGCAAGTAGGAATGGATTTTATCCTTTGGGTTGCCCAGGACCCAATCGGGCTATGACTCCATTTGGGTTATAATTGATCGTTTAACCAAAGTGGCACATTTCATTCCTGTCAAGACCACCTACCCAAGCAGTAGGTTGGCACAGCTTACCATCCTCAAACTGATGGGCAGACAGAGCGTGTGAATCAAGTTCTTGAAGACATGCTTAGAGCCTGTGCCTTGGACTTTGGGAAGAGTTGGGACAAGAACCTCCCTTATGCTGAGTTCTCCTACAACAATAGCTACCAAGCCAGCTTGAAGATGTCCCCTTTTGAAGCCTTATATGGAATACAGTGCAGAACTCCTCTCCTCTGGGATCAAGTCGATGAGCGTCAGTTCTTTGGGCCCGAGTTGTTCAAGGAAGCTGAAAGCAAAGTGAAGCTCATAAGAGAACGTTTGAGAGTGGCTCAGTCCCGGTAAAAGAGCTATGCTGACAACCGTCACAGAGACTTGTCTTTTGAAGTGGGAGACTTTGTCTACCTTAGAGTAACTTCACTCAGAGGAGTAAGAAGATTTCGAACCAAGGGAAAGCTTACACCAAGGTTTTGGGGCCATTCAAGATCTTGGAAAGAAAAGGTGAAGTCGCTTATGAGTTGGAGTTTCCAACCTCTTTGTCTGCGGTACATGACGTCTTCCATGTGTCTCATCTAAAGAAGTGCCTTAGAGTTCCAGCAGAGCAGACCTCCTTAGAGAGCATTGACCTTCAAGAAGACCTCACCTATGTGGAGCAGCCCACCAAAATTCTGGACATTGCTGAGCGTGTGACCAGGAGCAAGATCATTCGATCGTGCAAGGTGCAGTGGAGTCATCACTCAGAAGATGAAGCCACCTGGGAGCGAGAAGAAGACCTAAAGGCAGAGTATCCCCACCTCTTTGCTGGCCAAGTCTGAATCTCGGGGTCGAGATTCCCTTAAGGGGGGGGGGTAGGTTTGTAACACCCTGGTTTTCGAAGTCTTTGTGATTTTGCAAAATAAAAAGAACCATTTTGTTTTGATGAAAATTCAACGCTTGAACTTGATATTTTAAAAGAACTTTAAATGACTAAACCAACTTCAACTAAATCTGTTCGGTTTCTTTTGGAGTTCGCTGGAGTTTTTCCTTTTCTCTGTTTGCTCCATGCTTTTTCTCGGCCCAGTTCTATCTTTCTTCCTGGGAAGACCTCCCTTGTGCTTGGACCTCCCTCTAGTTCAGACCTCCTCTTAACCTCTCTGGACCACCCCTTGTGCCCTTGCTTGAACTTTCCCTTAGTCTAGACCTTCTTCAGACCTCTTTGTTGGTTTGAATCTCTTTTTGGGGTTTAGACCTCCTTTTTGATCTAAATCACCTTCTCTGTTTAGACATCCTTGTGGCCTAGACCTCCTTCTCCGTTTGAATCTTCCCTTGGTTTTGACCTCCCCTTTGAGTCATGACCACCCCCGAGGCGTTCCAAGCTCGGGTTTGTTTTTCAAACATTCTTGAACTTTAAAATTCTAATTTGGGTTGATTCCAACCTTCATTTGGACCTCCTCGTGTCCATCTGAACATCCTTTGGACTTCCCTCGTGTCCGCTTGGACCTCTCGCTCAATCCTAACCTTCTTCGCTTGAGGATTGTTCAATCTATAGTGGACGGCTCGATCTTGTTGGCATTTGGCTGGTCTGAACGTCCCTACCACTTTGCTCCTTTGCTTCCATCTTGACCATTGAGACCTCCCCTGTGTTGGTCTTGACCGTGGAGACCTCCCTTTGTTCTCATCTTGGCCGTCAGGACCTCCCTCGGGTTCATCCTGGCCGTCAAGATTTCCTTTTAACTCGTCTAAATCGTCCAGGACCCCCTTTGAGTCCAACTTGACTGTTGAGACCTCCTTTGATCTCCTCTTAACCGTCAAGACCTCCCCTTGCTCTACCCCCTCCGTTGGATCCTCCTCTTCATTGGATCTCCCTTTTCCTTCACGTGGTCCTATCCAGCGCCGTGCCTTTCCCCTCTCGCGGGATCGGACGGGACCTCCCCTTGCTCTACCCCCTCCGTTGGATCCTCCTCTTCGTTGGATCTCCCTTTTCCTTCACGTGGTCCTATCCAGTGCCGTGCCTTTCCCCTCTCGTGGGATCGGACGACACTACTACGTCGCACCTTTGTCCTTGTCCTTTAGACATTCTCGTCCTCTGGATCTTTGCGCGGTCTTTTTGAAAAGACCCCCTTCGTGGTCTTTCTAAAAAGACCACCCTCGTGGTCTTTTTGCAAAGACCACCCTTTTGGGTCGCGACCTCCCCTTTCGGCCACGACCTCCTCTCTTTTGTCGTTTTGCCGCGACCTCCCCTTGAGGCCGCGACCTCCACTCTTTTGTCGTTTTGCCGTGACCTCCCCTTAAGGCCGCGACTTCTTGTCTTTTGTCGTTTTGCCATGACCTCCTTTGGTCGGGACCTCCTTGGGGTCTTTTTGTAAAGACCACCCTTTCCGGTCTCTTTGCAAAAACCACCTCCTGGCCCTTTTGCAAAGATCACCTTCTTGGTCACGACATCCCCTGGGTCATGACCACTCCCCCAGTGGGAGTCTACGCACATTTAACGCTGAGTCTGTGCGCATTAAATGCTACTGCAGCACATTAAATGTTGTCTTTTCCATTGTACCCCTTTTGCCTCTGTTGTCACCTTCTTTACCTACTCCCATATTTTCCTCCACTTACTTTTGGACACGTGTGTGCCTTGAAACTCACAGAAGCTCTGGCTATATAAGCTTGAGCAGCCTCTCATCTTTTCCTTTTCCTCATTTCTAGTTCTCTTGCTCATCCGACCAGCTCTTGGACCTCCTCCCAAGCTGTTGGTTCTTCCCGAGCAGCCCCTTGGACCTCCTCCAAACCGTTGAAGCCTCTCTGTTGGTTTTGTTTCGGTGTTTCATTGGAGTTCATTTGGATCTTACTTGAGCTTTATTTGAGTTGCTCTATTTTCTCCCGTGTAGATTGTGAAGGCACCGAAGAGCCCGAGTTCTTTGAGGAAGAAGAAGACACTCAAGTCTTTGAGCAAGGCAAGTTACACCCTTGACCATGTTGCACCCATTATTTCAAATTACTTATGTCCATTTCAAATGTTACCGCATGCTTATTTTTTTACTCAACTATTTCAATACATGTTTTTAAATTCATAGCTATGCCTAAATCCTTTGTACAGCCCATTTTGACATTGATTCAAATCTGTTGCCACCCTAGATACAACCTGGTTGATGCAATAGTGTGAGCCACGACCTCTCGAAAAATGTATGCTTAGACATGCTTAGACCAAAATCTTGTTTTGGGAAGTTTTACTGCCAAAAGACCAATGTTATCTAATTGTTTTAAAAGCTGAGCCATGGCATTGGATTGTCATGGAGGTCCGAAAAGGATTTTTTAAAGCATTGGAAAATGGTTTGGACTTGGGCGAATTTGGTTGTTTGGTTGATGCATGTCTATGCACGGGGGTCATGTGATCCGATGCCCCAGGGTTGAGGTTGTCACCCAAGTCAGTTAAGGACCGGTCTGCGAGCAATAACTTGCTATGCCTTACCGTGCAACCACATGTCCAGGATGGGGTGGACCTGGCTGACTAATTTGCAAAAAATTCCATCGCGGTTGATCATGTTGGTACGTGGGTGGTTGTGTTAGGACCGGTTATTCCCACCTGGCGCAAGAGGGGGCCCCTATGAACTCTGCGGATTTCTATCCGAAGAGGGATGCGAAACCTTAGCGAGGGTGGATTGCGGTGGAATGATGCTTTGAAAGGCCTTGTCATGAGCTCTAGACCACTTACCTTCGGAAGTGAGTGGTGGCATCGACGGTTGCCAAACAAACTGGAGAAGTCATGTCATGTGGTTAAAGTGTACAACCTCTGCAGAGTGTAAAACTATTCGAATAGTCGTGTCCGCGGTTATGAACGTGCTGGCAAGCCTCTCAAAGTTAGATCTTGTTTTTGTTTTCAAAAGAGCTTTGTTAAAATGGTTTTGCATCTCTATCCAATTAGGTTTTGGTAGGGAGCCTTGTGACAGGAGGGTACCCTTCACCACTATGTTGTTGAATGTTATCCAACAGTAAAATGAAGACTTTGAAAATAAATTTTAATTATTGTTACATACTTAGGAACTTATTACCTGTAATTGGAAATAAACTTAGCTTTATGCAAACTAACCATATCTCGCTTCCTTTGAGATATCCACGTATGCATATCATTCTATTATTTGACGGGTGTAACTTGCGAGCACGGTTGATGTGCTCATTCTTGCTTGATTTGATAATTGAGCAGGAAGAGACTTCTTTGATGAAGATGAGGACCAGACCAACTAGGTAGCACCCTCCAACCGTTTGCCTGTGGCGAAACGGGTGGACTTATTCTTTTGCTTCTGTTGTGTATTTTGATCTTGCCGACCTGTAAGCCGAACCTTGTAATAAACCCTTTTGTTGTAAATAAAGTTTACGTTGATGAATGTTACCACTATTGTTTGTTGTGTGAGCTAGCCATTGATCTTTGGGACTAGTTCGGAACACAAAGGACTTGGGGCTTTTCCATGTCTCACGACCTCCTCGGGTTTGGTCTCCTGATCACCCACGAGCTGGGTCTTGGCACTTGGGGACGTCCCGGGCCCAAAGACCTCCTCGGGTCCATTCTCCGGACCTCCAGATGGTTCTACTGGATCTCCTAGGAGGTCCTGGAGAACTGTCCGAGAGATCCTGCTGGACCTCTCGGGAGCTCCTGGTGGACTTCCCGAGTGGTCTTGGAGGACCTCTCAGGTGACCTCAAGTCGGGTCGTTACATCCCTCGACTTTGCTTTCTTTCCTCAGATTAGTTAAAGTGGCCACCTGTTGCAGCTTTGCACGTACACACACCTAGACGAAAATTGTCTGTGTATCCCTCTTTTTAAGGAAACTAGCTAGCAAGGTAACCCACTTATCTACGTGGTTAGATTTATTTTAAAGTTTGTAGTATCAAGAGATATAACTTAAATACTCAAAATTATATTTGCGTATCTTATAGGCTATTTAGATTTTTAAGACATCCTAACCATTGGAAATGATAATGTAAGTTTGAAGGAAAATACAACTTGAGAAATGTACTTGAAGTATGAGCTTCGATGGAAGAAAATCATTGAGTATAATAAGTTGTTGGGGTTCTTAGAAATGTAACCACTCTCCACATGCATAGATCGTCTAGCTACGTGCTTCTATTTTTACTCCATTAGTTACTTTTTTTCCAGATTATATGCATGCACATGTACCTCTATTTAACAATAAGTTGATTATGTGTACGATAAATTATCTTATTAATTTACATAGTATTAAAGTATCTTGCTTAGACATACACTCGAGGAATCACAATTATTTCATCACAGTTACATGCCAAATTTTAAAGACCGAGTAAATGTGTCTATCATGTCTTCGGCGATACCAAATTTATGTGTTGGCCGAGTGACTAATTGGCATGGGTGATGTGGCAACCAAGAATCGTACTCTATCATCATCTCTTGATCAGGTTGATGGGAGAGATATTACAGAGGAAGGAGAAATCAAAACTTACATAAGTGAGTACTATGAATCACTATTTCCACATAGTACTGTAGAGTAGGGGTAGAATGGCCTTAGTAAACTCATCCATTAGCAGAGATGGCCTAGGGTGGCAATACCGAAAAAGACCAAAGAATAGTAGTAGCAACTAGTTCAAGAAAAGGGCTGTTCACTGTAATTTGGTGAGGAACTTCCATCCACCCATTGTAAACATTGTGTATATCATGAGACTGCGTACTGTCATATTCTTTTCCAATGTTAAATATTTGTCATTGTAATGTTAATGAAAAGAGATATATTATGATATTTGATGCAATTGTGATTTTGGTGTAACTACCGTGTGGATAACATGGTGAGAATAGTAATTTTTAATGAATTGTTGCATCACTCACTTGTATAGGGGTCAGGGTGATGAGTACTACCATGTTTATGACTAATCTAGCATACCCTATGTTAAAATCCTACAGAGGTAGGGATCCCACCCTCAAGAAGGTGGGAGAGTAAGGTGTGTTACCGACGGGTAAACACTTCGCTCACTACTACAGAACAGACCTTTGGTCGAACTGCCAAATGGGCAATAGTCTCGGAGAAAATTGCGTCCGGGACCAAAAAGATCTTTAGTCGGTTGGTAACACCAACCGGGACTAAAATCCTTAACGGCTCGGTGGCGAGCTTTTAGTCGGTTGGTGTTACCAGCAGGGACTAAATGTCAACCTTTAGTCGGTTGGTACTACAATCCGGGACTAAATCTTTAGTCCCGGATTGTAGTACCAACCTGGACTAAAGGTTGGCATTAGTCGGTTGGTAACACCAACCGACTAAATGTCCTTCTATTTAAACTCACCTTGGCGTTAAATCACGAGGCGGGAGCAGCAGAACGCCGATGCATGGCAGGGACACGCACGCCATTGCCATTGTCACCACCGCCGAGCCGTTCATTCACTCAACCGTATTCACCGGCGTGTTCATGATAGCTCTGATGCTAACCTGCCGTCCATTATGAAAAATATGAAATGTGAAATTTGAATAATTTTTATATGTTATAAAATTGCCAATTAATTCATAAATGGAACTTTCATGATTTTTGTAGGCCACAATAAATTTCCAAAAATCATGAAATTTGTTTTTCCACTAAGTTACACTGTGAACAGTCCATATAAAAATTTTAAGACTATTTGGACAAAGTTGAATTTATACCTATTTTATGCTTATTTATTTAATTATTATTCCATGAATTTTGTAGGCTAAATTAATGATCCAAAAATTCTGAAAATTGTTTTGCCATCTAATTAGGCTATGAACTATCTGTACAAAAATTTTGGGATCAATCTGAAGACTTTTATTTTTCACCTTATTTAATAATTATTTAAATAAATGAAAAATGACTTTTACATGTGTTAGTTAGGTTAAGCTTTGAGGGTGTTTGATGAGATAAGTCTTATCTTATCAGATCCAACCTCTTGGGTAAAAATAATAAATATTAATTTTGTTTTAATAAATAAGTTTAATATTTAATTATTAAGTAATTAGTTAATCTCTTAATTAGCTTAATCACTTAGTTATTGTTTGCCTTTTGGATTGATTGTTGACTTAGTAATTATGTGATATGTCATATAATGCAGACGATGACACGCCATTGGATGTACAATGTCGATCGCCGCTCAAAGAGTTCATTGATGGCGTGCATTATTTCTTAAGAGTGGTAAAGGCAAACAAGCGGGATGGTTTCATGTCTTTGTCCATGTGCCCTGTAAGAATTTGAAGGAATATTCTAGCTCAAGGAGTCTTCACTCACACTTGTTGAAGTCGGGTTTCATGCCAAACTATATTTGTTGGACCAAGCACGGAGAAACCGGGGTTATAATGGAAGAAGGTGAAGAAGAACAATTGGACCCTAACGACATTATTGCTCAATCTGGTGACTTCGATGATCTTGCAATGGGCGAAGTCAAGAAGAGGCGAGGCGAAGACACACTCGTGAAGATGATGCTCTTGGTGATGTCATTAAGTGATGCACAAAGAGATTGCGAAAGTGAAAAGGAGAAGGCTAAGTTTGACCGCATGCTAGAGGATCACAAGAAATTACTATACCCGTCCGTAGAAGATGGGCAAAAAAGTTGGGTACAACATCGGAGTTGCTACAATGGAAGGCCGCGAATGGTGTATCAGACAAGGCATTTGGGCAATTCTTGAAGATCCAAAAAGATGCTTAGAAGCCTAACGAATTGCTGCCACTACGTCTGAAAGCAAAAGCAGTCGTTTGCCCTTTGGGATTAGAAATCCGGAAGATACATGCATGTCCTAATGATCGCATCTGTATCGTGGCAAGGACTACGAGAATTTGGATGAATGCCCGTATGCAAAGCGTCGCGGTATAAGATCGGCGAGATGACCTGGCGATGTTGAGGGCGAAGAACGTCCCAGAAGAAAATCCTGCCAAGGTTATGTGGTATGCTCCTATAATACCACGCTGAAACGTCTGTTCATAAACAAGGACCATGCAAAGTTGTCGCGATGGCACAAAGAAGACCGTAAGGTAGACAACATGTTGAGACACCTGGCGATGGGTCCCAATGGAGAGCAATAGGCAGAGAATTCCGGAGTTTGCGGATGGCGCAAGAAACCTAAGGTTAAGCTTTAAATGCGGATGGTATGAATCCTTTTGGGGACGAGCACTAGTCATAGCACTTGGCACATTACTCTATGTATCTACAACCTTCCTCCATGGTTATGCATGAAGCGGAAGTTCATTATGATGCGGTGCTCATCCAAGGCCGAGGCAACACAGCAACGACATCGATGTCTACCGAGGCCATTAGTTGAGGAACTCCTGCTTTTATGGAGCAAACCGGTGTGCGTATGTGGGATGAGTACAAGCAGAACACTTCGACCTGCGAGCATTGTTGTTCGTAACAATCAATGATTGGCTGCTCTAAGTAATCTTCGGAGACGGACAAACAAGGGATACAATGCATGCACACAATGTTTTGATGACATTGACGGTATATATTTGAAAAAAATGTCGAAGGTCGTGTACCTTGGCCATCGTCGTTTTCTTCCTATGAATCACCAACTAAGAAAGAAAGGCAAGCATTTTAGCGGTAAGGCGTAACACGAACCAAGCCTCGCATAACCGAATCGGGAGGATGTACTTGATATGGTCAAGGATGTGCAAGTAGTCTTTGGAAAGGGACAAGGCGGCGAACACATTAGAAAGATGCTAAGGGACACGCACCCATGTGGAAGAAGAAGTCCATATTTTGGGAGCTACCCTATTGGCAAGTCCTAGAGGTCCGCAGCTTGATCGGCGTGATGCACTTGACAAAGAATCTTTGTGTGAACACGCTAGGATTCATGGATGTGTATGGAAAGTCTAAGGATTCACTCGAAGCACGGCAGGACTTGCGGCGCATGAAAGAACGAGACAACTTTGCATCCGAGAGAAGGCAGACGATGGGCGCCATTACTTAAGACACTGCTAGCTTCACTCTTAGCAAAGAAGAGAAGGAAAGCATGTTTGAATGCCTAAACAACATCAAGGTCCCATCTGGATTCTCCTCCAATATAAAGCGTATAATAAATGTGCGGAGAAGAAATTCCTACACTTAAAGTCCCATGAGCGCCACGTGCTTATAGCGCAATTGCTTAGGTTGCTTTAAGAGAATTCTACCTCCACATGTACGTCAGCCATCGTGAAGCTATGTGCATTCCTCAATGCAATTTCTCAAAAGGCAATCAATCCAATGGAACTAGCTACTCTCTGAGAATGATGTGGTTCAATGTCTTGTCGACTTTGAGTTGGTGTTCCTCCATCCTTCTTTAATATCATGACACACCTCCTAGTTCACTGGTCAAGGAGATTAATATTCTCGGTCTGTGTTCCTACACAACATGTTCCCCTTTGAGAGGTTCATGGGAGTCTGAAGAAATATGTTCACCAACGTGCTCGGCGAAGGAAGCATCGCCAAGGGCTACGGGACGAGAGGAGGTCATTGAGTTACAGGTTGACTTCATTCCCGACCTTGACCCGATTGGTGTTCTGAATCGCGACACGAGGAGACTTCTTGGAAAGGAACACTAGGGAAGAAAACATATATCGATGCAGGGGACGATTATTTCAATAAAGCGCACTACACAGTTCTTCAAAACTCCTCCGTGGTGGAGCCGTATGTCGAGGTACACAAGGAGTTCCTCGATCCCGTTTCGAGGAAGAATGAAGCTTGGATTAGGCGTCATCACATGGAAACTTTCAGCGGTTGGTTGCGAAAAGAATGTCGAGGTGATGACAATATTGATGAGCAAGCTGTATTTGTTGGCTAGGCAACCATCGTGGCACATCCTCACGTACAAAGTGCGAGATAAATGGAAATACATTTTACACCGTAGCCCAAGATAAAAGAGCACGAACCAAAAGCAATGGTGTCGCGTAGATGCCACAGACCCAAATGGAAAGAGGCAAACATATTATGGCGCATAGAGGAGATTTGGGAACTAGACTACGCACCTAATTTTAAAGTCCCTTTGTTCCAAAGGTGCCAATGGGTGAAGATGACCGGAGGCGGGTAACGATCGACAAGGAGTATGGAATGACAACGGTGGACCTCAACAATATTGGGTACAAAGGCGAACCATTAGTCCTTCTTTGCTGATGTGAATCGGTGTTCTATGTGAAAGACATGTCTACAAAACCCAAGAGAGGGAAAAACGACGACAAATCAACCAATGAGCCAAAAGCCACATAGTTCTTTCGGGGAAAAGAAACATCGTGGGAATTGAGGACAAGTCGGACAAGTCGAAGATTATGAAAGGGATGACCGAATCCGCCCTTGATGTGACCAAAGACCCAAGCATCTGCTAAATGCGAGGACACTCCATGGTTACGGCATGATCATAACCAAGGGTCATCGTCAAGAAGAAGTTCACCATTGTGCCGCTTGATATATAGTGATGTTTAATAAATAGTGTGTATTAGAGATTTTATGTAATAATTGTAACCGGATGTTTCTATCATATTTTTCTTGTTTTTTATCATTTCAAATGAAATTCCTATTCGATAAAAGGACACATGTACCTCTGTGAAGCATGTCTTCTCCACCGTGTCAAAATGACTTGAAATTTTTTAGCAAGTATTTATGCCTTCAAATGAAATTCGGCTTGTGGTTTGAGCCCTTCATTTTGTTTATAGTTGGCTCTTCACTTCCCAGCTTGTGGTCACTATAAAAGTCGTTTGAAATGTCAATAAGATAAAAGGAAATGCAACTATTATTTTTAAAAAATTTATGCCTAGTATTTAATTTACTATGCATTTAACAAGAATTAGCATATTTATACAAATAAACTTAATACAAAACCCAAACTGTGAAAACTGGCGGAAGGCCGAATAGTGTAGTGGGGACCTTTAGTCCCGGTCCGTATTACCGCCCGGGACTAAAGGTCACACAGCCCGGGACTAAAGGTTCTCTGGAAAATATGTCCCCGCGCAAAACCTTTAGTCCCGGGCCGTGGCACCACCCGGGACTAAAGGTCCAACCTTTAGTCGGTCCGTATTACCACACGCGGGACTAAGGTCTTTAGTCCCTTTAGTATCTGCTTGAGACTAAAGGTCCCCATCGATATAAACAACAATGGATTCTTCCTTCTTCCACCCCTTCCGTCTCCCTCGCCGTCTCCTCGGCTCCACTTCGTCGCGCCCGGCCTCCTCCTTCCTCCGTGGCGCCCCACTCCGCCACCACCTCCACTCGGCTCCTCCTCCGCCGCTCCAGCTCGCCCGGCTCCTCCTCCTTCGGCCGGATCCGTCGCCGGCTCACTTGCCGGCGGCGACTCGCCACCAGTGCCCGAGCCGCCTCCTCCACCCGGTGAGCTCCTCATCTCTTATCGCATGTGCATTTCTCTGCGGGCTTGTCAAATTATTTCCTTTGGGGATTGAAAGGGAGACCGATTCTGAAATAGTGGTGCCCAAGTTCTTGATGAAGCCACCGAGGAAGAGATTAGCGATGTAGCTTCTCTTGCGAGAGATGTGCTTGAGTCTCGAGGTTAGGATAGGCCTACCATGAAACAAGTGGAGATGGCTTTATGGGTTTTGCAAACAAAAGGTTGAACTTCGTGCTATGTTGATCCGAAATGAACAAGAGAAGGAACCATTGCTAAGTACAAGAGAAAAAATCTAGTTCTCGGTTGTTGGTCGTTGATTTCAATGCTAAAGCTAATTTGCCATCTGAAAACACCGAGTGTGTTATATGTATATCTTTGAGCAAGAGTTTGTCATATGCATCTTTGGAGTATCACGCTAGGATGTGTATATGAAGTTTCTACATATTTAATTCTTGATCCTATACGGATGGTGTGCCCCTGATTTCCCTTTTCATGAAGAAAGTACCATATATGTACTTTTTAGGTTAAGCACCATGTAAGTCACTAGTCATGTAATCGATAGTGCAACTTTTACTTAATAGACACATTACGAACAAACTATTGTACGAAGTTTGTATGATCCAATCTACTCAAGTTTTCTAGCTTCTTGGCGTGCCCAACACGAATTGGCAAAGTTGGGGTTAGAGTCTGCATTTGTCTGGCGGTTGTGAAAGTAAAGCATCAAACAAAAGCGACACTCATTTTGGTACCTTGGTAAGTATACAAAAGATCATAATTGGAAGTCAGAATCGAACAACGAGGTTAAGTATTTAAACCGCACATCGAATATCTGAGGATCTAGATGTAGCATAGAGGCTGAGTATTGTTAGATAATCTTTGTTTAGGAAATAGTTTCCATTTAGGATTTGTTTTTGGAGTTGGAGTTGGAGTCTTGCTTGGTTTAGTTGTTTGAGTCAAAGTCGGCCGTGTGCGTGAGTGTATAAAAGAACGTGTATTAGGCAGTATTAGCGCCATGTAAAGATAGAACCAGAAGCTAGCAATGTAAGAGTTGAGAAGTGAGAGAAAAGCAATAAGAAGAAGAGAAAAGAGCGCATGTAATACCGCTTGGGACTAAAGGTCCCCTCGATTATAAACAACGGGCTTCTTCCTTCTTCCACCCTTAGTCTCCTAAATCGACTTCTTTTCTTTTTTCTTTAATTGTTTCATTTTCTTTTTCTGTTATAAATGAGTTATTTATGCAATTATTGAATGTCGTTAATTATCGTTAAATACCATCAATTGCATTAATTGTTGTGAAGAATTACTTGTGTGCAAATTGCCATCAATTGTCGTCAAATGTCGTTAGTTGTTGTCAATTGCACTAATTGTCGTTGAGATTACTTGTGTGCAAATTGTCGTTAAATGACATCAAACAAGCCATCATTTGTGTAATGATCCAAAAATCTCGCGTTTGAATTTGTTTAAAAATATGGAATTTTAAAACTTTTGGAAACTGCCTGTTGATATTCAAGTTTTCGGACTTTATATTGGAAATAGTTGTCGAACAATGAAACTTTAGAAAAAATGAAACCATAAAATCTGGTCTAGACCGAAAACCATCTAGACCAACCCGACCTCTCCTTTTTCTTTTCCTTTTCTTTCTTTTCTTTTTCCTCCTTTTCTATTCCTTTTCTTCTCCTTCTCTTTTCTCCTTCCCTGGCCCACCTTGACCTCTAGGGCTGCCTCGCCAAGACGTCGCTTTGCCTCGCTTGTTGTAGCCATGTAAGTCGACGTTCTCACCCAACCTCCGCCAGAAGAACTGCTCTCCTCAGTGTCGAGTCGTGCCCATCACCTCCTACTGACCCCATCATGTCATTGTGCTCACGTCGTAGCATAAAGCGACTTCATGCGCTCTCCGCCTCGCCGTGGGGTTTTGTGCGAGAACTTGCGCCCGCCACACCATTGTTAAGCCGCTCTCGCCCTCCCTTCCTCTGGCCCCCATTCATTCCCCCACCCCTTGTCCATTTCCCCTCTCGTCGAGCTCAGCTCGAGCAGTGTCTCTCTGCTCCGACGCCCACGAGCACCATGCCGCCCTAGTCGCACCATTGAGCTACGGCTAGCCCCATCGTGCCATGAAGACCACCTCGATGCCCTCGACCTCCTCGGCTCACCCACCTCCCCTCCTGTGCCCTGTCTTGGCTGGAATGGCCACACCACCAACGTCTTCCCCAAAGCCGACCGCCGCTCCACTTGCTTGTTCGGCAGCCGGTGAGATTCTCCCCATCTACTCGCGTCCAAATGTGTCCCAAAGAACCTCCTCAAAACCCCTCAATCAATTTCAGGATCGATGCAAGGGAACTTCGTCACTTGTTGTTTTTCTTTTGTCGATGCATGTCACGAACCGCACGCCACTTGATGCGAAATCATAACCCGATCACGAACCGTTCTAACGTCCTACACATATATTTGCGAAATGGCCGACCGAATGACAACATGGGCGATGCCATGATGGATATTATCAACAATGGCGCCTTACAAGGTGCCCAATTCAAGGTGATGACAACAATCAAGAAGTAGATGACGGGAGTCAGTACTTTGCCGATTATGAAGATGAGCAAGACAATGCTGGCGAGGTCTATCTACAATCTCTTATGTATACATGAAATTCAGAATAATTTCATTTGTCGTATAAATATATTTATTTAAATCTTTGTGTTTCTACATTCGTAGCCCTCTGGATCGACGACAACAACGGGGAAGAGTAGAAATGTACGAGGCCCGAAGAAGCCGTTGGAGGGTCGGTTCATTCTCTCGCAATTCGAGGAGCATCTGAGCAAAGTAGTTGGACCACATGCACGTAAATTTGTCACCATCAGGGTACCTTGTAAGGGACAGATCGATCAATGCTCGTGAATGGAAGCAAAAGAAAGTTGCTCCTCATATTAGTTTTGTCTCGATCGTGACAAGGCACTAGTTTGGCAAGATGTCCTTCAACATTTCGCTCGTCTGAAGATGAAGCTTTGAAGGAGAGAGTTAGGAACGGGCTATGAAGAAGATGGCCACACAATTCGGTGTTGGAAGAAGAAATTGTACAACACATTTATCGGGAAGAACCCGGCCTTGATTTCAACACTAAGGCCTACGTCAAGTTGAGGCCGTTTTGGGATGAGTTTATGCAGTTCAAGACATCGGATGAGGGTGAGGCACGGTGAGAAGGAACCAACAGAATGCGGACAAAAGCAATACCACCATCACTTGGGATCGGTGGCTCTGAGTGCCATTCCTAAGTGGGAAAGAATGGAGCAGGAGATTCTTGCCAAGGATCGAACGAGAATCAATCAAGCGCCCGAGCGCAAAGTATTGGTTTTTCGGTCATGGGGAAGCTTTGGACCTAGAGACCGGAAAGATAGTGTATGGCGCAAAACTCCAAAGAGCAAATTAAAGATTTGCTTATGCTCGAGGCTTGGTGAGAGTGGCGGTGGCACCGAACAGAGATAAGGATGGTGACATCATACGCCCGGAGATCTTGAACACGGTGGGCGAACAAGAGGCTATGGGGAGGTGTCGGGAGCATGCCTTCCCTAAAGACAAAGCCACCTATAGAAGCCGCCAGAGAAAGAAGTACGAGGAGGCAGAGCGGATCGCAGGATGGAGAAATGGTTCGTGAGTCACGGGAAGTGGCTCGTGAAGCGATAGAGCGAGAAAAGCACTTGAAGCCAAAATGAATGAGGAAATCAAAAGGCAAGTGCAGATAGCGATAAGTTCCATCCAAAGGCAAAAGCGCATCACACCGGAGTCAACATCACCCCTAATCGGTTGAAAAGCGATTGCGCTTCCACGGAGGTGCCAAGTGATTCAAGATGACGCAGGTCGCGCTTCCCGTGGATGACATCACCGATCCTCTCACGACATGTGAGCCGCACATTCCAGAGGGAATGCCACGGTCATGGTGGCTATCGGTGTTGTATCTCGTGTCGACCCTACGAAGACACCAAGATGCCATGGGGCATTAATACCTCTGGATATGCTAGCGTCTCGGTGGATAGAGTTGTGAAAGGTAATAGCAATGTGCCTCTTGACATTGAAGGAGGTGATGGGAGAAGACTTTAGGAGAAGCGGAGAAGACATTCATATGTTGGCGCAAGCGCTATATCATTATTCTGGGCGTCACCTCCTCCTCCTCAACAACCTAACCCTAGGTGCGGATGAAAGTGAGCGAAACATTTTTCACTAATTATGTATTGGCTTAAATAACGGTTTACTCATACCACGTTGTTTTCACAGTGAACCTCCCCAACCTAAGTCAATTATCCATTCACCACACAGTCACGGTGTTGCGGCGATGACAATGAAGTGGAAGACACGGCCGCATCCCCACCGCCCCATCGCCTCCACGGCGGGCTCCAACGCCGACGCCGCCACCGCCGCTCCATCGCCTCCACGGCGGGCTCCAACGCCGCCATCGCCCCATCGCCTCCTGCGGGCTCCAACGCCGCCACCGCCGCTCCATCGCCTCCACGGCGGGCTCCAACGCCGACACCGCCGCCCTCTGCCAAAGAAGAGGCGCACCCTAAACGCAGGCGTCGGCCCCACCGCCAAGAAAAACCTCGTGGAGAACACCGACTATTTCTAAGATGACGAAACTTTCCTATGAGAAGATCTGAGAAATAGATGCTTGATAAACAGATGTGGGCGGTTTCTTCGCGAAAGTCAAGGCTAAAAGTGAAGCGGCGAAACCACGAGAAGTCAGACTTCTTCAGTGCGTCCGAAGTTCTAAGGCAAAGGGTGGGCGCTCACGAGAAAAAGTTACGTGCTCGTAAGGATTCGCCACTATCGGACTATGACCGCACTCTCACGAAGTCAATTGAGGAGGCGAAGAAGAAAGAGAAGAGAGCACGAAGGGTGTTGCCTGCTCGGGAACAATCACAACAATCGGTGCCCCGCTAGTTATTGGGAATGAATATGGTTCAAACACTAGCGTGCTAGAACAGATATCAGGAAATGTGCATTTGGATCAACTTGATGAATTTTTAGCGAAACTGGTCTAAGCATTTCCCAAATTCTCGTGGAGCACACATCAAAAGTGCTCAGGAAGTTGATAATTGGAAGAAGGAATATGTATATGGCAAGAGTCTATACAACCACGAGAAGCTCATGGAACTTAAACGCATAAATGTACTTGTTAAACCAAAGGGTACATGGCGGCGTGTCGCATGAAAGCGGATGACTATATTTGCGTCAAAATTAGAAACCATCATTACTTAGTGGCGATGACATTATAATGGTTCGGTTTAATGAGTTACACCACTATGCCACATGAGCGCTCTAGACAAATCTCTCATCATTTGCTTTTGTGCATGCGTGATTCTTTCTTTTAATAATCTCACTCTAGCATATGTATATGTATAAGTAATTATCCTCACACTAGCTAGCATGTCTATACATATGCAGAGACATGATGAGAGACCTCCTGCGTAAACGACAAGAACATTGGTTTCATTGATCCATATATCGTATTCAAGGACCCAAACACTCCCTACGATCAATGGAGACCTCAAGCGGAGAGGAATTTCCTGAGGTTCTTGATCAACCAAAAGAACAAAAGATTTATACTCTTCCCTACAACTTTGGGTGAGTGTTGTTATCGTGTGCACATTTTACTTTACTTACTCAATCCAACATAAAGATATATATGTTGACTCTATAAACAAATCGACTTTCCATTGGATCTTGATTGTCTTCGATCTCTCAAGCGGTCATTTGCTAATCTATGACTCGTTGAGAAACCGCAGAAGATTACCAAGATATGATAGACATTATCCAGGTAACCCGATCTTTAAATATTTATTCTGCTCTTTAACTCTGCAATAGTTAATTAACGATCCAATTATTAGGCGGGGTTTGGGCTTGGTTCGTTCACCTACACCGTCCGGATCTGAAAGCGCCACTTCTGATCCACACCGATTGGATGTAAGTTGTACTAGCTCCTCATCTTTACCTTATCATGCTTGACTCACGGGATAGCGAGAGTAATCTTTTTATATCGTCTGATGGGTTCTCTGGCGACCACCGGGCAACAATTTGTGTGGATACTACGTTTGCGAGTTCCTCATGGTGTATGCAAAAGAACCCATCTACTGATGCGAAAGTGCGTAACAAGTATATATAATAAATCCATTTTATTTATTTGTTGCTATTAAATAAATCTTATGTATATTAATACTTCTTTACGTTTAATGCAAATTGAAGGAGATATGGTTGAAGGAACAGTGTTGGATATGGACCGCCTCAAAGGAATTCAAGAGACAATCGCAGGATTTCTTAATGAGCATGTCCTCAAGCCCGCACCGAGTTCTACTTTAACCCAGATGAACAATTGAAGCCAAACCGGATTTAACATTTGTATGACATTTAAGTGGAGGACAACATTTGTGTTGTAAATACCAAGGATGCATGAATAATGTTGTAAATTTTATGTGCATATATATATATATTATACATATATATAGCTCCATAATATATATAGTTTCATACTTTATTTGTGTGTAATAATGTTCCAAACTAAATTATATGTGGGCGTATACATATATTAGCAAAGAAGAATCGATTTGAAAACCTAATGTAATTGTAAAACCAAAATCAATAATGAATTGAAATGGAAACAAAAAGAAAAAAAAAACACCTTTAGTCCCTTGGTAATACCAACCGGATTAAAACCCCGTGGCTCGGCCAATGGACCTTTTGTCGGTTGGTATTACCAACCCGGACTAAAGGTCGGCCTTTAGTCCCGGGCAATTTGGACCTTTTAGTCCCGTTGGTATTACCAACCGGGACTAAAATGTCGGTTTTAGTCCCGGCCCAGGACCCGGACTAAAGGTGAGACATTTAGTCCCGATTTCCTAGTCCCGCTCTATAATCGGGACTAGAGGCCCTACTAGGCCGGGACCAAAGGTGCGATACAGAGTAGTGGCTATACCAATATTAACACGTCTCCGGTACTACAATACATATATATAGTAAACATGATAATAATGGTGATTTCAGTAGTTCCCACACGTCCCATCCTTCCATTTTTAATCTCCTGGTGCTATTCCAACAGCAAAGTAACATACGTCTACTAAATATTAGTCATTTTGTCCAAAGGAATGTGAACATAAGGGCATCTCTAATAGTTAGAGATAACTTTATCTCTAACATATGGTATATCATCTTTAGAGACAACATCTCCAATAGATCGTCTCTAGCACACTCTCTAACATTTATATCTTATTATTTTTCTTTGAAACGGACATACATGTCAACTAGAGTAGATTAATGTATCACGTCTTGTTTCGTGTGCACGACAGTCTCTTCAGGAAAAGACAGCATGTGCTCTCTCTCCTCCCCCTCTCTCCTTCACATAGAATTTTGTTAATGTTACATAGCTAAAAGATGATAATAAATACACTATAAAGATACCCAAAGTCTACTGTACGGCCCATGCCGATGTGTTTTGACTTGCTGTCTGAAAACTCTCTTTCTAGAGGACATCAATTTCAGCGTTAAGTTGTGGGTCCTAAATGTGGATAAGGAAGACACGTCATGAATCCTCCATCACCTCTAGAAGTCTAGATATATCAATTTTTTTTGGTAACGAGGTTTTACACTGTAGACATCCTTAATTGAATCCTCCTTCACCTGTGGACATGCAAGCGATAGTGATTTTTGTCGTAGGACTCCTTCTAGGTTTGCCGATGAATATCAGCCTTCCATTTTTAATCCCGCGGTACTATTCCAACAGCATATTACTGTAGCATAGATATATACTAGTTCAATGCCCGTGCGTTGCTACGGATTAAAAAATATATATCTCCCTAGCACGTAGAGCCATTGTTCCTCTGCTGCCCTAGTGCCCAGACATGCTCCATCCGATGGACTCATACTTCTGGCATGATCACACTATACTACTGGACAACCACATGATTCTAGCATTGCAATATTTTGTTTTTGTATAATAATGTTTGTAACTTTTACAAACTCTAGTAAATAGTCATGAATCTACCAACTGAACAGATGAAGAATCACCTCTACTTGTGCTCTGGTGAACCTAAATGATCTGTAGCCAGAATATCGACATTCTTTTATGGTTGCATAGAATGACCTCAAGTATGGCCCCCGGCAGCTGAGGAACCCAAATAAAGCAAAGAAAAAGAAATCACAATCAAAATGGTGAAAATCCATTGCAGTCTATAGATAAAAAAAATTCATGAATCACTGATGAATTGCAAAGTTGACCCAAGCATTAACGATTGAGACTGCAACAATTGCCCAAAGATCATCTCCTGCAAAAGAAAATGTTTCAAGTTAACAGAAAGCAAACCTACTTGTGTTCCTTCTACCATGTTCTATAATAATAAATTGTGCATAAAGCATTAATCCAATGGAGCAAAAAAAAAATCACCAATAGCTTCTCTATCCCTTTTGTAATTGCTTTTTGAATCCCAATTCCTTGGTCTCTGCCTCTTCCTCGTGCGTTGTCGCTGTCTCCCTTCCCTTCCCCGGTATCGCTGCTTCTCCTCCAAGGTACCGCCGCTTCCTCTCCTTCCTTCCCTCTCAATGCCTTCTCCCGTCCCTGATGCTGCCTTACCGTGCCACTACTTTCCCTCCCCGCTACCTGGTGAGCTGCAACGTGGGGGGACAGGCACGAGACGGGAAGGAGTAGGACGATGACGAATTTCAGTGTGTGCATGCGAAGAAGTGTGGCGGCGATGGTTTTGGTTGTTGTAGAAGAAGTGGGGGGGGCATGGAAGCACTCACGAGTCATAGGGGAGGAAGGTGTGTGAAGATTTTTTTTATTAGTAGAAAGGGACACGATGTGAAGAGAACGGATCATCACTAACTCATATTTTTAAGTAGTAGAGATAAGTAGACCAAACAGATGCTGACCAAACCAAAAGAAGTGCGTCCAGAGAATCATGGGTTACATATTACATATAATTTTTAGACTTGGCTTGGTCCTTATTTTTATTCCCATTCTTACCTGATATGTCAAGTTCTCAGACGCTGGTTGTAATAAGTTACTCTCGGTCGCATCTTATGATACTGACCAGCCACATGCACCCTGCTGTGCAGAGGCTGGAATAAGAACTATTCCTTTTTCTAAAAAAAACATATAACATCTACCTCTATGGAATCCAGATGTCACCTTACTTCCTTGTATAGTGAACCAAGCCGATCCTTATGTTTAGTATAAACAATATACGTCATCAAACTATTCAAGTGCATGAACTTTTATCATGTTGCCAAAAAGTGCAGTTCATAGTAAGTAACGAAACCACAATGTAATTCTCACTACCACCAGATAGAAACCACCGGTAAATTCAAAATAAAAACATCATGGGCATCAGACAAGGAAGGAAGACAAGTGTTACCAAGTAATTCTTTAACCGTCTACAACCCCTTCTACCTCTCCTGTAGCGGGCGAAGGAATGCCACTTGCTGAGAATAAACCCTTTAGAAGAGCTTTAGTTCTGCTACTCATTGCTGATGAGTTTACCCTTTTTATGATGTAGAGTACTATCCAACAAATGATCTTACTCCCATCGTTGAGTTTATTTTCCAGGGATCTTACTCCCACTCTACAGTCCTTCCGTGTAATAGTGTGCAGGGGAGGACCAACCATGGCCTATGGCAAAAGCTCCCACCATGAATAAGACAATTGAGGAATATATCCAGTAGGCATTATTGTAGCATCAACGAAAAAATGCACAGATAATCTCATCTACAAAATGATTTATTGCGTATAACAACAGTTCATATTGTACCAATAGACAACAACAAATAATTACATATGAAGACTTCAGTCCAAGTAAGAAGAATAGTTCCACTGTACATGGTGCGATGCATTCCCTTGCGCGACATCCTATAACAACAATAACCTATTATGTATTTACCCATAATCCATTTGTACACAGTATGGACTTCATCTGTTCTATACACTGGGTACTGGATGTTGTATTGTTGTGTGTACCATATTTTGGATCTGAAGAATAACCAATGGACAACCCCATGTTTATTTTTCTTGCTCGCGGACCATAACTATAGTGATGAGGTTCTATTACCATGCGATCACAAAAGATTGACCATTGCGGCATTTCTTCTGGCAGAACTGCTTCTTCTTTATGTACCATGCCTCGGTGAAAGTGCTCACCTAAAATTAGAGGCAGCCATTAGTAAAACTAAAACAGTGACAAATTTGTCACAATAATCAAAAGCTTAAGGTGGCCTATGCCATCCTTATAGTGCTAATCATTTTTGCACCAAACCAAGCGGAATCGGTGCCAAATAAAGGAGAAAGAACTCTTATTCCTTCTGAAATGTATGCAGGAAGAAGTTTGTGGATCTCTTTCTCCAGCCTCTGTGTTATATAAAAAAGGTATGTGTCATGTTTCAGGATGACACCAACCATAGACATAATCCAGAAAATGTAGATTATCCATCATTATTCCAGCTTTATTGTGATACCCATTAATATCCAACCAGCAGTTCATGCAATAGGTAAGCATACCTGGCAAACCAAGTAGGCATGAGGATCCACTAGCTAAAACGACCATCTTGAACTAGCTGTTGTCACTGAACACTTTGGAACTGTAATAGTGATCCATACATAGAGATACTACTTTATGCAAGCCCATAGCACGACTGCAAGGTCAACATTGAGCAAGGATAAGTAAACCATATTTACCATATTTAAAGGCACAAAATAGGCTATCATAGTGAAGATAGCATACATTCCTCCAATCTCGGGCTGGAAAAGGATTTCTACCGTCTTGAATCTTTCTTTCGATAGAGTGAACCACCCTTCACCATCCACCCCACAGGCAGCCCGTGTGTCTTTACGTAGTTCAGCTTCATGATCAGTTGCTACGTAATAGAGTTTCTTTACATATGGAATAGAAAAGAGAGAGAGTCATGTGTCAGATACCGATACTATCTCCAATGTGTGATGCTCATAGTTAAATAGGTACCCCCCCCCAACTAATGGCGCGAAGCACAATGAGTTGGTCTGTAGACCGTCCAACTAATAAGCTCCAAGCACAGTTAGGTGAGATTTATGAGAAGAATGTCAGATACACCAAATAACATTAGCTATCGTGGAATAAACATAGCTTTACCTCCTTGATGGTTCGAACAGTGCAAAGTGACTCAAAAAGTATATTTCTTCGCTACATTAGCTCCTTCAGAAATCTAGTAAGTTTGAGGGCACCTTGCCCCACAGTTTCGACACCTATCTCATGCATCACCCTACCTTGAAAAACTGTTGCAAGCAAAATACATAAGAATGGCAACATCAAATGAGTATTCTGGTATTTAAAGTATGGTAGTATCATTAGATCTATTTTCATGTGCTATAATCATTCAGGACAAAGCCCGACCGTGAAAAGTTATGTCAGTCCACACATAATCTTAGTCTCCCACCCTATGTCTCCCTCTGTGATGTGCACTCCTGAATACCCATGTATTTCAGGAACTTGTCATATTTAGCAAGCACTCCTGCAATTGTCCTTTTTTATAATAGGGAAAGGACACATCTACGATTAGCTTTACCCGAGCAGGTTATTTTTATTAACTTCATATACAATATAATTCAAAAACTTCTTCTCTTGCACATTGTGGAAACTCTCCTCAGTTTGTAGAGTATACTCCATATGTTAAATATAAAATATACAACCACTGTTCCACATTATCATGTGTTGTTCCATGTTGTGAAACGTCATTTGCATCTTTGCACCCCAAAATTTAAAAGAAACAAAATTAATTTCCGAAGAAAACATTAAGTGTGGTCAAGTGCATTGAACCTTACAAAAAAAAATCATGAACTAACCCATGGTAAATACTTATTGGGAACAATTGATGTGGCATTGAATTCAATGTTGACAACAATACCAGA
Source organism: Phyllostachys edulis (assembly GCA_036346405.1). Classification (NCBI taxonomy): domain Eukaryota; kingdom Viridiplantae; phylum Streptophyta; class Magnoliopsida; order Poales; family Poaceae; genus Phyllostachys; species Phyllostachys edulis. Next base: position 73,328,615 of record CM070550.1, read on the forward strand.
GGTCCGTTTAGCAGCATACAAAGCTAGAAGTGGCTGGAAAGCAAATGGCAAAATGATCAAAAAAGTGTTCCTCAGAAAAAGAAGTAAAATTAATGAATCATACATGGTATGAACATAAACATAAAAAGTGGTTTGGTTCTACAATTACATCAAAGCCTTGTTTTAATTTGAGGCCAGAATACTGAATACAAATTTTACATACAACCCCCGGTTGAGGAGCTCCAGCTTGAATCACAACTCATTTTTGATGTAATATAATTATGTGAACCTTCTCATTTTCCAAAAGCTAAATCCAAATGACAAAATTTTCAAATCTAACTCTGCCAACAAAATTAATTAAAGGGACAGTGGCACAGAAGCAGATAGTGAAGTACCATAAATATCAAGAGGTGCACAATTAATGTAAGAATTTGATTGAAAAGAATCATCAAAGGGAACATAAGAACACATACTTGATCAACAGCACAAACAACACGAACATTCATATCAAACAAAACTGAGTACACTGTCTCCTTGTATTGCTTTCTCGAGGCCCTAGCAGACTCAGTATCTGTGACAAATTGAATCAAAGACTTACAGGCAGCCAGTTGGAAATAGTTTATCAACCATAGTGACCAATTCAACTTTGAAATGAAAAAAAATGAAAGTAAGAGTTGATGGGCGGGCAGCTTTGAATTATAGTTCAGGAGCACCATAGAATAATATTGATGAACATATGTAATATGGCCAAAATGTAGAACCATAAAATAGAAAGTGCGATCAACTACAAATACTAACCATCAGAATGGCAGAGTGGAAGGACAACAATAATTGGTTGAGTGGAAGGCTTTACTTGCATCCTGTAAAAAGGCAAGAATATCGAAAATAAATATATGCTATGACAAACATTCAAAACTAAACATGATATTAGATGATTAATTAGAAAAACTTAAATAGACTTATAGCTCATAGTTACTACAAGCTAAATCAGCAGCCAAGAGAAAAGGAACTAAAGTACGATGTAAAAATTTCCTTCTTGTGTGAAACAGATTACCATAGTTTTCAATAATTGAATAACAGAATTGAGAGCAGATTAGTACTTTAAGTTGTACACATAATCATATATCCTAATACAATAAAGGATCAGTACTTTATAGCTCATGATTACTCTGGTTGATTATGGTGTTATCCAGAATGTAAAACATGGCATATCTAGAATGACCATTCCCCCCTCCCTAAGTGTATATTTTCAAACATAATGTCTCCTAAAATCAATTCAAAATATCCTACACCAGCACAGCAATACATGGTTGATCAGATAACCCGTCACAGAATTTTGGAGAGTTATCTCCCAACATGTGCTAGAAGCAGATTTGAAACGCGTGCCATCAACGGAGAAGTCATGTCATGTGGTTAAAGTGTACAACCTCTGCAGAGTGTAAAACTATTCGAATAGTCATGTTCGCGGTTATGGACGTGCTGGCAAGCCTCTCAAAGTTAGATCTTGGTTTTGTTTTCAAAAGAGCTTTGTTAAAATGGTTTTGGATCTCTATCCAATTGGGTTTTGGTAGGGAGCCTTGTGACAGGAGGGTATCCTTCACCACTATTTTCAGTGTTTTAGAACCGATCTTACGTAAAGATTGTTTGATTCAGGGGGTCTCCTAGAATAGAATCACGCAGAGAGATTGACACGGGTATTTTTATACAGGTTCAGGCCTTCTCCGAAGAGAATAACAACCCTACTCCTGTGTGTGTATGGTATTGAGTGTATTCTGAACAATCAGGAGAAAAACTAAGTCTATTACAGATGATAGCACTTGTCTTCCTGATAGCCCTCGATAGCGTGTATGTACACCTCGATTGCTCTGTCCCCTTCTCCTCTCTGACTGTTGACTTTATATAATCGTGAAGGAATAGCCGTTTTCCCCTGCTGAAGAGACGCCTCATCAAATCCAGTAACGAGCGCACGTTTGTAGTAATCATCGTGATGGTAACTCCTTCACGCTGCCTGGCAGTTACTTGTCAGAGATAATGGGGTACTGCGTGTTATTATTTCGCATAATAACAGCGTATGTTGACTGTTTGGATTCCTTAATCAATTGGACCCACTTGCCTGTATGTTTTATTGATCATAAGGTGGTCGTCGCTGACCTGGGCGTAGAAGAACTTATGACCATAAGATAGTCGTAGCAAGACTTACGACTATGGGGTAGTCGTAGAATAACTTACGACTGGGTAGTGATTGTAGAAGAACTTACGACTATAAGGTAGTCGTAGCAAGACTTACGACTATGGGGGTGATCGTAGAAGAACTTACGACCACCTAGTAGGCTTCTCCCTTGTAAATTTAAGGGGTATACCCAGGGACCACATGACATCATATTTACTTATAATAAGAATTATAGATAAAAGATAAAATGAGGATTATTAGATCCTCGTCATCTAGCCCCCCAGCCTCAAGTGAAAGTAACTTACTTGGTGAAGGAGTCATAGATAGTCTTACAGCCACGAGAGGGTCATAGAAAGGTGGTCGAAGGAAAAACTCTTCGACATTTGTGTACTACTTTGACCAGAAATCTGCTTGGTCAAGAAGGTTGCTTACGACTATCGAATAGCCGTAGAAAACTCGTACGATCACGAGGTGGTCGTAGTAGGGTGATCGGAAGAAAAATCCTTTCCGATTAATATTTCATTTGGTCAAAAAGATCTGACCAAGAAAGTAATTTTGCTTGAGGTGTAAAATGAACCTGATTTTCTTGAACGGACAAGTTAGAGAATCGCAAATGACTCCCACGAGTCTGTCCGTTGGAGCGGTTCCTGAAGCGGTGGCAACCATTGGATTGCCACGCCTTCAGCCCAGGCATACGGTTATAAATACTTACCAGGGGTAAAACTTGGGTTTCTACTTTTCCCCAAATTGCTCTCGCTGTTCATCGAGTTCTTGTCTTCTCCACCACCAACTCAATCATGCCTTCTCCGAAGATCTTCCTTAATCCAAAACCTGCCCCTTCTGAGAGATATGGCCGGGAAAATTTCTGAGTGGGCTAAGTCGGAGATGGATGCGGTGAAGATTCAAGCCCTAGTCGACGCCGGGAAGATTCCAGAGAAAGTTCTTGTGAAATGGATTGCAGCGTCTGGACAGCACCGGCTGTCGGGGGAGACTGGGCAAATCCCCATCTTCCAGGCATATTGTGAGTGTGGCCTTCAATTGCCCGCTCACCCCTTTCTCACACTCGTACTCGAGCACTTTGGGGTGGAATTAGTGAACCTCGGTCCTAATTCCATCACTATGCTAAGTGTATTCGTGTACTTGTGTCAGGCGTACCTAGGAATTCCGGCGGACCTCGAGCTTTTCCAATATTATTATGGAATGGCTCGGCAATCTGGAATTGCTGGAAGCTGCGGTCTGAAGCTCCATGACTTGAAGTCGAGGGAGTATATTAAGATGTTTACTAAATCCTCGTGGCCGGGATGGAGGAAGAGGTGGCTTTACTGAAAAATCACCCAAGAAGACATCCTTACTTTCGAGGGGAAGGCTGCCGAAAAGAATTCTTCATGGGATTCGACTCCCAAGGATATCAACCGGATTGCCCCCTATATTCGAGCCATCAAGGACTTGAGAGAGGAGGGGCTGACCGGATGGCATGTGCTGAAGGATTTCATCACACGTCGAATTAGCCCTTTGAAGAAACGAGTACCTCCTATGTGGAGGTACACAGGGCCAAAAGACCCGACCAGGGACTACGAGGAGGGTAAGTGAATTTTCGACTTAGCTCTCGGTTTGGTCTTTCTAACAGTTGTCTAATGAATGTCTTTATCTGTTTACACAGATCTTTCACAAGCAGAGATTGATGTTCGAGTCAAACTCATTTGTGAGAAGTCTCCGCCACTCAGAGTGGCAGTTCCTCAAATCCTTGCGGTTTTATCCGCAGAGGAAAAGATGGAGCGCCTAAAGGTAATCAAGAGTTGATTTTATCCTTAAGACTTCATAGTCGTAGAAAGAACTTACGACTAGGTAGTGATCGTAGAAAATCTTACGATCAAGGAAATGTCGTAGAAAAACTTACGATTAGGTACTGGTCGTAGAAAATCTTACGACCGATCAGTAATTCTTCTTTTTCTATTTTTCTTTACAAAAAGTAGGTATGGAAAACCGTCAGGACGACGAAGAGGTCGAACTGATAACCATCAGTGCAGGGATGACGACGGACAAAGGCTCAGCTCCTCCGTCTAAGAAGCGTCGACTCACGAAAGTCGCCGACAAGGGAGGAACAAGCTCGAGTTCCTTTATTTCGACCAGATCCTCTGCAAAGTTTGCGGCAGACATGGCTGCAGCAGAAGCCGAGGTTGAAGCAGCTGAAGCTGAGGAGGCTAAAGAACCTCTTAAGCGCAAAGCCCGCAAGGCCAAGGTACCCTTTTACTATGACAAGAAAACTTTCGCAGTTTCTGCCACTCCTAGTTTTGTCAAGCAACTGGAAAATGAGAACTGGAAGGATTTTATGTCTTTTGTGAAGGACAATGCTGATCCAGTAGAGCCTACAGTTGAGGGTAGCACTGCTCTTGGAGTGGTCGAGATTGATCTCGGCCATCCGGAAAGTCAGGAGACCAGATAGATGGTTCTTGTTCAAGATCCACGACCAGACGTGGTCGTGGCCGAGCCCATTCTTCAACTTGAACTCCAACCCAACGTGGTCGTAGAAAAGAAGTCAAAGAAATCTTCCGTTGGGAAGATGACTCCTAAATTCCTGGTTAGGTCCAGGGTGCAGAGGTATGTGAAACAAACTAAAGTGTAAGAACAGCATTTACCTTTCACTTTTCACAACCTAACTTGCTTTCCTTTTGTTGATTTTAGCCCGACTCCTTCAGCCCCCGAGGACGCTTCTATTGAGAAGCCCATTGCCGCCTTTCCATTGGTCGGAGAGATGACAGCGGAAGTGGTCGAAGGATCATCCACAGCCCGGGTAGTGGAGGAAGTCGTGGCTCCTGGAGTGGTTACCACAACCACTGAGGTAGTAGCTACGACCACTGAGGTAGTAGCTACGACCACTGAGGTGGTCGTGGAGACAGCAGAGGCAGCTGTAGAAGTCTCTGGCCAAGGTGGTGATGTACCTGACCACCGTGCTGGAAAGGAAGTCGTTGAAGACGTTCCTCCCGGTACCCAAAGAGAAATTGCGAATGTAATCGAAGGCGAGGAATATTTGAACTTTGTGCTGATTTCTTTGGGCCTGGTTCCATCGTAGGGTCTTCAGCTTTTAGATCTCGCGATCGAGTCCCTCATCCCAAAGATATTCCCAATAGAGGGGAAACTTTTGACAATGAGCATCTTGAGAAGGTTTGGTGTGATCAAGTCGCGAAGATAGACGAGCTGAAGAGTCCAGCGTTGGTTTACTCGATGTTTGCTCGGTCGACCATGAATGTAAGTATTTAAGGATACTTATATATATGGTCTTCTCTTGCTTCTCACTGTCTTTCTTTTTGTAGAAAGCTCTGGAATAAATTGCCACTGTTGGTGAATATCACCGACAACTCATAGAGCTATGATAGGAAAAAGCGGAACTCTGCGAACAGGCAGAGAGGTGGTAAGTCACTATTATTCGTAGTCGTTTTAGAGTTTGACTACTTCTATAATGCCTATGAGGCTTGTCGTGGAAAAACTCACGATTAGGTGCTAGTCGTAGAAAGACTTACGACTAGTTAAATAGTGTTCATGTCTACTTTTAACCTTTATAGGTTAAATAGCGACAAAAAGACCCTGGCCGACTCGCTCGATTATTAAAAAGAGGAGTCGAGAAAACTAGGGGAAAAGGTAGGAGACCTCTTGAAGAAGCTTCAAGAGGCTAACTCTACAATTGTACAAATGCAGGAAGAGCTAAACAGTAAGTGTTGAACTTAAGACTGCTTATGTTGTTGATCTTTACCTAACTCTTGCTTCTTTTCAGAAAAAGAAGACGAGATGAGAAAGCTTCAAAATGAAGTCAAAGATAAAACTTTGGTTATTCACGAGATTTCTCGTATTGCCAAAGATAAAGATCAAGAAATTGAGAGGTTGAGATCTCGACAGGTAAGCAATTCTTTACCTGTAGCCCTTTACGAGTTCTTTTCCTTTTCTAACTCCCATTTCTTTTTTAGAAATTGAGCTCAAATTGGGAAGGCTCGAAACTAGGGATAAAAAAAACCATGATCCTTGACGAGACTGTCCGCATTGCTAGGGAAAATGCAAAGGACATCAAATTATGGGAGGAGCGGCATGCTGAGACCATTGCTTCCCATAATGAAGAAATCAAGAAGTTAGATTCTCGACTAGGTAAGGAATTCTTTTACCTGTGATTATTTTTGTTTTCTCTTCTAGGAGTTTATTTTTACTTTACCAGTCTTATTCTTTTCATAGCAAGTGGTCGAAAATAAACAACTCCGCGAGGCTTCGACTCGTAACCAACAGGAGATGAAGTCGATGAAAATTAATCTTCAAGACAACATCATGCTCCTGAACAATATACTTGGTGAGCTATGTAGTGAGGGAAAAACTCCTCAAGATGATACAATAACCGCTCACATGAGTACTATTGGGTAACAAGTCGGGACTTTGCAAGAACTGGTGACCACTCTGAAGGCCAACCAAGCTGAATCAATCCAGGAGGCGGTCGAAGGTGCAGTAAGCTATGCATTGGCAAAACTTAAAGCTCGTGACCCCAACCTTAATGTATAGCCAATTGAAGTTGACTTCGACTGCCCTGAGGCAGAAGCAAGTTGTCTTATGGAAGAAATGCAACCAGTTGGCAGAAAGGTCTCGGAGGAGATGCGACTGGGCTCTCCCTCTTCAGAGTAGTTTGTAAAAAACTTGTGAAAAACAAGCTTTTGTTGATGTATTATATAATCCATCTTGTTTCCTGCAAACCATCTTGTTGAGTTAGTAACTCAAAAGATAATTAACAAAAGAAAGACTAAGAATTGAAGTCAAATTAATAACTTTATCCTAGCCCCCGACTATTTGCTTAGTTTGTTTAGACAAACTAAGTAAATAGTGTGAAAAAGGGTTTCTAAAAACAGAGAGGTTTGGTTAACTTATAGTTTTTTGTCACGATTGTCATGCACTGGTCGAAAAAGTGGGAATGAATCGACACTAGGAAGTTCCTTCTAGTGGGCAGGACCGCGTGCAGAGAGGAAAGTCTTCGACTAGGTGATGTTACCATCTCCGACTAGGTTAATCAAATCGAGAACGACAACTTGAGTTAAGCAAACGTCTAGAGCACTTCAAAAAATTCGTTCGCCCTTCCTTGGTGGACTTGATAAGTCTGTCCTGGTAGCAAAAGTAGGAAACTGAACAATGCTAGGAAGTTCCTTCTAGTGGGCAGGACCACGTGCAGAGAGGAGAGACTTCGACTAGATGTGTTTCTTTCTCCGACCAGTTGAAACGGATCGAGTACACCAAAGGTAGTTGAATAAATCTAAGAAAGTGCACTCTGCTCAGAGTATTTTTCAAAATAACTGAAGAAATAAACTAAGGTGAAAAGAGCTGGCTTTAAAAATATTTCAACCAAATAGAACCCGAGCTCTTTGTATTGGCGGCAAAAGTGAGTAACGAGTCGACACTAGGAAGCTCTTTCTAGTGGGCAGGACCACGTGCAAAGAGGAGAGGCTTTGACTAGGTGATGTTACCTGCCTTTCGACCAGTGTAAAGAAAACTGGGTGTTTGGAATAGAGTCGAAAGATTATGAAAGCACTACTCAAAAGTAAGACAATAGAGGTAGAGAGAACCTGATTCTTTATTGTTTGAATGGTTGGTTACATATAAAACTTGCGTAACTGGTCGATGTTCCAAGAATTCGAGAGAACCTGGCCGTCTTCCATTACCAATCGTCTTGACCTCGCCGAGTAACCGACCACGTGTAAGGACCTTCCCACTTGGGAGAAAGTTTGTTCCGATTAGACTTGGATTGGCAGAGCCTCAATACCAAGTCACCTATAGCAAGGCTGCGAGGTTGGACCTTACAATTGTAGTATCTGCGCAGGGCTTGTTGGTAGACTGCTGAACGGATTAAGGTCTAGTTTCTCCTTTCTTCGAGTAGGTTAATGTCATCTGCTCGAAGTTGTTCCTGGTTGGAGTCATTGAAAGTTTCGACTCGTATTGACCGTATCTTTAGTTCTGGAGGAAGCATGGCTTCAGCTCCGAAGACCAGAAAAAAGGGTGTTTCACTTGTAGCCCGACTAGTAGTCATACGAACTGCCCATAATACGGAGGGTAATTCTTGTACCCAAGCCCTCGAGCGCTTGATGAGCTAGTCGAAGACTCGGGTTTTAATTCCTCGCATTATTTGGCCGTTCGCACGTTCGACTGCCCCATTGCTTTGGGGATGGGCCATAGAAGCATAACATAACTTGGTACCCAACTCGTCGCAAAATTCCTGAAATTTTGCGCTCGAAAATTGCTTACCATTATCTGTAATTATTCGACTCGGTACTCCAAATCGAGTAATTACGCATCTCATCATGAACCGTTTTGTTGCTTCCGTTATTATCCCAGTCACAGGTTCGGCTTCGATCCATTTTGTGAACGTATCAATAGCCACAAAAAGGAACTCAAACCTCCCGGAGCTTTGGGGAACGGTCCTAGGATATCGAGACCCAGTGCATAAAAGGCCAAGACAGAGGTATCGTTTGTAATGCTTGAGCGGTTGGTGTATTTGCTCGCTATGAAATTGGCATTGGACACACTTTTAACCAACTCTTTAGCATCGACAGGTCATTGTTGGCGGAAAACCTTGTCGAAAGGCCTTACCGACCAGCGTTCTGTAGGAAGCATGATTTCCACAGATGCCACCGTGTATGTCGTGAAGGAGTGTTAATCATTTGCTCTACGGAATGCATCGCATGAGCACCCCTTGAGTACCTCGTTTATAGAGGACTCCTTCAACCAAAGTATACATTTTGGCTTTTCGGGATAAGCGATCTGCCTCGGGATCGTCTTCGGGTACGGAACCCTTCTGAAGATACTCATAGATGGGAGCCATCCAGGTATCCTCGTATTCTAGAGAGGCCGTCTCAATAGGAGGTGTCTCTGGTTCGTCGACCAGGGACGGCTTTTGGAGTTGCTCCAAGATGACTCCTTTTGGCACTACAGATCGGGAAGAAGCTATTCGAGCAAGCTGGTCTACGAGAAAATTATCCTTTCGATGGATGAATTGTGCCTCGAAACCTAAAAAATGCTTTTCTAGCTTACGTACTTCCGATAAGTACCGAGACATTGTCGGGTTAGAGCATTGGTACTCTTTCCCGACTTGATTCACGACTAGTTGAGAGTCTCCTCTCACGAGTAGTCGGTGAATCGAGCGCTTCCAGCTCTTCGTATGCCGCCTAGCAAACCTTCAGATTCTGCTTTCGTTGTTAGTGGCCCGAAAGTTTAATTGTATGGCATACTTTATGGTCTCTCCAGAGGAGATACCAGACCACCCCAGCCCCTCGAGCCACTTAAAGTAAGCGACCCGTCAAAGTACATCGTCCACTGGTCATGGGAATCGTACTGGGGATCCTGAACAGGTTCAGATTTGTCCATTCGGCGACAAAGTCTGCCAAGATCTGGGATTTAACGGCCGTTCGGGACACGAAATGGAGATCGAACTCCCCAAGTTCGACTAACCATTTTACCATGCGTCCCGCTGTTTCCCTATTCTGGAGGATCGCTCCCAAGGAAACTCGACGCAAGACACTATTTTGTGCGCTGAAAATAATGTCGCGAGCTTCCTCGAAGACATGAGGAGGGCATATAGAAGCTTTTGGACCGAGGGTAACGCCTCCTAGGCCCATGTAAAACTTCACTTACGTAGTAAACCGTCGTTATGCAGTTTCACGTTCTCGACCATCTTCGCGCTTTCTTGCTGTGGCGTGGCAGCTAGGTAAATTAAGAGCGTTTCTTCTGGCCTCAGAGAAACCAGAATAGGAGCACTCGTAAGATACCTCTTGACATCCTCAAAGGTAGTGTTTGCCTCGTTCGACCACTCAAAACCATCGTGTTTCCTTAGAAGTTTAAAGAAAGGTAGTCCCTTTTCTCCTAGTCGTGCGATGAAATGACTTAAAGCCGCCATGCACCCTGTGAGTTTCTGGACTTCTTTCCTTATGGTTGGAGGGCGCATTTAGAGAATGACCTTTATCTTTTTGGGATTTGCTTCGATTCCTGTATAGATACTAGGAATCCAAGCAATTTTCCTGAAGAGATTCCGAACATACACTTCTCAGGATTGAGTTTTAAGCGATGTTTTCTGAGGTTGTTGAATGTTTCTTGTAGGTCAGTGATATGATTAAGTCTCTTCATGCTTTTAACAACTAGATCATCAACATAGGCCTCTAGGTTTCGGTCTAGTTGAGATGAAAAAGTCGATTGCATCAAGCGTTGAAAAGAAGCGCCGGCATTTTTTAGACCAAATGGCATTTTGACATAGCAAAATATTCCAAATGGTGTAATAAACGCGGTCTTTTCTTCATCGTTTAGACACATATTGATCTGGTGGTATCCAGAATATGCATCTAAAAAACTTAACATTTCACAACCTGCAGTAGAATCAACCAACTGATCGATACGAGGTAAAGGAAAATCATCTTTTGGACAAGCTTTATTAAGATCGGTGAAGTCTCACGACATCGCCATTTGCCGCTTGACTTCCTAACCATTACAGATTAGCCAACCACTCGGGTGGTTGACTTCTCTTATAAAGCCTGCTTTAAGTAGCTTATCCAATTCTGATTTAATAGCATCTCGTTGATCAGGGGAAAATCTCCGTAATTTTTGTTTTACGGGTACTTTGTCGGTAGTAAAGCTAGCTTTGCTCAATCACCTCCACAGGGACTCGGGCATGTCGGATGCTTGCCACGCGAAGACATCTGCGTTAGCTCGGAGGAAGGTGATGAGGGTGTCTTCCTACTTGGGGTCGGAAGTATCCCTGATGCGAACAGTCTTTGAGGGCTCCGCTGCGTCCAGAGGAACCTCTTTAACCTTGTCGTTCATCTTTGGTGCAACTTTAGGCTTCGACTTGCTGGTCGAAGGCTGACTTTCTTCTCGAGTTGGTATTTGTCCAACCATCTCGAGGGATCAACGGTCGCAGGTATGCGCCATCTTCTTGTCACAATGAATTGTGATTACTCCTTTGGGACCTAGCATATTAATACATTGATACCCGTAATGAGTAGCCATTAAGAATTTTGCCAAAGTTGGTCGTCCGAGTATGGTGTTATATGCCGTATCGAAATCGATCACGTCAAAGGAGATTTTCTCCATCCTGAAATTACTTGGTGAACCAAATGTTAAAGGAAGAGAAACTTGGCCAATAGGTTTGGCCGAAGACCCCGGTACGATCCCATGAAAAGAGTATCATACCGGTCTTACCTTAGTCCTAGGTACTTGCATCTCGTCCAGGGTACTCGTAAACAAGATGTTTAACGAGCTGCCACCATCAACCAAAACTCGATTGACCCAACAATTGTTGATGGTGGGTTCGACCACGATCGGATATCGACCTAGTTGAGTCGAAGGAATCGGGCAGTCATCCCTTTCAAAGGAGATGGTGACTTCCGACCACTTCGGTAATTTATTGACGAGAGGAGGATCTATGGAGTTTACCTCACGTTCGGCAGCTTTAAGCTGTCGCTTTGATTCGTATGCCGATGATCCCCCGTAGATGTGTTCGATGGTATGTTGCGGATCCTGGAACGGCACTCCTCATCGTCGTTTGATGACTTATGACCACTCGTTTGTCCTACCTACTCGAGAGTGGGAAGTGGTCCTTTGCCGTTGTAGTAGTCCTCAAGCTTTCATTGAAAGACCCGGCAGTTGCGAAGGTCATGTCCTTCCTTTTTATGGAAAGGACACCACCTAGGCTTATCGTTCTTCCGATCGGGCGCTTACCTTTGCCTCGGTCGGAGTGTGGTTTGGAGGTGCGTGGCTCTTTATCATTTACAGCCAAGATCTCCTTGGAACCGCTGGCTTGGAGTTTTTGACCCTTTGCCTTGTTCTTGGACTTTTTTTCTTTCTTATCCTTCTTCTTACCAACTTCGCCTGGCTCTCGAGAGGTATTGTCTTCTCGTTCAATTGTGTTGTTCCACTCGACCCCCTCAGAAGCAGTCGCATATCGATTGGCCATCTCAAAGATTTCGGCGACGGTAGTGGGAGGATTCAAAGCGATATCTTCTGTTATCCTTCTACTACGGACTCCTTGCTTGAAAGCCCTGATGACAGATGAATCAGAAACTTTCAGAATTGAATTACGAACCTGACTAAAGCGCTTGATGAATTGGCGTAAGGTCTCGTGGTCGTTCTGTCTCATCTTGTGCAAGTCATCCTCCTTCCCAGGGCGATTGTAGGTGCCTTGGAAGTTCGCCAGTAGAAGGTCGCAGAGGTGTTGCCAAGAATAAATCGACTCGAGTGGTTGGTTCAGTAACCACGATCGAGCAGACCCTTCGAGCACAGTTGGAAGGTAATTCGCCATTACATGCTCTCCTCCTCCTCCTGCTTGGACAACTGTTGTATAGATTTGAAGGAATTCGATGGGATTTTAGGATCCATCGAACTTCTCCATGTTCACTGGTCGAAAACGTCATGGCCAGCGAACAGCTCGGAGGTCAGGCGAAAATGACCGACACCCGGTAATAACTTCTTGATGCCTCCTTTGCAGAAAAGAAGGGTTGACATCACTAGGTGGTCGTATTCGACGATACCCAGTAACAGGTTGATCCGTCCTGTAATAGGTCTCGGTCCTACGAGGGGAATACTCCTTATAGTCCATCTGCTGCTGCAGATTTTCATGTCGGAATGGTGAGCGATCACCTCTCCGAGGGGCTTGTTGTTCATCAGTCGTTCGAAAGACATTTCTCCGAGGAGGAGATCGATGCGACTTGCTGTTGCACCGATTTCTCCGCGGTGATATGTTTGATCAACTGGTAGCTGAAGAAGTCGTATTGCTATGACTTCCTGAATGATGTCGGCGAGGTGCTTCCAGTCTTGCCATCGTGGTCTGAAGCCTTTGTGCGATCTCTTCTACGAAGAGATCGTAGCCTGGCGCTCGGGCGAGCTCTAGAGTTGGATTCTCGAGCAAGTCGTTGATATGCTGGAGTTCTTGAGCTTCCTCTTATTGATATTGGATGCGCCCAGACAGATTCTTCTTGGCTGCAATCTTCTTTCGCCGAATAACCTCAAGATCTTCCATGTCAGATTCTTGAGACTGTCTCAATGGAGTGCGAGTATGTCGAGGATTTCCCTCGCGTTCATGAAGGTGTTGGTCCTGTCCGCCATCGGTGGTGCCCTTGCCATTGCCACGAGGGGGCGCAATGCGTGATCTTCGGGGAGTGTCCCTAGCTCGGTCTCTAGGAGAGTGACCTTGATCTGAGGGAAGGATGAAGACCTCTTGTTGATGATTCTCACTTGCGCTCGAGGCCTCCCTGCTTGAGAAGTAATCGAGAGACACCATCTGGCGACTTGGAGCAATCCCCTCCAGGTAGGGGAACTCTGGGTTATAACCATCTCCATCCGCAGGTGTGATCTGCGGAGAGATGGTCGAATTTGCAGGAAAAGCATGCTTGATCCCACTCTCTCTAGGGTCATCCGGAGAGAGAGGATTACCAGATGCTGGTGAAGTCCTAGAATTGTGGCTTCCAGAACTTGCCTCACCAAGTCGGACCGCCTTAGGGGGACTCGGACACTTGGAGGAAAAACTCTCGTCGTATTGTGAGCCCGCTTGGGTGTAGTCCTGGTCGGATTGACCCTTGTCCTTTGAGAGGATTGATTCCTCTGTTAGACGTACTGTTGTGGGGGATAGGGATCCCTCCTCAACTCCATCAGTGGCATGGTCTCCTAGATCTGCGGAAAGATCCCTAGAGGCAGCAACACCATCGGATGAGTCGATACTTGGTTCGTAATCGAAACCGGCATCCATGTCAACGTTTGTGTAATCTGCCAAGTCAAACCAGTTCTCCTCGTTCCATTCTCCTGCCATGAGTGCATGAGATTTGGGAAAAAAGAGTATGTTGACAAGAGATTACCGAAGATCCCCACGGTGGCGCCAACCTAATCGCTTGTTTTAGAACCGATCTTACGTAAATATTGTTTGATTCGGGGTCTCCTAGAATAGAATCACACAGAGATTGACACGGGTATTTTTATACAGGTTCAGGCCTTCTCCGGAGAGAATAACAACCCTACTCCTGTGTGTGTATGGTATTGAGTGTATTCTGAACAATCAGGAGAAAAACTAAGTCTATTACAGATGATAGCACTTGTCTTCCTGATAGCCCTCGATAGCGTGTATGTACGCCTCGATTGCTTTGTCCACTTTTCCTCTCTGACCATTGACTTTATATAGTCGTGAAGGAATAGCCGTTTTCCCTTGCTAAAGAGACGCCTCATCAAATCTAGTAACGGGCGCACGTTTGTAGTAATCATCGGGATGGTAACTCCTTCACGCCGCTTGGCAGTTACTTGTCAGAGATAATGGGGTACTGCATGTTATTATTTCGCATAATAACAGCGTATGTTGACTGTTTGGATTCCTTAATCAATTGGATCCACTTGCCTGTAGGTTTTATTGATCATAAGGTGGTCGTAGCTGACCTGGTCGTAGAAGAACTTACGACCATAAGATAGTCGTAGCAAGACTTACGACTATGGGGTAGTCATAGAATAACTTACGACTGGGTAGTGATCGTAGAAGAACTTACGACTATAAGGTAGTCGTAGCAAGACTTACGACTATAAGGTAGTCGTAGCAAGACTTACGACTATGGGGGTGGTTGTAGAAGGACTTACGACCACCTAGTAGGCGTCTCCCTTGTAAATATAAGGGGTATACCCAGGGACCACATGACATCATATTTACTTATAATAAGAATTATAGATAAAAGATAAAATGAGGATTATTAGATCCTCGTCAACTATGTTGTTGAATGTTATCCAACTGCAAAATGAAGACTTTGAAATGAATTTTAATTATTGTTACATGCTTAGGAACTTATTACCTGTAATTGGAAATAAACTTAGCTTTATGTAAACTAACCATATCTCCTTCCTTTGAGATATCCACGTATGCATATCATTCTATTATTTGACGGTGTAACTTGCGAGCACGGTTGATGTGGTCATTCTTGCTTGATTTGATAATTGAGCAGGAGGAGACTTCTTTGATGAAGATGAGGACCAGACCAACTAGGCAGCACCCTCCAACCGTTTGTCTGTGGTGAAACGGGTGGACTTGTTCTTTTGCTTCTGCTGTGTATTTTGATCTCGCCGACCTGTAAGCCGAACCTTGTAATCAACCCTTTTGTTGTAAATAAAGTTTACGTTGATGAATGTTACCACTATTGTTTGCTGTGTGAGCTAGCCATTGATCCTTGGGACTAGTTCGGAACATAAAGGACTTGGGGCTTTTCCAAGTCTCACGACCTCCTCGGGTTTGGTCTCCCGATCACCCCCGAGCTGGGTCTTGGCACTTGGGGACGTCCCGGGCCCTAAGACCTCCTCGGGTCCATTCTCCTGACCTCCTCCGGTGGTTCTCTTGGATCTCCGGGAGGTCCCGGAGAACTGTCCGAGAGATCCTGCTGGACCTCTTGGGAGGTCCTGGTGGACTTCCCGAGTGGCCTTGGAGGACCTCTCAGGTGACCTCAAGTCGGGTCGTTACATCCCTCGACTTTGCTTTCTTTCCTCATATTAGTTAAAGTGGCCACCTGTTGCAGCTTTGCACGTACACACACCTAGACGAAAATTGTGCATGTATCCCTCTTTTTAAGGAAACTAGCTAGCAAGGTAACCCACGTATCTACGTGGTTAGATTTATTTTAAAGTTTGTAGTATCAAGAGATATAACTTAAATGCTCAAAAATATATTTGTGTATCTTATAGGCTATTTAGATTTTTAAGACATCCTAACTATTGTAAATGATAATGTAAGTTTGAAGGAAAATACAGCTTGAGAAACGTACTTGAAGTATGAGCTTCGATGGAAAAAAATCATTGAGCATAATAAGTTGTTGGGGTTCTTAGAAATGTAACCACTCTCCACATGCATAGATCGTGCAACTACGTGCTTCTATTCTTACTCCATTAGTTACTTTTTTTTCATATTATATGCATGTACATGTACCTCTTTTTAATAATAAGTTGATTATGTATACGACAAATTATCTTATTAATTTATATAGTATTAAAGTATCTTGCTCAGACATACACTCGAGGAATCACAATGATTTCATCACAGTTACATGCCAAATTTTAATGACCGAGTAAATGTGTCTATCATGTCTTCGGCAATACCAAATTTATGTGTTGGCCGGGTGACTAATTGGCATGGGTGATGTGGCAACCAAGAATCATACTCTATCATCATCTCTTGATGAGGTTGATGGGATAGATATTACAGAGGAAGGAGAAATCAAAACTTACATAAGTGAGTACTATGAATCACTATTTTCACATAGTACTGTGGGGTAGGGGTAGAATGGCCTTAGTAAACTCATCCATTAGCAGAGATGGCCTAGGGTGGCGATACTGAAAAAGACCAAACAATAGTAGTAGCAACTAGTTCAAGAAAAGGGCTGTTCACTGTAATTTGGTGAGGAACATCCATCCACCCATTGTAAACATTGTGTATATCATGAGACTGCGTACTATCATATTCTTTTCCAATGTTAAATATTTGTCATTGTAATGTTGATGAAAAGAGATATATTATGATATTTGATGCAATTGTGATATTGGTGCAACTACCGTGTGGATAACATGGTGAGAATAGTAATTTTTAATGAATTGTTGCATCACTCACTTGTATAGGGGTCAGGGTGATGAGTACTACCATGTTTATGACTAATCTAGCATACCCTATGTTAAAATCCTACAGAGGTAGGGATCCCACCCTCAAGAAGGTGGGAGAGAAAGGTGTGTCACCGACGGGTAAACACTTCGCTATACCAATATTGACACGTCTTCGGTACTACAATACATATATATATAGTAAACATGATAATAATAGTGATTTCAGTAGTACCCACATCGTTCCATCCTTCCATTTTAATCTCCGGTGCTATTCCAACAGCAAAGTAACATACGCCTACTAAATATCAGTCATTTTGTCTAAAGGAATGTGAACATAAGGGCATCTCTAATAGTTAGAGATAACATTATCTCTAACATATGCTACATCATCTTTAAAGACAACATCTCCAATAGATCGTCTCTAGCACACTCTCTAACATTTATATCTTATTATTTTTCTTTGAAACGGACATACATATCAACTAGAGTAGATTAATGTATCACGTCTTGTTTCAAGTGCACGACGATCTCTTTAGGAAAAGACGATATGTGCTCTCTCTCCTCCTCTCTTCTTCATATAGGATTTTGTTAATGTTACATAGCTAAAAGATGATAATAAATATACTATTAAAGATACCCAAAGTCTACTGTACGGCCCGTGCCAATGTGTTTTGACTTGCTGTCTGAAAACTCTCTTTCTAGAGGACATCAATTTCAGCGTTAAGTTGTGGGTCCTAACTGTGGATAAGGAAGACACGTCATGAATCCTCCGTCAAGTCTAGAAGTCTAGATATAAGGTTTTACACTGTAGACATCCTTAATTGTATCCTCCTGCACCTGTAGACATGCAAGCGATAGTGATTTTTGCCGTAGTACTCCTTCTAGGTTAGCCGATGAATATCAGCCTTCCATTTTTAATCCCGCGGTACTATTCCAACAGCACATTACTGTAGCGTAGATATATATTAGGTTCATCAGTTTATTTCTACCCGTACTTCTCTCTTGATCATGCTGATCTAGATGCGGACAGCGTGCGTGCATGATGTGCAGCGCTAACCAAAGCACTTTGATCGACTGAGCCATTTCCCGATTACCAAACAAATTGAAGGCAAGAAAGTACCCCCTCTGATTTCAAATATAAGTCGTTTTAAACATTAACATGATCTTTAAGGTAATATTTTGACCATCAATTTCTACGAAAATATGATTTTTCAAATAAAGATAAACTATACATGATAAAAATATTTCATAATGGGATGAATACCAATTTCATGTTAGCAATCTACGTAATTCTTTATATATCTATGGTCAAACTTGAAAAAAATTGACCGGCATAGATTCTAAAACTACTTATATTTATAATCGGAGGTCGTACATAAGAAACCATTAATTTGTGCGAGGAATTTTGTAAACCACATGTGAATATATGGCCATTATGCGGCCAGCCAACGTTTTGCCTTGCTGTCGGATAACTCTCTTTCTACAGGACTTCGATTTCACATTGCGGATAAGAGCTCCTGATCAGCTAACTAGGTGCTTCCATTGTCTATATAAAGGCATTTGTAGAACGAATGCACATACACATCTCATCTAGTTATAGCTAGTTGCTTCCAGTTTACCTATATAAAGACCGGCATCATTTGCCATTTGTACTCAAGAGTTGAGAACTTGAGATGCACATAGACATGGCATCTAGTAGCTCTACAACTTCTGAGATGGCGTCAATTTTCTGTCCTACACTATGGGGTGACTTTTTTATGCACTATATCCCCGAACCTTTGCGGGCATGTGCATACATTTATATTATACGTATGATGGTATTAAATTAGGAAAGTTAGTTCCATAGCATCAAAAGGTACATATTTTAGGAAAATACCATTAAAATATTTCCGTTCGGTTTTTACATCGAAAGTTTGCTCCGTTCGGATTTTTACCATTACGTCTATTCTGGTGTTAGTAGCACAGGTGAAATGACGAGAATGCCCTCACCCTCGGAGGGATGCAATGCACTAAGGGTGAGGGCATTTTCGCTATTTCACCGTGCTACTAATACCGTAATGGACGGAATGGTACAAAACTGACGGAGCAAACTTTCAGTGTAAAAACTGAACGAAAATTTTGATGGTATTTTTCTAAAAAGTGTACTTTTGATGCAATGGAACCAATTAATTATTTCTATTAAATTTGTGTAGCCTTTATTTTGTTGTTGTTGCGTTTACTTGGTTAGAGCATGCCAGTTTCTTCTTACCAATTGAGGATGAATACGCATGGATCACTGAAATTAGGCGTGCTATACAAATAATACAACAGTCTAATCTCTTACCAAAATTTCTCATGACTAGCTTCCTAACCAACAGAAACATATGGTCCTTCCTTTATGTACGTTCTTAAAGTTGTAATGTTGTTGCTATGTTTGTATTTTTATTCGATGAATTAAAATTTATCTACTATTTATCTGTTACACCAAAGGCACTCATGTTGATTATTACATTATGGTTACTTGTTCCTTTGTGTGTGTATGTAGAGGTCAGAGGAATGGATGACAGAAAGGGCCAATCAATTGAAGAGGGAGATAAACGGGATGTTTGAGGCTTACAACACTGTGCTGGAGAAAATCAACCTAGTGGACACGCTCCAACATCTCGGAATAGACCACCTATTTGAGGAACAAATTGTTGCCGCATTAAGTAGTGTACAAAGTGCTGAATTCAACAGCTCAAGCCTCCATGAGGTTGCTCTTCGATTCCGCCTTCTTAGGCAGCAAGGCTTTTGGATTTCTCCAGGTATGTAGTGGCAACAAGTATTTTAATAAACACCTAAGGTGATCTCTTCCGAAATATATATCCATAATATCGATAATGTGAAAAGTGTGAACGTATCCAAAGCAATTATAAAACTGATAGCTTGATGGTAAAACTTTTGTATATTTCAGACGAATTCAACAAGTTTAAAGGTGGCGATGGGAACTTCAGGAATGGCATAACTGATGATCCAAGGGGCTTGTTAAGTTTGTACAATGCAGCTCACCTTTTAACTCATGGTGAGGTAGCACTAGAAGAAGCGATCTTGTTTGCAAGACATCATCTTGAATCAATGAGAAGTAGTCCCAAGTCTCCATTAACCAAACAAGTTACGCGTGCCCTTCAACTACCATTGCCAAGAACCTTGAAGAGAATAGAGACACTACGTTATATCTCAGAGTACACAGAAGACAAAACGCACAACCCGTCTATTCTGGAGCTTGCGAAGATGGATTTTCTAATTCTGCAGAGTCTTCACTTGAAGGAGCTCAAGGCCATAACCCAGTATGTATGCGATATATTGCACGCGGTTTTAGTTTCATGCGATATCCCATGGGCCGCAACCCTCTTAATTTCACAACAGGATGCTCTACATAGCATAAAACTTATAAACTTCATGCATGTCTCGGATTATAAGATTTACTTTTTCTTTGGTGAGGCAGCTGACAAGATTTACATGTGGAATCGATACATTTCAGTCCATTTTCACCTGTGGGACTCTTTTACTTGTCTCATCATAGTCTTTCCAAACACCACAGTTAGTCCTAAAAAAAGCTTAATTGGGTCTCTGTTGAATAACACTTCAAAACTAAAAGCTGAGTTCCATAATTATTATTCTTCATGTGGAAACTTATGAAAATAGGGCAAGGTTGTACATTTCTACTCATACTAATTTCTAAATAGAGATTTGCTACGTACAAATTGCAACCAAAACTATTTTCAGGTGGTGGATGGATCTCTCAAGAGACGTGGGACTAAACTACGCTAGGGATCGTGTGGTTGAATGTTACTTTTGGTCCTACACAGTCTACTATGAGCAAGAGTACACGCGTGCAAGAATGATCCATGCAAAGATAATTGTGCTAGTGTCGTTGTTAGATGACACTTACGATGCCCATGCCACATTGGAGGATAGTAGAAAGCTCACTGAAGCTATACAAAGGTTACAATTAATTGTTTGTTAACCTTAATTTGGAGAAATTAAATATATCAATAGGAACACTCAAAGTTGGAACTAAAAATAATTTCTAAGAAAATTGGTTGTGCAGATGGGATGAGAGTGCAGTTTATCTTCTACCAGAGTACTTGAAGAAGTACTATCTTAAGCTGATGAGCAACTTTACTGAATTTGAGGATGAGCTGGAACCAAATGAGAAGTACCGCAATGCTTACAGCAGAAAAGCCGTAAATTGTTATTTGCTCCCTAACTTTAAGAGTAAAAATTTTAGTTCTTTAACGTATATGCCAATGGTGAAGCCGAATTAGTATCTTGTAACATATGGACGACCGTCCGTTAGGAGAATATCAGTCATGATATTTTCTTATTATGATGGGTTGTTCACCAAGTTGTTGCCTGGTGAATATTCACCGACCTAGTCTAGTTTTCAAGGAAAGTCACTTTCATTGAACTTCATCACTTAGGTTTTGTAGCCGTCTAATTAATTAGAGCTAGCTCAAAGCATGTTTTGTTGCTTATCACACCACCACCAAATATCATTTGGAACTCTATAAAAACCTCAGCTAGCCTGTAAAGCATGTACTTACTATCCTTCACAAAATCCTCCTATACACCATATTATATAAAGAGAGTTCGCCTTTTCTGATCATCACATGTGGAGACAAATTAAGGTGGTGGCAAAAGAGTTTGTGTTTTTCTTGAATTTAGCTTTGACGTGTTTGTACTTTGTACCGCTTTAAGAACAAAACTAATACATTTTCCCTTTGTCGTCTTCAGTTTCAAGCATTGTCTAGGTACTATCTTCAGGAAGCTGAATGGTTTCATCACAATTACGTGCCAAGTTTTGAAGAACAAGTGAATGTATCAATCACGTCCTCAGCCGTCTCAATGCTCTGTGTTGGGTTACTTGTTGGCATGGGCAGTGATGTAGCAACCAAGGAGGCATTTGAGTGGGTCATTGGGTGCAACGATGCTGTCAAAGCTTGTGCCCAGATCGGACGTTTCATGGATGACATGTGTGCTTTTCAGGTACGAGCAAAAATTCACGACTATATAGGTTACTCTTTCACCATAAGCATGCACGATATACGCTACTAATATTAGGTACATGTTCATAGAATGGGAAAAACAAAAATGATGTTGCTAGCTCGGTGGAGTGCTACATCAACCAGAACAATGTTACGAGCAAGGTTGCCCTGGCCAAGATAGGTTCTTTAGTTGAAGAAGCATGGAAAACCATGAATCATGCGCACTTTGAGTATCGTGCTATGCTTCCTGTTGTACAAAGAGTCACCAATCTCGCAATGTGTTCGACGTTCATTTACCATGACAAGAGAGATAAATACACATACAACGAAGATTTGAAAGAGACGATTGAGAGCTTGTTCGTCAAATCAGAAATCTCCTCTAGCCAGCTACATATTGGCTGCATATCTCATGCACATAGTGCATTTGGTGCTATATGCACACACTCTTTGTTTGGGTATCAAACAAGCATAAAAAATTCTGAAAAAAATTCTAGATGTAGTTGATGGTGTGTTGTTCCACCCTTTAAAATTTCAAGTTCAAACTCAATGTATGTTAGAAGAAACAAAAAAGAGAAATTCACTGTGAATAGTATGGAAAGAAAACAGGAAAGAAAACATGAAATGTTACTATTCACAGTGAATTTCTCTTTTTTGTTTCTTCTAACATACATTGAGTTTGAACTTGAAATTTTAAAGGGTGGAACAAAACACCATCAACTACATCTAGAATTTTTTTCAGAATTTTTTATGCTTGTTTGATACCCAAACAAAGAGTGTGTGTATATATGCACCAAATGCACTATGTGCATAGGATATGCCCCCTACATATTGGTGCTGCGAAATCTTTTTGGTCTTTATAGGCCAGAGGATATAAGCAAGCGCTAGTGAAAAGAAAGAGGCATATATGTATGGTATATGGATGTGTGACAAATCCGAAGCTTGTACTGGTTTTCTGCCCTTTTAGTTTTCATGAATGGTAAGTAAGAAGTTGTGCCATACTGCCATCGCAATCGCGGAATAGCAGTTAAGTATAGTACTGTAATGCAGTGGAGAATAAATAGAAACTTTATTACTACTGCTACTAGTACTGTGAGCCAGCAGTAAAGATTTGTCTGGATCTTCTCAGACAGATTGGAACCTCTTTAATTATAGTTCGAAGTAGTTGCCGCTTGTTAATTTCCATGTACTTCCAGTCCCCAAAGGAAAAGGTCTATATTTAGTTCCTCTACCATGTAATTGGTCTGATTTGGACCTTGTACTTCAGTACCAGTTATTTTACACCCTCTACTTTCAAAATCAGATCAAACAACCCTTTCAAGGTGGTATTGAGGGTGGTTCTGCCATGTCATCCGCTGACATCACTAAATATTGCCACATTGCCTGCTGACATCGGCGAAATTTGCTTAGTTGGATGTGGAGTAAGAAAAGAAGAATATAAAATAATGTAGGCTCACATAGTCTTATTTACCCTATCTTCATCTCCTACTACACGCCTTTGCGCACCATAGCGTAACATACAATCTCTCTCTCTCTCTCTCTCTCTCTCTCTCTCTCCCTCGGGACAAGATAGGATGTCCACCACAGACGATGACGGCGGTTCGACGACGGGACGATAGAGACAACGGATGCATCATGTGTTCAAGTACAAGGGGAACCCGTTTGGCAAGTTAGTGCAACTCGGGAGGTCGAGCATGGCGACAATGGAGACAGAGGCACAAAGAGACTTGACAATGGCGATCTCCAAAGGGCTTGATGGAGGATCGGCCCGGAGGAGGTCGGAGACTTGGCGGACAAGATGGCGCGACAACGAGACTTGGACACTACAAGATGAACACCCCTTTACCAACGCATATATGCGTTGATAAAAATCCAAATAATTGTTGGTACGGTCTATACCAATGTATTTAATATACGTTGCCATTGAGGCCGTTGCGAGGGTCTATTTACAATAGATAAACAAGCGTTAGTAATAGATATGAAAAGGTGTTGCTACTTCGCAACGGATATAGTCAGGTTGTAACTACACTTGTATGTGTTGGTACTTACCATGCATAGATGACTTTTATTATTTTGACAATGGATATAATTATATTGTCACAATGCATAGAAGCGTTGGTACTTGCTATACACATAAGACTTTTACTATTTTGGCAACAGATATAATTAGGTTGCTGCAATGATTATAAGTGTGTAGAAGTCAAAACAAAAAAATTATTATCGGTCGTAGCATGGTAAAAAAGAACACTCATATATTAAAAGGAATTATTGCATTACATAGAGAACCATCCACATAAGATATGATATAAATATTTTGTTTGAACATCATTTCCTAACATAATGAAATCTAAACAAAATGAAAATTGTCTGCCTATGTCACCATTCTCCACCTTCATTCAACATATCATCCATAGCATCATCCATTTATCTTATCAACCTACAATGAAAAATTGGAGTCCATTAATGCACCATTAGGAAGAAACAAAATCACAATATTAAAGTAACAAAACTAAAAGGAGCAGCGTATTATATTATTTTGATGCTCGACCATGTTCATGAGTACAAAATAATAGAGAAGTAAACTAACCTTGTATACAGCAGGATTTTTCTTTCCATGTTGCACATTGTCATTCTAGACCAAAGTTTTTTTATTTTATAATGAAAGACATGTCAGAAGATTGGCACAACCAATAGTAAACATCGATAACTTACAAACAGTAATAACATAATGTATTCCATGTTGCAAATCATCATCCTAGAAATCATTTTGCTTGCTCTGCAGTGAAAGAGAAGAAATAAATACTCTCTTAAACCTTAGTTGAAAAATAATAGTATTTCCATACACTACCATTGTATTATTTTGTTGCTCAACCATACTAAATTCTTGACCGGTACAATCACCATATACTCTTTGTGTACAACAATAAAAATGAGAGTTAGACGATATTTATTTAACAAAGAATATTTTATTGAATTTTAAGATAGTACTACATAACTCCCAGATCTTAATAACAATGTGCATATAACAGGTATTCCAGCTTTGATGGATACTTATCACATCCTACAACATTACAACTAAACTAAGACTACATCTTGAGTTCTTGAAGTATCTAAGAAACAAAAAGGCTTGTAATTTGACAATAGCCAAACTTCTAATCCTATTTTTAGTACTTACTAAATCTCATCAGATCATCTAAACCCAGTTTTGTCATATAAGCATTCAAAGGGATCTAAAAGTTCCCTTCGCCAATTTCCCCCCAAAACCAGATCCATGGAACACACTCAAACTGCATTTGATTATCAAAAGCACCATCCTTGCGCCCAAACTGAGTAAAAAAATTCTCGTATCATAAGTCATAGCGCAAAGGAGCAATATTTACGCTTAAATTAAATCAAATTTTGAAGCAATTGTGTTTGTCCCCACCGCGGATGTCTTCTTGAGCAAACTTGTTCCTAGCCTTCCTGCCGTCGTCGTCATCGACTCCAAAGTTCAAGCGAAAAATGTGTTATGATATTTACATCTACACCTCAAAGAGCAAACTATTGAACGAACCGGTAGGTTAACGGTGATGCTCTCGAGGTTCTTGCCCCGGACGCGCGACCTTGCAACCCTATGTTGCTTGGGCGCCCTCAGGCCTTCTTCTTCCTCCTCGCCTCTGAAGGCGGCCTTCGAGGACAGCGTCATGAAGGCGAAATGCAGCTCTCTAGCAACTATAAATGCCATGATTAGATTGAAGAAGGCAATGTTAGTCTACATGGACCACAAACCCACTCTTGCGATTTGGGTTAAGAAGATAAGGGATCAAAGTGATTCTTGCTTCATTGTTGGTTTTGACACGAGGAGGAGCCTCAAGTCGTTGTGGTTCACCTTGCACAAGAATTTGACTGCAAGATTTTGATTGAATTATGTAAACTACACATACAAAATGAAGCGAAATTGAATGGTATGTATCATGTAATAGTAACAATGGTGAGTAACAAGTAAATAATTATCAAGACATCTTGAGGCGTTGATTCAAGAAGGCCTATGGCGTCGTCCATGTGGATCTGGTCTTTGCCGTGATCGGTGACCCACTTCCTCCCAAGATCCTTGTCTTTCTTCTTCTTTGCTTGAAAAGCTCAAGCTTGTGGCAAGAGACCCCTTTGGCTTAGCTTGTCCAATTGCCCTAGCTTGTCCAATTGCCATTTTCCCCTTTTGCTTGTTAAACTCTACTGCTCTTGGTGGTACAAGTTACCTATCTGATTTGAGATCTTCTAAAGAATGTAGGCTGCATAGAATTGGAAAAATTATCATCAAGAAGAAAACAATTTAAAACCTTTAATCGAAAAAATTCCCCTAAAAGAATGACATTTTGCAGCAATAATTGAACTATTCCACATATTCTTTTGGAATTCTAGATTGGAAAATGCTCGAGAAAGAGCAGCTAGTCAGTAGTACTCCCCAATTTGAAGAAAGGGGGAAACAGAATAGAAGTTCTTAAAAGCACAGATCAAAATAAACCCCCACAAAAAAAATCCTCATCCACAAAAAATCCAACCTTTTCACAAAGGAAAAATTGTGAGCAAACCAGCCGACAAAGCGGAACAAGAACTACTTTGAAACAAACAAGAACTCTCCCCGACTGCGCCATGCATCTCTGCCATGCCCACCAACGGACCCGTACCCACATCCACCACCACCAGGCCCACTCCCACTGTGCTCGCCTCCACTGTAGTCTCCTCCACGGCCCTCACCACCTCCGCGAGGCCCGTAACCTCTGCGGCCGTCTCCGCCTCTAGGAGGCTTGTATCCTCCGCCGCCTCCGTGAGGCCTATATCCACCTTGGGCGCTGCCAGGCCCGTGGCCGCGAGCTCTCCCACGGCTGCGGCCACCACCGCCTTGCTCATACTCCATCTCCACGCGGATCTCAAGCGACACAGCTACCGATCGATCAAACACAGCAGGTGAGGGGCGGGCGCGGAGGCAAGCGGCGATGGGAGGGACGGCGGTTTGGCAAAGGGGATCTATTTTAGAGGAAGAGGAAGGAATGAGATGGGGGATGGGGAGCATTCTCAGGACTCAAGAGTCAGGATAAGAAGCACAGATGTGGGCTGTTTTTTTCCTTGGACGTGGGAGATGGTGGGCTGACCCAATGAGTTTCATGCGCAGTGTATTCACAATGAGTGTCCTGCAATGCCTATGGTTTTCGTTGTGAGATTTACGTTGCTATATGCATATTTTTGTTGTAGTGTAAGCAGTTTCTAGTCATCTTTACATTTTCAGGTCATCTGATCGCAGATGCTTATACTTCTGATCCGCATTTGACAATCTTGCCGCCTCTCTCAAACCCTTGGTGACCACCATCTTTAGAATATCAACACCCTCTTTTATGGATGAGTCGATCTAGATTTATACAAAGGGAAAATTCTCTACATGCCACCGAAAGTTACTCCATTCCCTCGGTGCCACAGAAAAAATGTGATTCCTTCTATGCCATCGAGTTTCTTTCTTGTGCCCTTTCATGCTATTTCTGCCACCTTCTATGTCAACTAACACGTGAAAAGACTCTTTTGCCCTTCTTCTTCCTCCCCTTCCTCCTTCCACTCTCTTCCTCTTCTTTTTTTTTTTTTGCTGCTGGAACCGATGTGCAACATCACAAGACCGTCACCAGCACCAAGGGGATGTGCAACAAGTAGCGATGAGATATTGTAGAGCAGGAGGGAGCCGACCATGAGAAAATGGAGTTACTCAGTCATGGTCCCAGAAGCACCGGGGCCCGCCACCACCGAGACCTTTAGCTAGGGACATTTGCACGGTGCCCAGCTAGGGACCGGTTTCGTGAAGGTCCAGGTGGACATGGTACATGACATTTTCAGGGCCGTCCCACTAGAGAAGCCCCCAAACAACGAGATCGTGACACTTGAGGATGCCATCCACACATTCGTCCAATGACCCAAGAGGGACATCGCCTTGAACCCTTCCATGCCAGCATCTACCCAACATGAACAGCTAGCCTCTCCACACGACCATCTACAGCTTGCGGCCTCTCCGACCCTCCCTTCGATGTCCCCACGTGCACCTAATCCGCGTCGGCAGGCCACCATATCGACTCCCATGAAGACCACACCGAGCATATCTGAACAATAGCCCATTCATCTCCCGTGAAGACCACATACCAGCGTGTCAGCAAGACCAAATCAAAGAAAATCAAGGCACCTCAAAAGCGCTAGACATTCTCGCTAGGAAAGCAGTTGGTCCCAAATACACTCTTAGTCAGCCTTGGAATGGGTGTCGCTTCTTTGCATGCGTGGTACGTTGGAAAGACCAACAAGACGAGGACACAACGCCCTACGGGTTTCACCGTCAAGTACACATCGGGGCATTTTCTCCATGCGACTTGCTGTTGCACCGATTTCTCCGCGGTGATATGTTTGATCAACTGGTAGCTGAAGAAGTCGTATTGCTATGACTTCCTGAATGATGTCGGCGAGGTGCTTCCAGTCTTGCCATCGTGGTCTGAAGCCTTTGTGCGATCTCTTCTATGAAGAGATCGTAGCCTGGCGCTCGGGCGAGCTCTAGAGTTGGATTCTCGAGCAAGTCGTTGATATGCTGGAGTTCTTGAGCTTCCTCTTATTGATATTGGATGCGCCCAGACAGATTCTTCTAGGCTGCAATCTTCTTTCGCCGAATAACCTCAAGATCTTCCATGTCAGATTCTTGAGACTGTCTCAATGGAGTGCGAGTATGTCGAGGATTTCCCTCGCGTTCATGAAGGTGTTGGTCCTGTCCGCCATCGGTGGTGCCCTTGCCATTGCCACGAGGGGGCGCAATGCGTGATCTTCGGGGAGTGTCCCTAGCTCGGTCTCTAGGAGAGTGACCTTGATCTGAGGGAAGGATGAAGACCTCTTGTTGATGATTCTCACTTGCGCTCGAGGCCTCCCTGCTTGAGAAGTAATCGAGAGACACCATCTGGCGACTTGGAGCAATCCCCTCCAGTTAGGGGAACTCTGGGTTATAACCATCTCCATCCGCAGGTGTGATCTGCGGAGAGATGGTCGAATTTGAAGGAAAAGCATGCTTGATCCCACTCTCTCTAGGGTCATCCGGAGAGAGAGGATTACCAGATGCTGGTGAAGTCCTAGAATTGTGGCTTCCAGAACTTGCCTCACCAAGTCGGACCGCCTTAGGGGGACTCGGACACTTGGAGGAAAAACTCTCGTCAGACAGAGCCCGCTTGGGTGTAGTCTGGTCGGATTGACCCTTGTCCTTTGAGAGGATTGATTCCTCTGTTAGACGTACTGTTGTGGGGGATAGGGATCCCTCCTCAACTCCATCAGTGGCATGGTCTCCTAGATCTGCGAAAAGATCCCTAGAGGCAGCAACACCATCGGATGAGTCGATACTTGGTTCGTAATCGAAACCGGCATCCATGTCAACGTTTGTGTAATCTGCCAAGTCAAACCAGTTCTCCTCGTTCCATTCTCCTGCCATGAGTGCATGAGATTTGGGAAAAAAGAGTATGTTGACAAGAGATTACCGGAAGATCCCCACGGTCGGCGCCAACTGTCGGTGTTTTAGAACCGATCTTACGTAAATATTGTTTGATTCGGGGGGTCTCCTAGAATAGAATCACACAGAGAGATTGACACGGGCATTTTTATACAGGTTCAGGCCTTCTCCGGAGAGAATAACAACCCTACTCCTGTGTGTGTATGGTATTGAGTGTATTCTGAACAATCAGGAGAAAAACTAAGTCTATTACAGATGATAGCACTTGTCTTCCTGATAGCCCTCGATAGCGTGTATGTACGCCTCGATTGCTTTGTCCACTTTTCCTCTCTGACCATTGACTTTATATAGTCGTGAAGGAATAGCCGTTTTCCTCTGCTGAAGAGACGCCTCATCAAATCCAGTAACGGGCGCACGTTTGTAGTAATCATCGGGATGGTAACTCCTTCACGCCGCTTAGCGATTACTTATCGAGATAATGGGTATCTTGCATGTTATTATTTCGCATAATAACAGCGTATGTTGACTGTTTGGATTCCTTAATCAATTGGATCCACTTGCCTGTAGGTTTTATTGATCATAAGGTGGTCGTAGCTGACCTGGTCGTAGAAGAACTTACGACCATAAGATAGTCGTAGCAAGACTTACGACTATGGGGTAGTCATAGAATAACTTACGACTGGGTAGTGATCGTAGAAGAACTTACGACTATAAGGTAGTCGTAGCAAGACTTACGACTATAAGGTAGTCGTAGCAAGACTTACGACTATGGGGGTGGTTGTAGAAGGACTTACGACCACCTAGTAGGCGTCTCCTTGTAAATATAAGGGTATACCCAGGACCACATGACATCATATTTACTTATAATAAGAATTATAGATAAAAGATAAAATGAGGATTATTAGATCCTCGTCAACTATGTTGTTGAATGTTATCCAACTGCAAAATGAAGACTTTGAAATGAATTTTAATTATTGTTACATGCTTAGGAACTTATTACCTGTAATTGGAAATAAACTTAGCTTTATGTAAACTAACCATATCTCCCTTCCTTTGAGATATCCACGTATGCATATCATTCTATTATTTGACGGGTGTAACTTGCGAGCACGGTTGATGTGGTCATTCTTGCTTGATTTGATAATTGAGCAGGAGGAGACTTCTTTGATGAAGATGAGGACCAGACCAACTAGGCAGCACCCTCCAACCGTTTGTCTGTGGTGAAACGGGTGGACTTGTTCTTTTGCTTCTGCTGTGTATTTTGATCTCGCCGACCTGTAAGCCGAACCTTGTAATCAACCCTTTTGTTGTAAATAAAGTTTACGTTGATGAATGTTACCACTATTGTTTGCTGTGTGAGCTAGCCATTGATCCTTGGGACTAGTTCGGAACATAAAGGACTTGGGGCTTTTCCAAGTCTCACGACCTCCTCGGGTTTGGTCTCCCGATCACCCCCGAGCTGGGTCTTGGCACTTGGGGACGTCCCGGGCCCTAAGACCTCCTCGGGTCCATTCTCCGGACCTCCTCCAGGTGGTTCTACTGGATCTCCTGGGAGGTCCTGGAGAACTGTCCGAGAGATCCTGCTGGACCTCTTGGGAGGTCCTGGTGGACTTCCCGAGTGGCCTTGGAGGACCTCTCAGGTGACCTCAAGTCGGGTCGTTACATCCCTCGACTTTGCTTTCTTTCCTCATATTAGTTAAAGTGGCCACCTGTTGCAGCTTTGCACGTACACACACCTAGACGAAAATTGTCTGTGTATCCCTCTTTTTAAGGAAACTAGCTAGCAAGGTAACCCACGTATCTACGTGGTTAGATTTATTTTAAAGTTTGTAGTATCAAGAGATATAACTTAAATGCTCAAAAATATATTTGTGTATCTTATAGGCTATTTAGATTTTTAAGACATCCTAACTATTGTAAATGATAATGTAAGTTTGAAGGAAAATACAGCTTGAGAAACGTACTTGAAGTATGAGCTTCGATGGAAAAAAATCATTGAGCATAATAAGTTGTTGGGGTTCTTAGAAATGTAACCACTCTCCACATGCATAGATCGTGCAACTACGTGCTTCTATTCTTACTCCATTAGTTACTTTTTTTTCATATTATATGCATGTACATGTACCTCTTTTTAATAATAAGTTGATTATGTGTACGACAAATTATCTTATTAATTTATATAGTATTAAAGTATCTTGCTCAGACATACACTCGAGGAATCACAATGATTTCATCACAGTTACATGCCAAATTTTAATGACCGAGTAAATGTGTCTATCATGTCTTCGGCAATACCAAATTTATGTGTTGGCCGGGTGACTAATTGGCATGGGTGATGTGGCAACCAAGAATCATACTCTATCATCATCTCTTGATGAGGTTGATGGGATAGATATTACAGAGGAAGGAGAAATCAAAACTTACATAAGTGAGTACTATGAATCACTATTTTCACATAGTACTGTGGGGTAGGGTAGAATGGCCTTAGTAAACTCATCCATTAGCAGAGATGGCCTAGGGTGGCGATACTGAAAAAGACCAAACAATAGTAGTAGCAACTAGTTCAAGAAAAGGGCTGTTCACTGTAATTTGGTGAGGAACATCCATCCACCCATTGTAAACATTGTGTATATCATGAGACTGCGTACTATCATATTCTTTTCCAATGTTAAATATTTGTCATTGTAATGTTGATGAAAAGAGATATATTATGATATTTGATGCAATTGTGATATTGGTGCAACTACCGTGTGGATAACATGGTGAGAATAGTAATTTTTAATGAATTGTTGCATCACTCACTTGTATAGGGGTCAGGGTGATGAGTACTACCATGTTTATGACTAATCTAGCATACCCTATGTTAAAATCCTACAGAGGTAGGGATCCCACCCTCAAGAAGGTGGGAGAGAAAGGTGTGTCACCGACGGGTAAACACTTCGCTATACCAATATTGACACGTCTTCGGTACTACAATACATATATATATAGTAAACATGATAATAATAGTGATTTCAGTAGTACCCACACGTTCCATCCTTCCATTTTTAATCTCCTGGTGCTATTCCAACAGCAAAGTAACATACGTCTACTAAATATCAGTCATTTTGTCTAAAGGAATGTGAACATAAGGGCATCTCTAATAGTTAGAGATAACATTATCTCTAACATATGCTACATCATCTTTAAAGACAACATCTCCAATAGATCGTCTCTAGCACACTCTCTAACATTTATATCTTATTATTTTTCTTTGAAACGGACATACATATCAACTAGAGTAGATTAATGTATCACGTCTTGTTTCGCGTGCACGACAGTCTCTTTAGGAAAAGACGATATGTGCTCTCTCTCCTCCTCTCTTCTTCATATAGGATTTTGTTAATGTTACATAGCTAAAAGATGATAATAAATATACTATTAAAGATACCCAAAGTCTACTGTACGGCCCGTGCCAATGTGTTTTGACTTGCTGTCTGAAAACTCTCTTTCTAGAGGACATCAATTTCAGCGTTAAGTTGTGGGTCCTAACTGTGGATAAGGAAGACACGTCATGAATCCTCCGTCAAGTCTAGAAGTCTAGATATAAGGTTTTACACTGTAGACATCCTTAATTGTATCCTCCTGCACCTGTAGACATGCAAGCGATAGTGATTTTTGCCGTAGTACTCCTTCTAGGTTAGCCGATGAATATCAGCCTTCCATTTTAATCCGCGGTACTATTCCAACAGCACATTACTGTAGCGTAGATATATATTAGGTTCATCAGTTTATTTCTACCCGTACTTCTCTCTTGATCATGCTGATCTAGATGCGGACAGCGTGCGTGCATGATGTGCAGCGCTAACCAAAGCACTTTGATCGACTGAGCCATTTCCCGATTACCAAACAAATTGAAGGCAAGAAAGTACCCCCTCTGATTTCAAATATAAGTCGTTTTAAACATTGACATGATCTTTAAGGTAATATTTTGACCATCAATTTCTACGAAAATATGATTTTTCAAATAAAGATAAACTATACATGATAAAAATATTTCATAATGGGATGAATACCAATTTCATGTTAGCAATCTACGTAATTCTTTATATATCTATGGTCAAACTTGAAAAAAATTGACCGGCATAGATTCTAAAACTACTTATATTTATAATCGGAGGTCGTACATAAGAAACCATTAATTTGTGCGAGGAATTTTGTAAACCACATGTGAATATATGGCCATTATGCGGCCAGCCAACGTTTTGCCTTGCTGTCGGATAACTCTCTTTCTACAGGACTTCAATTTCACATTGCGGATAAGAGCTCCTGATCAGCTAACTAGGTGCTTCCATTGTCTATATAAAGGCATTTGTAGAACGAATGCACATACACATCTCATCTAGTTATAGCTAGTTACTTCCAGTTTATCTATATAAAGACCGGCATCATTTGCCATTTGTACTCAAGAGTTGAGAACTTGAGATGCACATAGACATGGCATCTAGTAGCTCTACAACTTCTGAGATGGCGTCAATTTTCTGTCCTACACTATGGGGTGACTTTTTTATGCACTATATCCCCGAACCTTTGCAGGCATGTGCGCATACATTTATATTATACAGAAGTGATGGTATTAAATTAGGAAAGTTAGTTCCATAGCATCAAAAGGTACATATTTTAGGAAAATACCATTAAAATATTTCCGTTCAGTTTTTTACCACTGAAAGTTTGCTCCGTTCGGATTTTTACCATTACGTCTATTCTGGTGTTAGTAGCACAGGTGAAATGACGAGAATGCCCTCACCCTCAGAGGGGATGCAATGCACTAAGGGTGAGGGCATTTTCGTCATTTCACCTGTGCTACTAATACCAGAATGGACGGAATGGTACAAAACTGAACGGAGCAAACTTTCAGTGGTAAAAAACTGAACGAAAATTTTTGATGGTATTTTTCTAAAAAGTGTACTTTTTGATGCAATGGAACCAATTAATTATTTCTATTAAATTTGTGTAGCCTTTATTTTGTTGTTGTTGCGTTTACTTGGTTAGAGCATGCCAGTTTCTTCTTACCAATTGAGGATGAATACGCATGGATCACTGAAATTAGGCGTGCTATACAAATAATACAACAGTCTAATCTCTTACCAAAATTTCTCATGACTAGCTTCCTAACCAACAGAAACATATGGTCCTTCCTTTATGTACGTTCTTAAAGTTGTAATGTTGTTGCTATGTTTGTATTTTTATTCGATGAATTAAAATTTATCTACTATTTATCTGTTACACCAAAGGCACTCATGTTGATTATTACATTATGGTTACTTGTTCCTTTGTGTGTGTATGTAGAGGTCAGAGGAATGGATGACAGAAAGGGCCAATCAATTGAAGAGGGAGATAAACGGGATGTTTGAGGCTTACAACACTGTGCTGGAGAAAATCAACCTAGTGGACACGCTCCAACATCTCGGAATAGACCACCTATTTGAGGAACAAATTGTTGCCGCATTAAGTAGTGTACAAAGTGCTGAATTCAACAGCTCAAGCCTCCATGAGGTTGCTCTTCGATTCCGCCTTCTTAGGCAGCAAGGCTTTTGGATTTCTCCAGGTATGTAGTGGCAACAAGTATTTTAATAAACACCTAAGGTGATCTCTTCCGAAATATATATCCATAATATCGATAATGTGAAAAGTGTGAACGTATCCAAAGCAATTATAAAACTGATAGCTTGATGGTAAAACTTTTGTATATTTCAGACGAATTCAACAAGTTTAAAGGTGGCGATGGGAACTTCAGGAATGGCATAACTGATGATCCAAGGGGCTTGTTAAGTTTGTACAATGCAGCTCACCTTTTAACTCATGGTGAGGTAGCACTAGAAGAAGCGATCTTGTTTGCAAGACATCATCTTGAATCAATGAGAAGTAGTCCCAAGTCTCCATTAACCAAACAAGTTACGCGTGCCCTTCAACTACCATTGCCAAGAACCTTGAAGAGAATAGAGACACTACGTTATATCTCAGAGTACACAGAAGACAAAACGCACAACCCGTCTATTCTGGAGCTTGCGAAGATGGATTTTCTAATTCTGCAGAGTCTTCACTTGAAGGAGCTCAAGGCCATAACCCAGTATGTATGCGATATATTGCACGCGGTTTTAGTTTCATGCGATATCCCATGGGCCGCAACCCTCTTAATTTCACAACAGGATGCTCTACATAGCATAAAACTTATAAACTTCATGCATGTCTCGGATTATAAGATTTACTTTTTCTTTGGTGAGGCAGCTGACAAGATTTACATGTGGAATCGATACATTTCAGTCCATTTTCACCTGTGGGACTCTTTTACTTGTCTCATCATAGTCTTTCCAAACACCACAGTTAGTCCTAAAAAAAGCTTAATTGGGTCTCTGTTGAATAACACTTCAAAACTAAAAGCTGAGTTCCATAATTATTATTCTTCATGTGGAAACTTATGAAAATAGGGCAAGGTTGTACATTTCTACTCATACTAATTTCTAAATAGAGATTTGCTACGTACAAATTGCAACCAAAACTATTTTCAGGTGGTGGATGGATCTCTCAAGAGACGTGGGACTAAACTACGCTAGGGATCGTGTGGTTGAATGTTACTTTTGGTCCTACACAGTCTACTATGAGCAAGAGTACACGCGTGCAAGAATGATCCATGCAAAGATAATTGTGCTAGTGTCGTTGTTAGATGACACTTACGATGCCCATGCCACATTGGAGGATAGTAGAAAGCTCACTGAAGCTATACAAAGGTTACAATTAATTGTTTGTTAACCTTAATTTGGAGAAATTAAATATATCAATAGGAACACTCAAAGTTGGAACTAAAAATAATTTCTAAGAAAATTGGTTGTGCAGATGGGATGAGAGTGCAGTTTATCTTCTACCAGAGTACTTGAAGAAGTACTATCTTAAGCTGATGAGCAACTTTACTGAATTTGAGGATGAGCTGGAACCAAATGAGAAGTACCGCAATGCTTACAGCAGAAAAGCCGTAAATTGTTATTTGCTCCCTAACTTTAAGAGTAAAAATTTTAGTTCTTTAACGTATATGCCAATGGTGAAGCCGAATTAGTATCTTGTAACATATGGACGACCGTCCGTTAGGAGAATATCAGTCATGATATTTTCTTATTATGATGGGTTGTTCACCAAGTTGTTGCCTGGTGAATATTCACCGACCTAGTCTAGTTTTCAAGGAAAGTCACTTTCATTGAACTTCATCACTTAGGTTTTGTAGCCGTCTAATTAATTAGAGCTAGCTCAAAGCATGTTTTGTTGCTTATCACACCACCACCAAATATCATTTGGAACTCTATAAAACCTCAGCTAGCCTGTAAAGCATGTACTTACTATCCTTCACAAAATCCTCCTATACACCATATTATATAAAGAGAGTTCGCCTTTTCTGATCATCACATGTGGAGACAAATTAAGGTGGTGGCAAAAGAGTTTGTGTTTTTCTTGAATTTAGCTTTGACGTGTTTGTACTTTGTACCGCTTTAAGAACAAAACTAATACATTTTCCCTTTGTCGTCTTCAGTTTCAAGCATTGTCTAGGTACTATCTTCAGGAAGCTGAATGGTTTCATCACAATTACGTGCCAAGTTTTGAAGAACAAGTGAATGTATCAATCACGTCCTCAGCCGTCTCAATGCTCTGTGTTGGGTTACTTGTTGGCATGGGCAGTGATGTAGCAACCAAGGAGGCATTTGAGTGGGTCATTGGGTGCAACGATGCTGTCAAAGCTTGTGCCCAGATCGGACGTTTCATGGATGACATGTGTGCTTTTCAGGTACGAGCAAAAATTCACGACTATATAGGTTACTCTTTCACCATAAGCATGCACGATATACGCTACTAATATTAGGTACATGTTCATAGAATGGGAAAAACAAAAATGATGTTGCTAGCTCGGTGGAGTGCTACATCAACCAGAACAATGTTACGAGCAAGGTTGCCCTGGCCAAGATAGGTTCTTTAGTTGAAGAAGCATGGAAAACCATGAATCATGCGCACTTTGAGTATCGTGCTATGCTTCCTGTTGTACAAAGAGTCACCAATCTCGCAATGTGTTCGACGTTCATTTACCATGACAAGAGAGATAAATACACATACAACGAAGATTTGAAAGAGACGATTGAGAGCTTGTTCGTCAAATCAGAAATCTCCCTCTAGCCAGCTACATATTGGCTGCATATCTCATGCACATAGTGCATTTGGTGCACATATGCACACACTCTTTGTTTGGGTATCAAACAAGCATAAAAAATTCTGAAAAAAAATTCTAGATGTAGTTGATGGTGTGTTGTTCCACCCTTTAAAATTTCAAGTTCAAACTCAATGTATGTTAGAAGAAACAAAAAAGAGAAATTCACTGTGAATAGTATGGAAAGAGAAAACAGGAAAGAGAAAACATGAAATGTTACTATTCACAGTGAATTTCTCTTTTTTGTTTCTTCTAACATACATTGAGTTTGAACTTGAAATTTTAAAGGGTGGAACAAAACACCATCAACTACATCTAGAATTTTTTTCAGAATTTTTTATGCTTGTTTGATACCCAAACAAAGAGTGTGTGTATATATGCACCAAATGCACTATGTGCATAGGATATGCCCCCTACATATTGGTGCTGCGAAATCTTTTTGGTCTTTATAGGCCAGAGGATATAAGCAAGCGCTAGTGAAAAGAAAGAGGCATATATGTATGGTATATGGATGTGTGACAAATCCGAAGCTTGTACTGGTTTTCTGCCCTTTTAGTTTTCATGAATGGTAAGTAAGAAGTTGTGCCATACTGCCATCGCAATCGCGGAATAGCAGTTAAGTATAGTACTGTAATGCAGTGGAGAATAAATAGAAACTTTATTACTACTGCTACTAGTACTGTGAGCCAGCAGTAAAGATTTGTCTGGATCTTCTCAGACAGATTGGAACCTCTTTAATTATAGTTCGAAGTAGTTGCCGCTTGTTAATTTCCATGTACTTCCAGTCCCCAAAGGAAAAGGTCTATATTTAGTTCCTCTACCATGTAATTGGTCTGATTTGGACCTTGTACTTCAGTACCAGTTATTTTACACCCTCTACTTTCAAAATCAGATCAAACAACCCTTTCAAGGTGGTATTGAGGGTGGTTCTGCCATGTCATCCGCTGACATCACTAAATATTGCCACATTGCTCACGACATCGGCTAAATTTGCTTAGTTGGATGTGGAGTAAGAAAAGAAGAATATAAAATAATGTAGGCTCACATAGTCTTATTTACCCTATCTTCATCTCCTACTACACGCCTTTGCGCACCATAGCGTAACATACAATCTCTCTCTCTCTCTCTCTCTCTCTCTCTCTCTCCTCGGGACAAGATAGGATGTCCACCACAGACGATGACGGCGGTTCGACGACGGGACGATAGAGACAACGGATGCATCATGTGTTCAAGTACAAGGGGAACCCGTTTGGCAAGTTAGTGCAACTCGGGGAGGTCCAGACGGAGCTGGCGACAATGGAGACAGAGGCACAAAGAGACTTGACAATGGCGATCTCCAGTGGGCTTGATGGAGGGGATCGGCCTGGAGGAGGTCGGAGAGACTTGGCGGACAAGATGACGCGGACAACGAGACTTGGACACTACAAGATGAACACCCCTTTACCAACGCATATATGCGTTGATAAAAATCCAAATAATTGTTGGTACGGTCTATACCAATGTATTTAATATACGTTGCCATTGAGGCCGTTGCGAGGGTCTATTTACAATAGATAAACAAGCGTTAGTAATAGATATGAAAAGGTGTTGCTACTTCGCAACGGATATAGTCAGGTTGTAACTACACTTGTATGTGTTGGTACTTACCATGCATAGATGACTTTTATTATTTTGACAATGGATATAATTATATTGTCACAATGCATAGAAGCGTTGGTACTTGCTATACACATAAGACTTTTACTATTTTGGCAACATATATAATTAGGTTGTCGCAATGATTATAAGTGTGTAGAAGTCAAAACAAAAAATTATTATCGATCGTAGCATGGTAAAAAAGAACACTCATATATTAAAAGGAATTATTGCATTACATAGAGAACCATCCACATAAGATATGATATAAATATTTTGTTTGAACATCATTTCCTAACATAATGAAATCTAAACAAAATGAAAATTGTCCGCCTATGTCACCATTCTCCACCTTCATTCAACATATCATCCATAGCATCATCCATTTATCTTATCAACCTACAATGAAAAATTGGAGTCCATTAATGCACCATTAGGAAGAAACAAAATCACAATATTAAAGTAACAAAACTAAAAGGAGCAACAGATATATTATTTTGATGCTCGACCATGTTCATGAGTACAAAATAATAGAGAAGTAAACTAACCTTGTATACAAAGCAGATTTTTCTTTCCATGTTGCACATTGTCATTCTAGACCAAAGTTTTTTATTTTATAATGAAAGACATGTCAAGATTGGCACAACCAATAGTAAACATCGATAACTTACAAACAAGAATAACATAATGTATTCCATGTTGCAAATCATCATCCTAGAAATCATTTTGCTTGCTCTGCAGAGGAAAGAGAAGAAATAAATACTCTCTTAAACCTTAGTTGAAAAATAATAGTATTTCCATACACTACCATTGTATTATTTTGTTGCTCAACCATACTAAATTCTTGACCGGTACAATCACCATATACTCTTTGTGTACAACAATAAAAATGAGAGTTAGACGATATTTATTTAACAAAGAATATTTTATTGAATTTTAAGATAGTACTACATAACTCCCAGATCTTAATAACAATGTGCATATAATGTATTCCAAATTTTGATGGATACTTATCACATCCTACAACATTACAACTAAACTAAGACTACATCTTGAGTTCTTGAAGTATCTAAGAAACAAAAAGGCTTGTAATTTGACAATAGCCAAACTTCTAATCCTATTTTTAGTACTTACTAAATCTCATCGATCATCTAAACCCGCTTTGTCATATAAGCATTCAAAGGATCTAAAAGTTCCTTCGCCAATTTCCCCAAAACCGATCCATGGAACACACTCAAACCGCATTTGATTATCAAAAGCACCATCCTTATGCCAAACCGAGTAAAAAATTCTCGATCATAAGTCATAGCGCCAAAGGAGCAATATTTACGCTTAAATTAAATCAAATTTTGAAGCAATTGTGTTTGTCCCCACCGCGATGTCTTCTTGAGCAAACTTGTTCCTAGCCTTCCTGCCGTCGTCGTCATCGACTCCAAAGTTCAAGCGAAAAATGTGTTATGATATTTACATCTACACCTCAAAGAGCAAACTATTGAACGAACCGGTAGGTTAACGGTGATGCTCTCGAGGTTCTTGCCCCGGACGCGCGACCTTGCAACCCTATGTTGCTTGGGCGCCCTCAGGCCTTCTTCTTCCTCCTCGCCTCTGAAGGCGGCCTTCGAGGACGGCGTCATGAAGGCGAAATGCAGCTCTCTAGCAACTATCGTCTGCACAGATTAGATTGAAGAAGGCAATGTTAGTCTACATGGACCACAAACCCACTGCGCGATTTGGGTTAAGAAGATAAGGGATCAAAGTGATTACTGCTTCACTGACTGGTTTTGACACGAGGAGGAGCTGCCTCAAGTCGCTGTGGTTCACCTTGCACAAGAATTTGACCTGCAAGATTTTGATTGAATTGCGGTAAACTACACATACAAGAACAGAAGCAGAATTGAATGGTATGTATCATGTAATAGTAACAGTAGTGAGTAACAAGTAAATAATTATCAAGACATCTTGAGGCAGTGATTCAAGAAGGCCTATGGCGTCGTCCATGTGGATCCTGGTGCTGCCGGTGATACGGTGACCCACTTCCTCCCCAAGATCCTTGTGCTGCTGCTGCTGCTTGAAAAGCTCAAGCTTGTGGCAAGAGACCCCTTTGGCTTAGCTTGTCCAATTGCCCTAGCTTGTCCAATTGCCATTTTCCCCTTTTGCTTGTTAAACTCTACTGCTCTTGGTGGTACAAGTTACCTATCTGATTTGAGATCTTCTAAAGAATGTAGGCTGCATAGAATTGGAAAAATTATCATCAAGAAGAAAACAATTTAAAACCTTTAATCGAAAAAATTCCCCTAAAAGAATGACATTTTGCAGCAATAATTGAACTATTCCACATATTCTTTTGGAATTCTAGATTGGAAAATGCTCGAGAAAGAGCAGCTAGTCAGTAGTACTCCCCAATTTGAAGAAAGGGGGAAACAGAATAGAAGTTCTTAAAAGCACAGATCAAAATAAACCCCCACAAAAAAAATCCTCATCCACAAAAAATCCAACCTTTTCACAAAGGAAAAATTGTGAGCAAACCAGCCGACAAAGCGGAACAAGAACTACTTTGAAACAAACAAGAACTCTCCCATCGCCATGCATCTCGCCATGCCCACCAACGGACCTGCACTCCACATCCACCACCACCAGCCCACTCCCACTTGTGCTCGCCTCCTTGTAGTCTCCTCCACGGCCCTCACCACCTCCGCGAGGCCAGAACCTCTGCGGCCGCCTCCGCCTCTAGGAGGCTTGTATCCTCCGCCGCCTCCGTGAGGCCTATATCCACCTTGGCGCCGCCAGTTCGTGGGTCATGAGCTCTCCCACGGCCAGCCACCACCGCCTTGCTCATACTCCATCTCCATGCGGATCTCAAGCGACCATGCCACCGATCGATCAAACACAAGCAGTGAGGCGGCGCGAGGCAAGCGGCGATGGGAGGGACGGCGGTTTGGCAAAGGGGATCTATTTTAGAGGAAGAGGAAGGAATGAGATGGGGGATGGGGAGCGTTCTCAGGACTCAAGAGTCAGGATAAGAAGCACAGATGTGGGCTGTTTTTTTCCTTGGACGTGGGAGATGGTGGGCTGACCCAATGAGTTTCATGCGCAGTGTATTCACAATGAGTGTCCTGCAATGCCTATGGTTTTCATTGTGAGATTTACGTTGCTATATGCATATTTTTGTTGTAGTGTAAGCAGTTTCTAGTCATCTTTACATTTTCAGGTCATCTGATCGCATATGCTTATACTTCTGATCCGCATTTGACAATCTTGCCGCCTCTCTCAAACCCTTGGTGACCACCATCTTTAGAATATCAACACCCTCTTTTATGGATGAGTCGATCTAGATTTATACAAAGGGAAAATTCTCTACATGCCACCGAAAGTTACTCCATTCCCTCGGTGCCACAGAAAAAATGTGATTCCTTCTATGCCATCGAGTTTCTTTCTTGTGCCCTTTCATGCTATTTCTGCCACCTTCTATGTCAACTAACACGTGAAAAGACTCTTTTGCCCTTCTTCTTCCTCCCCTTCCTCCTTCCACTCTCTTCCTCTTCTTTTTTTTTCTTTGAACCGATGTGCAACATCACAAGACCGTCACCAAAGACTAAGGGATGTGCAACAAGTAGCGATGAGATATTGTAGAGCAGAGGGAGCCGACCATGAGAAAATGGAGTTACTCACCATGGTCCTGTATAACGGGGCCCGCCACCACC
The DNA here is from genome assembly GCA_036346405.1 of Phyllostachys edulis. Classification (NCBI taxonomy): domain Eukaryota; kingdom Viridiplantae; phylum Streptophyta; class Magnoliopsida; order Poales; family Poaceae; genus Phyllostachys; species Phyllostachys edulis. Next base: position 73,371,429 of record CM070550.1, read on the forward strand.
GAGACCTTTAGCTAGGGACATTTGCACGGTGCCCAGCTAGGGACCGGTTTCGTGAAGGTCCAGGTGGACATGGTACATGACATTTTCAGGGCCGTCCCACTAGAGAAGCCCCCAAACAACGAGATCGTGACACTTGAGGATGCCATCCACACATTCGTCCAATGACCCAAGAGGGACATCTCCTTGAACCCTTCCATGCCAGCATCTACCCAACATGAACAGCTAGCCTCTCCACACGACCATCTACAGCTTGCGGCCTCTCCGACCCTCCCTTCGATGTCCCCACGTGCACCTAATCCGCGTCGGCAGGCCACCATATCGACTCCCATGAAGACCACACCGAGCATATACGAACAGCGCGCCCATTCATCTCCCGTGAAGACCACATACCAGCGTGTCAGCAAAACCAAATCAAAGAAAATCAAGGCACCTCAAAAGCGCTAGACATTCTCGCTAGGAAAGCAGTTGGTCCCAAATACACTCTTAGTCAGCCTTGGAATGGGTGTCGCTTCTTTGCATGCGTGGTACGTTGGAAAGACCAACAAGACAAGGACACAACGCCCTACGGGTTTCACCGTCAAGTACACATCGGGGCATTTTCTCCATGAGCCCAGCTTCTTCGTGGTGGGCTTCGACGACTTGTTCGATCTCGTCAACCTCGACGCCCGTGACGCCTCACTTTTAAGATGTTGAACACTGTAAGTGTGTACAATTACGGTCTACATTCATGTAATACCGATAAATACCATAACTCCTTGCTTATGTATAGACATATGATCCTAGAAGACAAACAAAGAAAAGAATCGATCGGTTTTCTTGACCCACACTTGGTCTCTGAGCAATGCATCAATGATAATGAATCCTACGTCAAGGATTACATAACAACGGGACTGCATGCTCACAATGACAAGGAGTACATACTTGTACCCTACAACTAGTGGTAAGTGCTTCACTCATTGCTATACTCATTAATTTGTACTTCATATGCAACACGAACTTAGTTTTAAGGACTATGGTGGCATACATGTGTAGGTGGCACTGGATTCTAATTGTCATTATACCAAAGTGGAATAAGGTAATATACCTTGATTCCCTAATCAAGAACCAGCAGGACTTCACACTTGTGCAACAATTAATCTATGGGTAAACTCGTTTTATCCATAAATAACTCTATGTACCCTTCATTTTCAATGGCTAAGGCTGACTTTTTCGAATCACGTAGGTCGTTCGTTGTGTACATTACCAAAGGAGGGAGACACATGGAAGGGAACACCACACTGTGACATGTGACGCAATTTTCGGTACCCGCTAGTACACAATAATTCTATATCACACTTCGTAATGATGCATCTCAAGATGAACAAACCTATATATGTAATTCTATTTTTGCAGTGCCACCAGCAGCTACAGGGCAATGTTTGTGGATTCTATGTTTGTCGCCATATGCAAGAAATCATGGGTGGCAAGACCAAGGATCCAGAGATTTGTCAATCCCACAATAATTATTTCCTACTTATCAATTAATATATATATATAAGTGCTTACGACTTTACTCTTACTAGCGATAGGGCATCAACATCCCTTTAAGTACAGTCCAAATGAATGAACTCTCCGAAATTCGAGGACAGCTCGCCACCTTCTTAATGATGGAGGTCATTCACCCAAAAGGAGAGTTTCACACACCCGAGACTGGATAAAATTTTTAGTGACAAACAATGTTTTCTTACTGTATCTGTAAACATGTTGTAAAAATATTATGGCAATTCATCTATAATCAATCTGTAAATTTGTTTATCAGTGATATATGTGTGTGTGTGTGTGTGTGTTTGTGATTGATATATGTATATCTATGATATATCTATGTATTTGTGTATTTTCTTGTATCTGTTATCTGCATATTATTTTCAGAGGGCATGGCTAGCATTTCCTGAGGCTAGCCAAAAAAAAGAAAAATTTCTATATATAGAGCGAACTATCATAGACGGTTTTGTGGTATAAACCGTCTGTGAACGCCTTCTATCATAGACGGTTCTGTGCACAACCGTATGTGATGTCCGACATATCATAGATGGTTTCATGGTCAAAGCCATCTTTGATAGTTGGCGTTCACAGACGGTTATTTATATGAACCGTCTGTGTTGTAACTTATCACAGATAGCTTAAAAACCGTTTAGATAATCGCTCATTATCACAGACGAATAAATCGATTTATTCAAAAACCGCTCGTGATAAGGGTTTAGAACCGTCTGTGATGACCCTCTGTATGGTAATGATGTATGAAGAAGCTCAAAGCTATTTCTCAATAAGTCTTTAGAATCCACATAAAAAGAGTACTAGAGCTTGTAGGAGCAGTCCACTAATATAAGACTTCTGCTATTATCTCGTGTCCATAGGGGTTTAATTGCTCCAATATTTTAAACATAGGGGTAGTATATATGGTTTTGTAATTTAGAGTAGAGGTGGGAGTCGGGCCGGGCTATTCCGCAGTGCGCCGAGGTCTCTGCCGACTTCAAGACAACCAAGCACGGCCCAGCACAACACGTGGGGTCGGGCCGGCACGCAAGACGGACGCCGGGTCTGGAGAGGCAAGACGGTGGGCAAGACGGCACGACGGTCTGGCGTCTGCGTTTGGCCGCCCGACACGGCTTAGCACGGCCGGCACGCCGGAACGCCGGCGTGCTGGCGGGCGCCTCCGCCGCCGCTTCCTCCCCCACGCCTCTGCCTCGGCCTCGGCCTCGTCGCCTCCCACGGTGGGCAGCCATCAGGCCGAGCCAGCGCTCGGCGAGCCGCTGAAGGTGCGCGAGCCAGAGGGAAGGCGGTGTATGAGCCGGTCCAGAGAGAGAGGGAGGCGCAGGTGAGCACAGCACGGGGAAGCGGCGGTCGGGCTCGTCACCTCGGCCCTTGCCGCCTCAACTCCCGCCGCGCCACGCTGCCTCGCCTCCCACGCGCCTCCTCGCGCCCTACACCCGAGCAGCGATTTTCGTAGCAGCGCGAGCAACAACGCCAAGAATGACCATCGCTCCTCTTCCTCCTCCGATCCTCCACCTCTCTTCTCCTCGCCGCGCCGCCTCGCCTCACGCCCGAGTCCCTGGGGATGGGAGATGCCGGAGGCGGTAGGGGAGATCCACAGGGGGAGGTGGCGCCATGGGAGATGCCGATAGGGGTTGCCGGCCGGGAAAAAGAGAGAGAGAGAGAGAGAGAGAGAGAGAGAGAGAGAGGAGATTAGGAGGACTAGAGGAGGCGAGTACATTGGGGGAATGGGGGCGATGGAAAACCGAGCCGGCCAGGAAGTCTCCAGAAAAGAGAGAATGAGAGAGAGAGAGAGAGAGAGAGAGATTTATTAGAGAGGAAATAAAGAAGAGGGAATCTTGCTGTTGGTGAGGACTAAAGCTTCTGCTTCCTTTCAGATTGAGAGACAGGTCCATGGAATCCGGTGAAAAAAATTAGACAACGGGCAAGCCTCGTGAGAGACAACGGGCAAGCTTCGCGAGAGACAACAGGCAAACTGCGAGCACAGAGAAGCAACGGGCAAAACGCATGACATGACATGACATAAATCTAATGTGACAAGCACAGGGAAGCAACGGCTCTACAGGTTTCTTCTCTTCGACGCTCCGCACGACCGTGCCTATAAAACGAAGCTACGTGCTCATTTATTCATCCACTCTCAGCTCACCTCATTTCTTCATCATTCATTTACTCTCCTCATTTCTTCAATAGCCATCTACTCTCCCCATTTATTCATCATCCATCCATTATGCTGCCAAGGAGTCAGAGCACCAAGGAGTTCCCGAGCGGTATGCTACCGAGGAGTCAGAGCACGAAAAGGATAGTAGGACGACTTAGTGTAAGCTCTCACCGCCGCTCTCCTAGTCCTCCTCCGGCTCTGACTCCCATTGATGCTCGCCAGTTCTCGCCAAGCATGGGATACTACGGTATGGATGACCGTCATATGGACGGTACGGAGGGCTACGAGGAGTACTAGGGTGGTCCGGAGCCAATGGGAACTCCAGAGTTCTCTCCCGCGTCCACGGACGGTAACAGTGGCGGGTCTGGGCGAAGGGCGAATTGCTGGAAGCACATGACTTGGAGCCAGGAAATCCAAGATGGCCAAATGGTAGATATCGCAACATGTAATTATTATCAAGCTAAATTAACTGCTCAGACAAATTGCAGGGAGAGGGCACTTGAACCGCACTACGTAGTATGCTTGCGAAGATCAAGGCGCAGAGTGAGGGAGGAGTACAAACGCAGCTAAACTTCGAGGCTGATGGCTCTGTAAGTACTTGGGTATACAACCCGCTTTCTGTCCATGAGGAAATCATTAGATATATTGATACTAAAGATCAACCGATTAGGATGGGTGAAAGCCGCGCGTTCGAAAGAATGGTCCAACGCGGCTTTTGCCCACAGTACTAACATGTTAGTAGGAGAACCACTACATCTGATTTTTTACGGCTGTATCATAAGGAACAAGCAGAGATAAAAGAACAATTCCTACAAGTTCAGTTCTCTTTTGCTATAACTTCAGACATTTGGACATCATCATACCAGAGAAGTGCTTACCTTAGTGTTGTAGCCCATTATTTAGACGATAATTACAAACTAAACAAGAGAGTCATAGGGTTTAAGGTAATTAACGAATCACACATGAGAGAGGCCATTGTCGAGCATATACTACACGTACTTGATGATTTTAAGATAGATAATAAGATTGCTTCATAACTCTTGATAACGCATCAGCGAACACGACTGCTATGAACATCCTCATCCCAAGATTGCAGATGTATATTGGTGGTTATGTTCTCCACCAGAGATGCGTATGCCATATCTTGAACCTTGTTGTTCAAGACGGTATGCAAGCGGCGGATATTTGAACAGTGTCCGTGACGCCGTTCGCTACCTCACAAATTCCGCACAAGTGGCGCCCGTGTTCAAAGCATCTTCAGCCCAATGGGAAGGAGCCAAGAAAATTCGGTCTTGACATGAAGGTGAGGTGGAACTCGACCTACATCATGTTAAAGAAGTTACAAGGGTACGAACATGTCATATCTGTTTTTGTCAATGCTAACTCTCAAAACAATGAATTGGTAGTTACTAATTCAGATTGGCAGATTGCTAGTCATTTTTGACAGTTTTTACAACCTTTTTATAAAGCAACAAAGATGTTATCTGGTGTTTATTACCCTACCTCTTGCTTAGTTATAGAATTTATTTGTTTAATTACAGACAAGATTGCCAAATCTAGGAAGGATCCCCTTTTAGGTCATGCTGTTGCACTAATGGAGGAAAAAATTATTAAATATTTTAGTTCTATTTCACACGTGTATTGCTTTGCTATTATTTTCGATCCTACGAAAAAGTTGCCAGGTTTGCAAATCGGTATGGAGGGAACAAGTGAATGCCTTAGTCTTGATTACTCGGAAGCTTTTGCACATGTCAAAGAGGAGCTTTTTCATGTTTTTCGCATGTATCATGACAAGTTCGGCAGCAGCGCGAGATCAGAGGCCTCACAGCAGACGCAATAAGGAAGAAAAGCTTGACATCCCACTTGTGGAAGAAGCTAAAGGGCAAGTCCAGTTCTTCGTCCTCTCAGTCTCAGGCAACTCCCTTGTGGAATTCTGTCTCAGAGCTAAACCACTACCTGGAGCATGATTTTGCAAACATCAATCCTGATCTTTCCGGTGGAAAGATAGACTTGCTCGAGTGGTGGAAGAACAACAAGCGGATATTTCCTGTGCTATCACATTTCGCACGGGATGTTCTACTGGTGCCGATGTCCACTGTATCTTTAGAAGCAACGTTCAGCATGGCAGGGAGAATAATTGAAGAAAGAATATCATCACTCACGCCTAGTATGGTGGAGGCAATAACATGCGCCAAGGACTGGGAATTGTCTAAAGAGCAGCAACAGCATCAACTGGAGGATCTTGAGATCGTACAGGCATACGCTGACCTCGACCGCATGAACGATCTCGATATTGATGAGTAGTTAGTATGTACACATATTGTTACTATACTCTTTTCCTTACTCAGGGAACCCCACTCTGGAGCGTAAGGTTTTTAACAAGACAGTAACATTGTATCTGTAAAATATCAAGAAAATTTCATTTTTTCCCCGAAATATTTTCGTGCCCATGTTTTTACACAATTAATTCAATTTTAACTAGGTTTTTCATGAGGCGGGCACGACCGCACGAGAGGAATGAAGATGGCGGTCACCGCCACCATTGCCACCTCTACCTCCACCATCTATAGTTACTTAGGGCTAGGCTTGGGCTGGCACGGCACGACCCCGGCACGATGGGCTTTGGGTCGTACTTGGGCCTGGCCGAATGCGAGGTGGGCTTACACAGACCAGACGGCATTTACACGGTGGGGGATCGTCCGAGCCAAGACGGCACGACGCGTTCAAGCATTGTTGAATGTACTTCTGAAAGTTTACATAGGGAAAGAGATGAATTTATTCCAAGTTTACATGTGGACTCTACATGATCTATGAGTAGGACCAATCTAGTTTAACTTTAAACACCACAAGTATGAAGCCCTGTTTCAATTGAATTAAGAAATATAAAGCTACTGTGAGAAATATGGCGCTTCTAGCTTTTTTAAAATATAAAGCTACTATATTAAGCGCTAGACAGATCTTGAACTTTAATACCATGCATCATAGTTCAAACGCATCAGATCTAAAACATCGATTTTAGGAATAAGACAAGCATTTCGAATTTGTTAGGAAATTTGAAATGTAAGAAAAACTGGCACTACCTTCTTTAGAATAAACATAACGTACTCCTTCAGGTCAAACAGATGTGTGGCACTCCCGAAGCGGTGCACTCAAACTATTTTAACTTTGGTAAAAAAAATATCTTTTTAAATATTTTCAATCGGTCATGTAAAGCAGCAAAAGTATGTTTGCCTTGAAAAACACCTACATGATATTACAATTTTATTACACTACTAGAATCCGTTATTTTCCCGAGTGCTCGAAACACTCAGGAAAGTCCCCAAAACACTCGGAAAACTAATTCCCGAAGGTCGGCCGTCGGGAAAAACCACTCAGGATCGTTTAGTCGGGTAAAAATTGGTTTCCCGAGTGTTCCCAAGATTTACACTCGGGAGAAATAACTTTCCCGAGTGTTCGGGCTTACACTCGGGAAACATAAAACACTCGGGAGAATAGTTCGCGCAACGGGTTCACTACCGTAACGGAATACTTTCCCGATCAGTGTATGTCGACCAAGGACACTCAGAAATATTTGGTTTTTCCCGAGTGTAGGTCAGCCAAAGACACTCGGGAAATTAACGTATTCTGAAATTCTGAATGCTCATACTATAGCTGAACTGAAATATAACAAGCTCACCGCTGCTGCCATTCACATACTATTGCCATTAACTGAAATTTCACATCACACATGCCACGCTGAAATTCCAAATACAATTACAATTATCAATGCACGCATATACGGTACTTCCTTTTGGCAATGCCCGGATACAACTTCATTTCAAGCAGAATGGAAAAGGCAAATTCTTTACAGCTGATCAATCTTTTGCCTAAGATATTTCAGATTTTTCAGTCCTTCACAGTTCACACACAGACAGATACATATGAATTTGAACATTTCATTTTTTTTTTGAGGTCTTGGATTTTTTTTTTCCCCATCTGGACAGCATTATAGAAAAAGAAGCACTCTACTCTGCAAGACGTCCACGGAGTAGCACTCGAACCGTGACGGGTTAGAACCCTAAAGCCCCCAATCTGCCATTGGCCTCAACGCCGAACGACCAAACGAGCCACGCTCGCTTCTCAATTGGAACATTTCTAAAACTTCCAAAGATGAAGCCTGGAGTAAGCTGTAGGTTTCCACATGGAAGGAGATTTGCTAGATGTATGCAAAAGAGTCGAATCTGCATTATCAAGTTGAGAACGTGTTAGTCAGGAATTGGATCGATAACATATGACAGCAGAGTAGCTATCCTTGTTGAATTGGGATACAACTGAGTAAAACCCACACAACTTCAGTTCTGTACAGTTTGAACTAAAGATATTATTGAAGTCTTCTGCATTCAGAATTTCGTAATACGGTGATTTCTCATTAAAAAAAACCATCTAAGAGAAGGAATCCATAACATTCAACTGATTTCTCATTAAAAAAACCATCTAAGAGCAGGAATCCATAACATTCAACTATGTGTTAAGTATAAATAGTTAGATGAAATAGCTGTTTGTGGACTACTCTTATATAAATTTATTTTAAAACAGTAGCCTGCAAAGGAGTAATGCTGATATAGTACGTAGGTTTCTTCAAGAAAATATTCCCTAACTTTTGCATGTCACTACAAGAGTCCGCCTAGTTCCCTAACTTTTGCATTTAATTTTTGCTTGCCACCAATTTTGTCACATGAAGAAAATGTGACCTAATTCATGATATTTGTGTTCTCACTTTTAAAAAGCTAGAACCACATGATAAAGTCTCGCAACCTAAGACTACTTCACAGAATTCAACTTTGCATTAACTACTACGTAATCATTCAAATACAGTGTTGAAATATCCATCTGATCATATCTTGATATGCAGTATAACTAAACGTTGCATAATAGATACCCATATGAAAAGAAGCATGCAAGAGAAAAACTCAACACAGGCCTTACTGATACTGAGTTACAAATAATAAGCATAGCAAACAATTGCATCATGTAGATCACTCAAAGAGAGCACTATGATCTAAGACTTAATAGTATAGGACGTAGTAGGAATATTAGGAAATGCACTCAGATTGTGGTGTTGCTTACCTTTTTAGCTTGATGACAAGGAACCGAGGATGAAATAGGCTGAGTATCCTGAGCCACTGAGGATTTTCTAGTTGAATGGCTGAAATAAAAGTGCAATTCAGTACTTCAGTTAATAAAATTCGCTCAGACTGAAGCCGTTAGCTATGAATGAAATAACAGAACTACAAATTCCAGAATTTGCTTTAGTGTTTTTTTTTTTGCAGATGTGTGGGTGGCAACACAGTATATGATTTGGTAACTCTATACTCTTGAAAATTTGAAAGACTTCGCACAAGCTTTTCTAATCTATATGGCACTTTACAACAAGAATGCAAGTGGTTAACTGGTTAACATATAGAGTACCACATTGATTCCATCAGCTGAAAATAATCAAAACTGGGAAGATTTTAGATCAGTCTGGAATAGTCAGGACTTTAACTCTCATTGAAATGAATAATTCACAAGACTTGAGGCAATTGTGAAGAAAATGAACCTATCAGATTTCAAATCATCTATATTGCCAAGATTTCAAATCATGAACAACTCATGCAAATTAGATATGTAAAAGTGTGCTTCTATGATTTAATTAGCACCATGCCAATTATAAGTTGATTCTAAATAAACAAAGATTCATAATACTCAAATAGCATGACACAACTACAGAAAAGGTCTTTACAGACGGTTCAAAAACGCCATCACGCATTTCGGTTTCATGAGCCCTCTAACTTTATGGGTCGTTGATGACATGAGGTCATCACATTTGCTTTTGAACCGCTCGTGAAAAGCTATTTGAACCATCTGTGAAAAAAGCTATCACGCATAGCTCAACAAGAGCCATTTCGATAATTACTTATCATAGACGGTTCTTGTTCAGAACCGTCTGTGATAGTCTATTTTCACAGACGGTTCTAAACAAGAACCGTCTGTGGTAAGTAATGATCACAGATGGTTCTTGTTCAAAACCGTCTGTGATAGCTTTTTCTATTGCAAAAAACAATCGGATTTTGAGCCAAACCAATCAATTGCTTGGCAGTAGTTTCCATATGTAACCTCTAGCAAGACAACTAAAATCCAATTAAAATTCTGATGGCAAACACATTATCAGAAAGGAAACCAAAAGGTTTCACAACGTCCCCTCCGAATGGGAAAAAAAGAATAAAGTTATAAAGTTAAACTAGCTAGAAACCATCTATGCCTCCAAGCTCCTGACAAACTCATCGGCTTCTTGGATTGGTCTTGTGAGCTCCTCTCTATACCTCACCAGCATATCACAAGATGTTCTTGCATGTCGTCAAGTTTGAATCAAGCTCGTCGGCAAGGAGAGACGACTGAAAACCTTCGGCAGCGCTCCGACCTTAGGTAACACAAAATTAAGATAATTTTCTTTACAACAAATAGCCAACAAATTGTGTATGTTTTGGGGATGTACACGTACCTTCCGGCAGTCTACCTCCTACGATAGACAAGGAGCTCGTCCGCATCACTCCTCCTCCTCATCGGCGGCTGTGTATCCTCGCCGAACCGTGATGGGGAATCGAGGGTGGTCGCTAGAGCTCGGTGTGGGGAGGGGAGAAGGAGAGACTGATGGAAGACAAGGCTGGGGTGATTGTATTTAATACAGATGGTTTTGATCAACCGTCTGTGATGAGGCGTCTAGTATTAGCCTTTTTGTAGTAGTGTGAGCAGCATGTGGTTGGAAGTGAAGTTAGTTGGAAACTTGGAATCGATCATAGCATGACATGGACAATTATATAATGTCAATTGTCGACTTCATATGCTAGAGCTGATCAATTGCCATGTTCTACAGATAACATATATACAATTATACAAAGGTTGAGTACAACTACCACAGGCAAACACAGTGATGGGTAACCTCCAGGTGGAAATAAGAAAACATGGGCCACATAAGACCACCAATTAGAAAAATGGCCGCGAGTGTGAAAAATGTTTGTGTGGAGCTAGCTAGCGTATACATGCATGCAGATGCAAGTGAAAAAGGATGGTGAACCTACTGATGGATCCATAAGAGATGTAACATGGAAGGAAGGGACGTACAATAGGGAATAAGATTTCATATCTAGAGCATATCTCTAGTTCGATAGTAAAGAGCATATATTTTTGCACATGGATTAGCCAACAAATCTTGACATCAACCCTGATCAGTAGTTCTGCATTGTAAATTCCTAACCTCATAACATGTTCCAACTCCCAAATGATGCATACAACTAGTTCCAGAATATATATCCCTTTGAGATCTTACAATAATAATAAGTGATAAATTCACCATCCTCATGTGCATATCATCAGACAGCATTGTGATTAAGGTGTTAAAAGTGTCGGACCCGGATTCCGAGAATCCAAATCCTCTGTGAAAACACTGTGCTATTCTCTGGATCAGTAGCTAGCACTCACAGACACATTGCTGAATCATTTCATACATGGCATAAAACCATACCATTCATTAATTAACACATCAGAGTTTACATAGACCGTATCAGGTCAAGTTTTACAATAAGGGCCAAACAGACCAAATATTACATTACAAAAGTAGCGGAAGCGACAACGGAAGCAAAAGGGTCAGAGCACATCTCTCCACATGCAAGTGATTGGGGAAACCCGTGTGCGTCCGATATTAACTAAGAACTTGGATAATATTGGGAGCACGCAAGCACCAACGGAGTCAGCTAGACTAGGGCGAGACTAGAACAGCTAAAGACTATACTACGCTTCTTTATCTCCTAGGCCTTCAACTTCTGAATCCTCGTAGTAGTTGTACTCTCCGGGATTTCCTGCTTCTGAGGGTTTTGGGGTAAAGAGTGAGAATGAGCACAACTTCCGTGCTCGCTAGCCAATACACAAGATGCAATAATAATACATGCAAGGCTTAACAAGGATGGCTCGGGTTCTTTTATTTGCTAAAGCAATATTTTCAATTATCATAATTACAAAGTCCTATCACTTAGCATTTTAACCAAATTGCATTTTATTAAAGAGAGTAATTGTGCAATATTAAATAACAGCAGAGGTTCTGTGAGACCCCGGGGTATTTAGCTCGTAATGCTTAGCCATCCACTTGACTCTAGCATCACAAACCAAATATCACGCGCCTCGGTGTATTATGTACCTCCCAGGAGCGGTACACATACACCATCACAAACATCAATATCAATCCATACACAAGTGCTTACAATATCAAAACTTCAAAATTTACAACATATGAACATACAATGTTCAGTTTCGTACAAAGGGCCGACCGGCCAAATAGCAAGATAATAAATCAAGTACGCAGCGGAAAACAATAAATAACTAAAATAAAAATAGTGATTAATCATAAATAAAGTCCCAATGGCTTGCCATAACCCGTAGGGCAACCGACTGGGGTTAAACCATAGCAAATCGACGTTCCTGCGCAATCTTTCCTTACCCGATTCAATCTCAATACCTGCTGTCTAGATTAGTAATAAAAGCAAACAGTGAGTACATGAATGTACTCGCAAGACTTACGGGTAACAAGCCTATACATAGCTACAAGCAACCTGAATCAAAGGAGAAGGTTATAGGGTTCATTTGACGCATAAAGCAATTTTTCATTTGCAATAATGTAATAGATTGAAGGCAATTTGACAAATCTGTTTTTAATTGATTAAATAACAGCGAGACAACATTTATAAACATAATTAACATCCAAGAGGTAACTTCCCAACAGCCACCACAACATAGCACGAATTACCCATTCGTACCACCCGAATTCAAGTTTTATCGAAAATGTTGTAGTCTAATTCTTGCACGACCTAACCAAGCATGTCTATAACCTAGGATGAGGCTATTTGAATAGTTTATACCCTGCAGGGGTGTACCAATGTACCCACATGCCAGACCGCCTTTTCGTCACATGATTAAGCACACTTTCTTAGGTATGTCGGCACGGCTAAGTCCTACGAGATGTTTTCCAATATTGTGTATTAACTACGAGTTGCCTGTATGGGAATGTAAACCCCCATACGTTGTGTCAGAGTCATTGTAAAGCCAAAGGTCAACTACCCTATAGGGTAAAGGCCCCGGACAACTACAATGCCCTTCGGTGTGGAGAACCTAGACAGGATTCCACTCCCGCACACCCAACACATATAGACACATTTCTTCTTTTAACACAACACACACAACCTCCTGCGACTCGGAGCTAACACACGCCAAAGTACTAAGTCAAGAGAGGTCCCATATCCCTCTCATGTGGTTAGCACGCAAAAATGCTTGGATCAGTGACACAAGTAACTCGGTCCTTGTTGACTTGGGCACCAAGCACACATCCAAAAGCACACCATCCAACCGATGTGCCCAAGTCTAAAACATTTTATTTTCAGTTTTAATTTCTCAAGTACAATACATTCATGGGTACCCTGACCCAAGTAGTTAAAGTGATGATATAACAATCATCGCCAAAGCGATGATCCCCATTCTATCGTTCTAAGCATTTCTAAGCATGACATCGCAAAAACATAATTGGACCATATAACATCCACCGGGCTCTAATTCACCAGCGGAATTATTAACTTAGGCTAGTGGCAGGGGATGAACAATTTAAGGGAATTCATGCAATAGGATTAGCTACCTCTAATCGATAAAAGTAACTTGACAAAATAAAGCATGCATACATACAGTTGCAAAACAAGATAGTTTTTGAAAGTAATGGGATCAACATGATCAATGGAAACAACTGCTTGCCTTTGTTTGTTGGTACTCTGGACATTCACATAAACATCTCCGTTGCACTCCCGAATCATCGTCATCTAGCGATAAGAACCGACAAAGCAAAAACACCGAATAAACACCAAATTCCAAAAGTCTTCAAAAATTATGAAATTAATACAAAAGAAAGATAATAATTTTAGATGAATTTAGAGACAAAAATTATTTGATTTAGAGTTGAAACGAATTGGTTAAGAACTTTTGAAATTGAGACTAAGGCATAGGTTCTATTGTTTATTGACTAACCATAACCCCAATCTTGGCTTATAAATGATTTTACTCTTTTAGTTTATATGTGAAAGACTAGTAATTATAATTTATAACCCATTAGCTTTAGAATTAGAATTAGTCCTAACTCATAGTTAGATAAGTATTGCATTCCAAACTTGCCTTTAGTTTAACTTTTGCTTTCTTTGATTAAATTGCTAAAGGATGATTACTAATCTTGATGAGGATTAAAGATTCTGCTTTTATGTGCATTAGGCTGTTAGGGCTATTAAGTATTATCAAAAATGCTTAAGCACTAGACTCAGCTAACAACAAGAGGTTTGCAAGGTTGAAATTTCCATTAGGCATGAAACTTACTTACTTATCTCCACAATTTTATTAATTTTCAGCATAAACCAAGGACTCCCTGCTGGTTTTGAAAATCACTACTAGATTGCCAGATTGGGGAGCTCCTTTTGTATTAATCTCTAGAAGCTTTTTAACCCAACAAAGCTATTCCAAACACTTGCAACCAGTAAAACAGAAACTTATTGAAGACTCTAAACTGTATTCTCAAAGCCTTCCCTACTCAACAAAGCATAAAAGGAAATTGGCTAATTCACTACTGATTTCTGAACATTCTTAACCCTAATGATTTTTAGATTTGATTACTTATGTTAAATAGCAGTATAACTACTAATCAAATCACTAACATTGCTAGCTACTGCATTAAAATGCCATTAACCTAACATTGAAAATCTTCAAATTACTGCTCAAGCACCTACAATAGAACAACCAACTGACTTAAGTGCTACAGGATAACTTTCTTCAAAATTCAACTATTGCATTTGTGAATTCACTTAAGTGACTTAACTGACATTTGAAAGCAAAAAGATAGTGAGTTTCGCAAGAGAGTTCCACTAACAAATCAAAATTTTCCACTAACCCCTTCTATGTTCTTTAGTTTAGCCAAAAGACTTTTACAGTTAAGACAACTAATCTTAGCACTAAATCAATCATTCACTTGCCATTTAAATTACAGTGTTCAATTGGCATACACAAAATTTGTTATTTTAAAAATTGAGATTACAAATGACTTCTATTTTCAGTTACAGAGACAAGTTTCAGAGATGAGCTACAGGAAGAGAACAGACAGGGCTCGGGCATGGCTTCACCGCCGGCAATGGAGCGACGCGGAGGCGACGGCAACCACAAAAATGGGTTGCCCGAAGTACAAGGAAGCTAGGGGTGGTCTCGGGGCGGCTGGAGAGTCACTATGGCGGCCGCGCGGTGGTGAGCGGCGGCCGGCTATGGAGAAGGAACGACGCGGCACCGCACAGGTGAGATTGGGACTGAGTTAGGAGGAGCATGAGTAGCCAAGGGGTGTGCAGAACTCACCAAGCTAGTCGGATGAAGCAGAGGTGACCGGAGTCGGGCCAGCGACGGCGACGGCGACTACGGGCGACGACGGCGACTACGGGCGGCGCGGCCGGTTCAACGAGGCGGTGATCCTGGAGAGGGGGATAACACAAGTGAGTGATTGTGGAATAAAGAGAGGGCCTACTAGATGCTGAAGGAGTAAGGAATCGGAAGGGGATGCGCCGGAGAAGAAGTAGTAGCGAGGGAAGCGGTAGAGGCCGATAGTGAAGAAGAAACCAAGCGCGCAACTTCCCGGTGGCGGCTTCTCCAAATCAACTGAGGGGGTTTTCTCCTCGGGGTTGAAGGCGCACCGTGACGCGGTCGGGGAGGACCGAAGCTCGCCGAAGCGGCTGGAATGCTTGGAGGCGGCACGGCCATGGCCGAATTGCATTCGGGGCTTGGAGCTCAAATGAGCTTAGGGAGGAGGGAGGATGGAGCTAGACGCTGCAAAAATGGAAAAGGCGATGGAAGAGGAGCTCAGTGATGAAAGGGGTGACTTAATTAGACGATGCCTCACGCGAAATCTCGAGCTCCCGCTCCCCTCGGTCATGGTGGTCTTCTCATGATATCTCGGCGTTGACGGAGAATGGAGCGACGACGTCGGTAGGAGAAGGGCCCTGGTTGGTTGCCATGTGCGGTGGCGCGACGGAGCTGATGGAGGGATACGGAGGAAACCGGGCGGTGTGGCGCCCATGCGCGCTCGCTCGGCAGAGAATGAGGAGCGCGTGGAGAAGAAGGCCTGGCCGGTGGGGCCAGGTAGTCAGCGACAGAGGAAGATGTGGCTTAGGCGAGCAGGTCTGGTGGGAACATGGCTCGAACCAGAGAAATAGTAAGGGAGTTAAAGAATTAGGCTCTCTAGTTTTTGTAAAAAAAAAAACTGAGGTGATTAGGTGATTTTTAGAGATAGTTTACGAGCTTCTAAAATCCTAAAATTTTTATGGAAGGTTCTTGACACTTCCTAGTTTATTATATAATTTTTCTAGAGTTTTTCATGTAACACGTTTTTCCCTAAAATTGTTTGAAATTCATGTTTTAGGTATTTGACTTTTAATTTACAAGTTTGACTGGTTGCAACTCCAAAATTTGTGAAATTTTGTAGGTGAATTTATTAGTTGCTCCAGAACCTAGGAAAATTATTTTCAAGCACTGTTCACAAGTTTTGTTTGTATTTTAAATTCAAACATGCAAATCGACAAGAAACCAAATAATCTCCAAAAATTCAAGAAAAACTCAAATAAGCAAACCAGAGCAGATAGAACTCAACTAAATTATTCCCAGTTATGGGTCCTACTATATTTTCAAAAATAATATTCAGTTTGTATTTTTGAAATTAAGGAAATATACTTTCAAGTTTAAATTTGAGATTTCTTGTAAAAATTACTTCAAGTATTTCAATAGCATTTGAGGTATTACTATTTTTAAGTTGAAAACCACAATACATTCCATCACTTTAACCTTTTTTGTTTTGCCTCAAATTCAAATTGGACTTTTGAATTGGATATGAAAGTATTGGATTACTAGGTTTTAAATTCTAGTCTTCAAATATCACAGGATTCTCAACATATGGATCACACAAAAAAGTTTTAAAAAGTCCAAAATTTCACAAATGCACATTAGATGCTTAACTAATCCAACTTAGGGATTTTGGGCTCTTACAGGTTCCCTCCGTCGGAAACTCTACCTATGCTTCTAATGTGCCCAAAGTTCTGTTACCAATTTAAAAATTAATTAAAGTTATTATTTTGCTGGACTTTCTGAAATTTGAAAGAGTGTGATTGGTTTATTTGAATTTCTAAAGTTTTAAAAGTCAAAAAATAAAATTTATTAAAGTTTTTGAAGTTTTATTTGAGCTTAAGTTGAAAAACTAAAATTAAATTAATTTATAGAATTTTTTGGAATTTTAAAAGCTTTTTCCTAAATATTTTAAAACCAAAATAATTTATTTGCAAAATTAATAGCCAACTTTAAGTTTTAAATAATTTTATTAAGTCTAAAATAAACCTAGGAATTTCTGTGAATTTTTCTAGAATTTTTGGATTTATTTTGCTATTTTCTAAAGCCAAAATGAATTAATCGATTTGTTTAATTTGCTAAATCATTTTAAATCAGAAATCTCCCTTTGGGCCAAAACCTCATTCGGCCCATCATCGTTTCCCGCGCGCCGCCAACTCCACGGCCCAATTCGGCCCGCCGCACCCCCTTCCTCTCTCACCTCCCCGGCCCCACCCATCACTCTCTCACCCCTCACTTCCAAGTGGGCCCGCCGCCATCTTCTCTTTCCCTGCCTTCTTCCCCACCCAACCGACCCGACTCGGAGCCGCTATTACCGCAGGAACGAGCTCCAAATCGGCCATGATCTCCTCCCCCTATCCCGCGCACGCGTGCGCGTCGACCCCCACGTTCTACCGCCTCCATCCCCACCTTCTTCCCCATTTCTCCGCGCCCGTTCTCGCCGGTTAGCCCACGCGCCCAACCGCCGCAGCCGTCACGATCTCCTGCAGACGATCTCCTCCCTCACCCCTCCCCGGCATCTATAAAACGGAGCACCGGGTGCGCCCCTTCCTCCTCAATCCATCACCCTCATTCACTCCTCCTCCGGTTTCTTCGCCGAATTTCAAGAAGTTCGCCACGGTCGCCGCAAGACGCCACCGCCTTTAGCGCCGCCACCGCCAACGCCGCGTCCTCGCCGCCACCACTCGACGCCGCGACGCCGCTGCCGGTGCGCGACTCGCCATCGCCGGATCTCGCCGAATCGCCGCCACCGTTGAAGCCGATCGCGCCGCTTTTTCCTCGCCGTCCGCCTCGCCTCGCCTCGTGGGCGAAGCGCACCAGACCTCCGCCTCCTCTTCTTTCTTATGCGCTGCTCGCCGCCGCCGCCAGACCGTAGCGCCTACAACCATCGGTCCCCGCGTCGGCGCCGTCCTCACCGACGTGGCATGGCCACGCACACGCCACCATGGCACCACCTCACGCCACGTGGGCGCCACGTCGCCAATTCGGCCTATGTGGCGCCACGTCGGAACGCCACCCTACGCCAAAGGTCCGTGGACTTAGTCCACGTGGGCCGTGTCTATGACACATGGGGTCCACATGTTAGAGTTCAATTTAAAACGGAAAACCCAGGGATGACGTCACTCTTGCTCAATAATTAGAATGTCCTTCAGAAAAATAATTCGGGAAATCCTTTTAATTTACAGATTTAGGTTTAAACTTGTAAAATTCATATCTTTTTCATCCCAACTCCAAATTGGGTGATTCAAATTGCTAAAATCTTAGAAAATTATTATCTAGCTAAATAAAATAAAATTATTTCATTTGGACTTAGTTTAATTTGTCTTTTTGAATTTATTTCAATTTCATTTGAATTGTCGTACTTTCGTGTATAGACTTCGACAATTCCAGAGAGTTAGATCCTTCGGAGGATTTAGAGAGTCAAGACTTCAACGAAGGCAAGTTATACCCTTGACCATATTGCTCCCAATATTTTAAAGTTATTTAATTCAGTTTGTAAAATTATTATTGCATGCATACTTTTAATCAATTATTTTAATGGCCTGTTTAAATGCTTAGTTATTCCAATACCTTTGGTATGGCCAATTTGATTATTGATTGTCTTGCCCTTGTCACCATTAGCTAAATTATTATGAAAAATATTCACATGCTTAGCAAATGCTTAGACCATGATTTGATTTTGGGAGGATTTAGCCAAACCATTACAAATTTGTTTAAAATTAAATCTATGGTATTGTTTTACCATAGAGAGTTTATAAAGGTGGTTTTTGCAAATAAAATCAAAAATGGTTTGGACTTGGGCGAAACGGATGAATGGTGGGTGCAGGTTTATGCACGGGCTTAATCTGGTTAAGATTAAGACCCAGGGTTTGATTTTGAAAGACGCCCAAATCAATTAAGGACCGGTCTTCGAGCCGCATCTTGCTATGCCTTACCGTACTACCACATGTCCTGGTGGGCAGGACTAGGCCTAATAATTTGCAATACTCTACTGTTATTTGTGCTATGTTGATGTGTGGGTGTTGGTTAGATGCTTTTCCCACCGGCGCAAGAGGGGCTTCCGGAGGATGGATAGTCCAATGGAAGTGAAACCTTAGTGGGCACGAATACTTTAGGGTAGAGCATTGTAAAAGCCTCGTCACGTACTCTAGACTGCTTACCTAAGGTAGTGTGTGGTGGCATAGATATATGCCGGACAAACTAGAGAATTCGTGTCATGTGGGTAAAGTTGTACAACCTCTACAGAGAGTAAAAACTATTCGAATAGCCGCGTCCGTGGTCATGGACATGCTAGCAAAGCCACTCTAAGTTAGACTTGTTTTTGGTTTTAAAATGATTTCAGCAGATGATTTCAGGATGTTAATTCTTGTGGAAAAATTGGGCGGTTAGCCATTCTGATAGGAGGGTATCCTTCACCATTCAAATATGGAGGTTATCCACACTATAAAATTGTCATTTAAAATCTGATTTTAGATATAGTATAAAAATGGCCTTGGAAATTAATATGATTATTTAAACTTGAAAATGCTGCTTTATGCAAATAAACCCTGCCAATACCCCTTGTTTACTTTATGCATGCATTCAATCTGTTACTTGATGGGTGTAACTTGCGAGCACGGTAGTAGTGCTCACTCTTGCTGAATATTATTATTCAGGAGAAGACTTCTACCAGACGGTGAGGATCCAGACGCTAGGTTACGCTTCTGCATTTATTGCTCGTGGCAAGTCGTGTGGCCTACTACTACTGCTTTGCTTCCGCTGTGTTTTACTTTATTTGGCCTCAGGCCTTTGTAATAAACTCTGAATAATTATTAATAAAGTGCGTGATATGTTTTGATTATCACTTTTGTTTGACTGTGTACACTAGAAATCCTGTACTAGTGTATGAACACAGAGAATTCGGGATCCTTCGCTCCCGGGTTCGACAATTAGCACCGGTCAACATAACATTCATCATAACATCTGCTCAGACAATAACAGGAAGTTATTAGAGTTTTGAGGAGTAAAACCAAATTATCTCATTCATCTCAGTCATGGACCACCAATGACTGCCCAAAACTATTTCATATTTGAAGAATGATGATTGAGGTATTTAATACCACAGTACTTAAGCAAGACTAGCATGTTGCTTAAGTACAACCTATAACTAGTATTTACCACATAGTTACTAGGGTGACATAGAATAATGGATTCAAATATCAATAGATGGCATATTAATTAATTAATCATCAAATGGGTGTTTAACTACCTTAAGCTTTAACATACATTTGATTAAAGAATTAAAGCATGCAATTTTGCTAATTTAAACAAATATAATTTGCATAAAATGTAGGATCAATACGATCAAAGCATTGACTCACCTTGGTTATAAGCAGGATAATCTTGGTATTCTTGTGCTTGATCAACTTGGAGATCTTCCGTGTCTTCGAATCCTATTCGGATGAACGTACAGGAAAAAGGCATAAACAAGCAAAGAGAGCAAATAAATACAAAAGGAATAACAAATGAACTCCAAATTAAACAAGACCTATGCCATTAGTAGGATCTTGAATTTACAAAATTTTAGAAACAAATTTTATAATTTTTGGAGCTATAACGGAGGAGAACGGAGCTTCCGAAGTTGAAAATGGAAATTAAATCAGAAAGAGAGAGAGAGAGAGAGAGAGAGAGAGAGAGAGAATGGGTGCACTACACAGTGCATAGACCGAGTTCACACGCACGAGGCACCAATCCATGGGAATAGTGAAGCGCGGGGCCCACTTGTCAGCCAGAAGAGGGGGTTGAACCAGGTGGTTACTGTTTTGCTGGGCCCACATGGCAGGGAGTCAAGGAGGCTTAAGACACTCATTAGCAATTAATGGTTGCTTTTTAGGGGTCATTAAAGCGGCTAAACGCCGTGTCTTAAATCCAGATCGGGATTTGGGCTATTAGCGACTCTACCACGGCCGGCACTTTGGACCGCACAGGCGCCTGTGGTAGCCGAGAGAAGTTCACTAAATCATTGGCGAGGGCAAAGCGTGACGACAAAGGACCAAGGGCGGCAATTGGATGACCTCACCGTGATGGAGACAATGGTACCAGTGGCGCGGCCGGAAGTTGGCCGACGCGGCGGAGGGAAGGCGGCGGCAGTGCACGGCTCCAAGATCAAGTGGCGCATTGGTGGCTCCTAGCAAAAATGGGTGAGAGCACGAACAAGAGGGGGCGGAGGGGAACTCACCAAGTCAAGAATGGACGCCAGAGAAGAACGGTGGAGGGAGATCGACGGGGAAGAAGAAGGTGGCCGGAGCCGGTGAAGACGGGCAAATGCGGCGACTGTGGTGGTCCAGAGCTGAGGGGGCTTGGGGGAGTGCTCCTCGTCATCGGGGGCGCGAGGTGACGGGGTGGCGGTGTAGTGGTGGCACCGGAGGCAGCTAGTCGATGATGGGGGTGGCGCCGGCTGAAACAAAAGGGAAGCGGCGGTTTTGGTGGACTTACCCGGAGAAGAAGGGGGGAGGCGTGGGGGAGGTAAGGGGGCACAGGGATCCCTTCATAGGCCAAGGGAGGAGGAGGAGAGCCGTTGGGGCCATGGGCGTCGCACGGTCCCAAGGCGGTGTGGGCAAGCTTTGCGCGTGGAGATGATAGGGCGGGAGCCGGCGAGCTACAGGGAGGGGGCAAGACTTTGGGGCCACGGTGACGGAGCTGATGATGCGAGTGTGCAGCTCGGAACAAGCAGTTGGGGGCGGCAAGGACGGGTGTGTGTCATGGCCGCGCGCGGTGGAGAAGACAAGGCAATAAGGGGCGCCGAAGTCGCCGATGGCAGTGGAGTGGGTGGCGGCACAGAAATGGCAAGGGCGACAAAGGAGCTCGTGCGCGACGATCAGAGGGAGGCGTGGGCGAGCTCGCAGTGCTTAGAGGAGCTCATGGTGGCAGGCGGCCTCGATGGCTATGGCGTCACGGAAAGAGAAGAAAGGAGGGGAGCGGCCGGGTGAAGAAGACAAGGTAGGAGAAGCTCGGGGCAAGAAGTGGCCGAAGGAAGAAAGGGGGCTGGGGAGGTGGGCCAAGGGGAATGGGCCGGGTGGGCTAGGAGAAAGCAGGGCCGACCCAAAGGGAAATAAGGCTGAGCCCAAAAAGGAAAGAGGGCCATAATGAGAAAAAGGCCCGAAATTCAAAAGAGAGAAATTCAAACTTGAATTTGAATTTCAGAATTCGAGGATATTTGAAACACAAACCCGAGCTTAAAGAAAGCTTGAAGATTTTTTAAAATACTTGATAAATTGAATTACGGCGGAAAATGAAAACCAGAATAGTAATTACTATTACTCGTCCGAAAACGGGACATTACAAAAAGAATGGTAGAACCAAATTTGTTTTCCAAAGCTCCTAAAAGTAATCTCCAAACTCATAGAACTACTCTTGTAGCTCAGCCTTCTTCTGTTGCAAAAAAACACAAGCGAAATTAACAACTCAGAAGTCACATGTGGTTACACTACATGCATATGATGAACACTGGGGGCAGTAACTCACTCCCCATCCATCTCCCATAGGAGGCAAACGACCGAGTGGCCGAGCGAGCTGAGCTGAGCAGGGGGCGGGCCATAGGGCGCAGCCCAAAACCGAGGGCCACAGGCGCGCAAGGGAAACACGGCAGACAGGGGGGCACAGCATGGGCTTGGGCCGGGCGTAGCCAGGCATAGAGCAATGACAGCCGCGGGTAGCCAGAGGGGAGGTGCCGGGTAGGCGGTGCCATAGAGAGAGAGAGAGAGAGAGAGAGAGAGAGAGAGAGAACCGAACCGCAAGGAGGAGGCGGAGCCGGAGGTGGAGGCCGGAGAAGAGGGCCGGAGAGCGGCCCAAACCGGAGGCCGGCGGCACCAGGAAGCCGGGCACAGCACGGGGAGGCGAGCAAGGCGCGCCGAGGCCGGAGGCGGTGCCGGGTCGGAGGGGAGCCAGGAGGAGCCGTCTGGGAGGACCGAGAGCAGGAGTCAAGCAAGCAGCCGGGGCCGAGGGGTGGCAAGGCGGGCAATCAAGGGCAATGGCAAAGAATAGAGGAGGAGGCGGTGCTGAGCCGGATAGGCACTGGGCCGGCCGGAGGCGGCGACGCTTG
The DNA here is from genome assembly GCA_036346405.1 of Phyllostachys edulis. Taxonomy (NCBI): domain Eukaryota; kingdom Viridiplantae; phylum Streptophyta; class Magnoliopsida; order Poales; family Poaceae; genus Phyllostachys; species Phyllostachys edulis. Next base: position 73,394,666 of record CM070550.1, read on the forward strand.
GAAGGAGAAGGCACTAGAAGGAGGCGGCGCCATGGAGGAAGTGGAGAGGAAGAAGGGGAGATTGGGGGAAGTGGAGGGAGAAGGAGGAGGAGGACGGGAGGCGGCTGCGGGGATGTAGGGTTAGTAGAAAAAAAAAGGCGCGGTGGGAAAGAAAGGGCGCGGCCCCTCTCTCCCGTGTGTTTATTTTTTAGGTACTCGGGATTATATTTTAATATCCTGAGTGTTATGGAAAACATTCGAGAAAGTTATTTCTATCGAGGGTTAACTTCCCGTCCCGAGTGTCCTATGAAAACCTCGGGACCTCCCCGAGTGTTTTCGTTCAGACACTCAGGAAATATATAGGCACTCGGGAATTAAACGGTTTCTGGTAGTATTAGTTTTACAAATATATATTTTAATAGATTTTTTTTGCGAGAGTTATGTTTGGAGACCATGGTGATGTCCGAAATGTCACCTTAATTTGGGACTAGAACCGGTATGTTTTACTGTATAGCTCCTCATATATACGGCTTACCTTGACTAAAACATCACGTAACTTCATTTCCAAAGTGAAAATCATCCTCCGTGGCCTATATGGAATCCATATATATATATATATATATATATATATATATATATATATATATATATATATATATATATATATATATATATATATATATATATATATATATATATATATATATATATATAAACCTAGAAGCCTGTGAAAACACAAGTGACGAGGATTTCGTGACAATAAACATTTCTGTAGTACAAATAAATGTACGTATACATCTTAATTACATACATACATACCACAATGTTACTGACAACATATATTACTAAACTTAATTCTCTCAAGAAAGGGCAAGCCCCGGCCCTGGCCACGTCGCTCCAATTAGGATCACCCGTCGGATGCACAGCAAACGGGCCGGATCGCTTGCGATTGCTGCAGAGACACGCTCCACGTCGGTCCACGTCGTCCGAACTAGAGACTTCTACACCCACCTCGCTCCTCCCTTATCTATCCCCGCTTTCACCAAATTTCTCCCTCCCAGCAGCCACGCAACCCATCGCCGCCTTTCCCCCTGTCTTGCCACCAAGACCGCTAATCCCTTCCTCCGCCGGCCTCCTCCGACGCGGCAGGTCAAGGCCTCCTCCACCACGACGCCTCCTCAACCATTGCTTGACGACGCCACATGGACGCTGACTCCTCCACCAAAGACCGACGCCTCGCTTCCCACCGCCGCTTCGACGCCTCCTATCCTTCCCCGTCGCCCGCTGGTCTTCTTCCCGTCGCAGTCCGCCCCTTCCTTCCTCCTCTCTCCTTTCCTCCGCCGCAGCCTCCTCCCTCCGACGCCAAGACGGCCAGCCTCCTCCACCAAAGCGCCGACGCCCACTTCCACTAAGAGGTGAGAAAGACCCTCTCCACCCCCACACCGCAAAATCCGATCTTTCTGCAGTTTTGAGCTTCGATTTTTGCTTTTTTTTATTTATTAGGTGGTTCGGATGTGGCGACTGAGCGACATTCTTTTTTCTATTGGTGATTAGGATTTGGATTATGCATACTCATTGGCTGGTGGAGCAAGGTTACATACTACTGCAACTTGCTTGCTTCTTATTCTTGTGCCAGTTTCTGCGTTCGGGATGTCAAATTGGCCTCTTGACGTTCGTCCATCATCCTCCCCAGGTGAGCCACTCCGACGCGTTAGCTTCCCTGCCCATTTCATAACAGATAACACAAGTTCATCGTGCGGCTATGACAAATGACATAGAAGTGGTTGTGGAAATCCAAAGATGATGGTGTAAAAGATATCATATTAGTGGGTTCTCTCTTTTTCGGAGAAAAGTTTAGTAAAATAAGTAGGTTTGCTATTACTTTTTTCTATTGGTGATCGATTTGAATTATGCATACTCATTGGTCGGTGGAGCAAGGTTACATACTACTTTGCAATAACAAGGTAGGGTCGACTCTTTTTTTTTTTGCTTACTTCTTATTCTTGGTCGATCCGAGTATTCTTGTGCCGGTTCTGCTCGAGATGTCAAATTGGCCTCTTGACGCTCATTCTAAATATTGTTGATGATTGAGTGTTGTACAGTCTGAATCTTTGTGCGATGCTAGGGCCGATTTAGATTTATGTTACACTGCGATTACCGCTACTGCGTATTATTCAAGTCAAGGGTCTTCTTGCGATCCGTATGGAATTAAGAGACGGATAACGATTTTTTTTATTTGTTGAAACTGCTATGTAATTATGTGTGCTCATGCTTGCGTTGATTCCTTTTCCTATTGATCGTGCTACCATATTTTTAGATTTCACTGTAAAATGTGGGTAAATATTGAGGTCATCTCTTGATCAGTAGTTGGTGTGATATTTTGGCAAGAAATCATTAAGGCAAATGTTACGAGCTTCCATTGTAAATGAATGCTGTTATAGGGGAAGTTAATCGAAATGTTTCATTTATCTATATCGTTGACCGTGTGCAAGCGATGTCATTGACTACTTACTGTGAAGTTTGGTCGAAAAGTTTCAACCTTTGGTTGTCTGGTACCTGAAACTGGCTCGAAAGGCACAAACGTAATTCATATAATTAATTAGAAAGAGTCAAGTATTGGGTACCCCTGAGAATGCCATACATTCAATTGTAGGTGCATTCACAGCCCAAAAAAATCTACCTGAACATTTAGAGTCAAAGCATTGAGACTATGGGATTCTATTAATATGAACTCCAATAATTTTTTAACCACTGACATGATTCGCGTGAATATGGCATTTACGCACCATAGAGAAATAAATAAATAGGCTTATTTGTTTAGCGATCGATCTAGGAAAATTTAACATGATTAGTATGAAGCCTAGTCAATTATGCTTCCATACTTCTTTTGGATGATTTTTGCAATCGAAATGTTAATAGTATCATCCAACAATACAAGATTAGTTTTACACTTTATTGTTATGATCTCTCATTGAACAACCTTTCAAGTTCGAACACTTATGCTACTTTTTTTATACAAAAATAGTGGTTTTGCTCCTTTTAAGATAAGGTCAAAGGCAAACAAACCAAATTTCAAGAGTATTTTCGCCTAACATGCGGGCAAATCATGTAAACGATACTTTCATCTATAGAGATCTTACGGGACAATTTAGTAATCAGAAATACTTTTTTTCAATAATTGTCTCCTTCGCTTAGTATGTTTACATTAGGAATCGATCTTTCCGGGTTACTATTACAAATTTTTATGATCTTTATTTATCATGCGATAATCAATGCAAAGGAGATGCCACATAATATAGTTTAGCTCTACATCATGCCATGTTCTATAATGACTTCATCGTTGCTCAACCCAACAAAGGCGTTCAAACCGCTTGCACACCCTTTATGATCTCGGTCTACGACATATGTCTATTGAGGAAAAATAGTTGTGCCAAGCGATTTCCCAATGTGGATATATGATCCGTTCCAATCACAAAAATCCGTGTACTAGCAATACACCGAGTACTTTATTGGTTAGTATTTCGCGATGCTATAACTTTTATCCAGCCTTTTCCAATCTTAATCTGCCAGCTCATGCTTATCCTGTTTACAATTGTAAATACATATATAATCTTCCTATATGATAGCCATTATAGGTTATAGATCATACTCTCACTACCGTTATTACAACCCGATATAAACTCTTGCTATGTAATAGATATTTTAGGTATATTCTCTACAATTTCGATATAGAGCAGATCCAAACCGCAACACGCGCAACACCTTCACTAAAAGGACAATCTTCATTCGTGATGTTAGATGCGATGATCTCCTTATCTTAAGATGTCCATTCGCTATCGCAGCTCTTACCGATCTCTACAAATATTTAAATCTTGCTTTCATTACACGTAGTGGCCACAAAATCAGATTGATATGTAGGGTGAATGCACCACAGATTTGAAGATGACACCGCATAAGCAATCGATGAAAAAGACCGCAGTCTTCGTTGGGACTCTTGCTAAAACGCTCAAAGGTAATTGGACAAGAATTCGATAATATATTCTTATAATGCTACCGCTGCTCGCTTTCTTATTACAAGATCGCTAATACTCTTTTCTGCTTGCTCACAACATACCCAAGTCAAACAACCCTAAGCAGGAGCGCACCTCGCAGATGGTACATAAACAAAGACAGACCAGAAATTAATGCACTACGTGCTAGGTATTGTCCTGTTCTGTTTACCAAATAGCTTCATTACCACTTGCTTATACCTGCTCGGCTACATGCAAATTGTCACTTCCATCTACTCACCTTTTCCGTTGCAGCCTACAATCCAGCTTCACTCTGCTAAAGGTAATAGTTCCTTCTACACAAGATGTTTCTGGATCATCCAAACAGCTAGCTATCGAGGAAAATACTATTAAAGAACTTCTTGAGCTTGACCTATTTGACTGTGAGGTGCACACCTTATGACTCTATGACTAGATTAACCATCTATATACATGCAGCACAAGCATATTCTCTGTTTAATTAATTACACTGTTTTACATGCTGTTTATTTTGCGGTAATGTGACTTACATCGCCTATCACCAAGCCAGCGTTGGTGGTTCCTTCGTGTCGACTCTATCACAAAACAAAGATACCAACAGGACCGGTCTACAGATGCTTTGATCCGAATTGTGCATCTATCGACGCAGACCACACAGACCATATTTACTTATCTACTTTACAGAATTCAGTATCAGCTACGTGCTTTTCATTCATACATACTGGTAACATTTAGAATACTACTTTTTTTAGGCTACTGACTAATCTTGCCATCTTTACTATTGAATATCTTAATACTACATAAGATTGACAATGACCACCCCCAAACAACATCGATTTCAGCAATTAAACAATCAACAGAGAAGACTCACTACTTCCAGGTATTATATTTTATCACAGTCCATTCCGCTATACCACTAAGATCATCTGGTTTTTGCAAGATCATTTGACTATCTGTAAAAAGTTATATGTTTCCTATTTGTTTCAATAAAGATACCAATACTCCATCGCAGCCTATTCGCAGGACCCTATTTACTGATTACGAAGCTACAACCCACTCCATAAATACAGAGGTACAATAAACAAAAAAAGTTACAGATTTTACAGCCATCTTGACTAAGTTGCCCCGTTCCTCAGATTTTCGTGCTGATATCTATTATTCATAGCGAAAATTAGGTTTTGCTTTCTGATATTAGAAGGACGTAGTAAACCAGTTCATGTAGGGGTTGCCATAAATAGAAGGTTCTGTAGGTGGAAACTGATATATATATAGTTCTATATTAATTAGCATCCAAAACTTTAGCCTATTTACTTACACTACATTAACATTCCATTTTTTCTTTTTATAAATACCATTTATAGCTCTCCTATTTACATTTGCAAAGACCCCAAAACCCCGACTAAGAAATCAGGTCATCACCAGATAAAACTCCATCTTCTTTTCTGACTAAAAGGTATGTTAGCATCATCATCTCTAGCACATACTGATAAGATCCTCATGCGCCATTTGAATTTTTACACAGCGTTACATAAATTTGTTTCTTAGGTTCTTACACCACAATCCATAGACATTAACATCCTAATGTCAAATCACATGTTGACAAAGACCTCATAAAATGTCTTAAACATGGCGTTTACTAAATATACCTCTTGATTTCGGTATCTCCCTGCAGATATGGAGAATGGGGAGACCATCTAACCCTACAAGCGACTGCAGAACAGGGAACATAGCACTTCCAATTTCAAGATGGTTGAACGGTTTTTTTTTTGTGTACAAATTTAGCTTTTTTATACGGGGAGGGTTAAACCTTTTAGTTGCGAAATTTTTTCACAGATTTACTTGTGGTTTCTCTAATTCTGATCGTAGCTTAGACTTGATAAACCTTCCTACCTTATAGCAATTCCAACATGTGAAACTAATAAATTTGTTTGATGCCATTGACTGACTGTTGATGTAATTGTTTTGTAAATGTTTACAGCTTAGTTTATATATACAGACCCTTTCATCATTCTCTTCCTCTTCATGTCAATACTGCAAATAATAGCTATTTTTTTCAACAGATACTATACTACTGATTATATGATCTATCTAATATAGCTCAATTTAAACTCATTACCAGTGTATTACGGCCCGTGCCATATGGCACGGGTGAACTTCTAGTAAAATTAATTCCAGGTGGTGGAAGGATCTGCACAGAGAAGTAGGGCTAAGCTACTCTCGGGATCGCATGATCGAGTGATATTTTTGGTTCTTCACATGCATTAATTGCACTATGAGGAAGAGTTGACACGGGCACGGATGATCCTTGGGCCAAGTTTTTTGCACTTGCGTCCTCTTACCAGATGATACCTACGATGCCTATGCTGCTTTGGAGAATTTTTATTATTATTTAATCCTTTTTTAATAATATTTTAAAGTTAACCCCTCGCCAACTTTATTTCCAAATCTAACCTTTTGGTCAAGCCACCTCCCGTGGTGTGACCACATAGAACTGTCACGCCACCAGTGGCGGCATGGCCAAAGGTGCCACGCAAGCCCTCGCCACGCCACGCCCAACAGGAGGGTTTATGGCACCGCCACGCCTTTTTGTTTGGCGTGACAGAGCCCGATTGTCACACCTTCTTTCTTGGCGTGACAGCTCGCAATTGTCATGCCATTTATCACAGCGTGACAGGGGCTATTCCAGTTTGTTTGGATTCTATTTGGATTTATAGATTTGTAGCCAACAAGCACTTCGTTTTGAAATATCAAAAATAATTGAAGATACGGTGATACATAACGCCATGTACATATAACATTTAACAATTCACAACTTGAAAATAGAGACCTCTCTATGTAACCAAATATAACACCATCCTTTTTAGCTGAGAGTAAATAGATATATGGACCTGTAATCTTTTGTGCTTTGAAAACCTTAGACACTTTACAATATTTTCGTATGCGTCCCGTATGATACATAATGCATCCTGTAAAAAATGAGTAATATGTGGATTGTGTGGTACAACATGAGGCATAATTATACACATATGCTAAACAGTACCGCTGATGAAAGATACGTAGACATCCTAGTGGAATGATAGGTGGTGCGTAGACATCCCATCGAATCATATGTTTGTGGTCGAGACCAAACCGTAAACTTCGAACTCGCTTTTGTCATGTTGTTGGATGCCTTACTACGCCAAGAATTGAAAGCGAAAAAGACGCATTTAGATTTAAAGTTGCGAATTAAAATAGACTTCATAACAAAGCTTGGAATAACATGGCGCACAGGGTTTGGTTACATGCATAAGAAACAACATCATGCACGATGCAATAAACCAAAGTTCTCTTACGATACATATGTGCCTTTTTTGAATGGAAATAAATTAGACCTTCTGGGAACTAGTACGGAAAGGTGCCTCGTACTACCCACATAGAGTGTTCTCCAACTGGGCGCCTCGGACGTGGCTGGCCATCGTTGTAGTGGCACGCACATATGCAGCTAGGGTTGGCACAGCAGCATGTGGGATCATAGGAACTTCCTATGTTCACGACCTCCTCAAGTTGCCCTCTCACACAGATCTGTTGGCGGAGGTCATCATTTTGCTCCTTGAGATCTTCAATTTGCGCCTCCAAATCAAATATTCGGTTCCACAATATATCCACATGCATCGCAACATGTCGTTCATAGGGAGGATCAATCCAGCGGGTAAAGTTGCATTTCGCCATCTGCTGTAAGGGACGGTTAGTATGGAGGATGTATTAGCAGTAAGTAACATGAACAAAACTATTTACCCCAAAGTATGGGCATCGGAAGAAACGCCGTCCGCCATCGAAAGGGCCGTCTATGACCTGCACGATAGCGTCCTCCCCGTGTCCGCATTTCGGCCACTTAGGTTGGGCACGCTTGTTCGGCACCAACCGATAGTTAGGGCCGAAGTCCTCCCTCCTTTCCAGGCGAAGGTCTTGCTTCGGCGACCCCGGTTGGACTGGTCCCTAGGCGTCTGCCATGGTATGTTAGTGTATGACGGAGAAGGTTCTTCTTTCTATGGTTTGAAGGATCGAGTGGTCCTTCCGGAGCATGGGGTGCATATTTTATAGCCCGCGGGGAGAGGCTAAGACCAAATGGGGCAGCTTTGCGTAGTGACAACACCAAAAGAGACAGACTTGCACAGTGACAAGACCGGACGGGGCAGCTTTTTGCGCGATGATAAGACCACACAAAGGTAGCATTGCAAAGACAAGGCCAAAGGAGACAAATTTTGCGCAAAGGACAAGACAAGATGGGACAGACTTTTGCTAAAGGACAACTCGATCGCCTCACCAAATTTTTCGAACGAAAAGACATTACTCGCAAGGAAACACGAGAGAGTGTTATCACATCGATCCGAAAACCCGCAAGGGTCGGGGTTGTCCAATGATCCAGTAATGAGTTGTAAATAGAAAGGTAAGTGATATTCGCTCGGAGAAAGGATGATTGATAAGCCTTCCGTCAGAGTGTTGTTGCTTCGTAATTTTTGTATAATTTTATTCATTCAGAGAAAGGATGATTGATAAGCATATCAGACTAGGTATAACCTTGAGGATGTCGTCCAAGCAAACTCGCAAGGGGATAAGAACGCTCGTTGTGATTATGAAGATGCCCTAAAACATGGAGGATTCGATATCGGTGCGAATGGTTCTTTCTGGGATTCCACTAGAAGAGGCATACTTGCAATATAGGCTTGCTTTGATGGCTTAGTAGAGACACGGAACCAGAACTACATTAGATTCCACGGACAGAAGCACGTTACATATAGTCACATGGCATGATGGTTCGGCTAATTGCTTTAGTCATCCTCGGTACTACTACGGTACACTGCGACACAAGCATCCGGACCATGTAAGTATATATGCCTTTAGGGGATAGTAAAAAACATGGCGGGTAGGACGGGGGACTACTACGGAATGACCTGTCGTACAATACAGATCATGCACGACAAACTGATAATTTGACAAAGAGTGTCCTATTTAACGACGTCGGCTGGTCTCGGTCGAAGGAGCCTTTCCCTTCCCCTTGTCGCCATACTCTCCACATCAGGCTGGTGTGACAAAGTCGTCCATGTCCTGCGATTCCATGATGTAAGTGCATCATATAGTGAATATCATAAGAAGGATGTAAATTCTTCATAACTCACGTCGTTGATACGGATTACGCCCGGGCGACCAGATACGCTGTGGCGGCCAGGCTCAGCCGCGTGAGCCTTTCCCTTGCCCTTGTCGCGGGACTATCCACGCCGAAATTTGGTATGTCAAGTCGCCCATGTCCCGCGATTCCATGATGTAAGTGCACCGATAGTGAAAATCGTAAGAAGGATGTAAATTCTTCATAACTCACGTCGTCGACACGGATTCGCCGGGCGACGAGATACGCCAGGGCGACCGAGCTCACCGCATGAGCCTTTCCTTGCCCTTGTCGTGAGTATCGGGCTCTTCGGTGCCTCCTCAACAGGTCCGACGTAAGGTTTCCACCGCGACGAAGTTCTCGCCCGCACCGAGTAGTTCAAAGATGTACTTCGCCGGATGAATGCCCCGTCGACATCTCCGGCCGCCGATCCACTAGAAGAAGTGGCGCGCATCTCGGCCGCCATTACGGGGGATGAAATTAAAAATTTAAGGAATTCAACGTTGGGAGAGGAAAATCGATCGCATTTAAAGAAACGCTTATGAGGTGGTGCCCAAGACGTGTAGTACGCCCGGCGGCGGTGTGCAGGTGTGTGGATGAATGATCTCTGCTGGTTCGCCACACACACACCGCGGATCGAAAAACGTGGTGGTACTTGGTGCATCTTTCATTGATTTATCCGGTCTTGTAGATGTTTCCTCTTCTGCTTAAGCCACTTTTGCTTCTGCAACATCCTTGCGTAGAAGTTTGTTGAAGAGTTCATAGCTGGGTATCTATTGTGTAGTGTTGTGTAGTGTTGGGTTTAGTTCAACCCCCTTTTATAAGCCCCATGGTTGGCATGGTGTGGTTAATTTCATGCGAGTCTGCCTTGCTTTATGGAGTCTTTGTCTTATCGGTGCGAAAAGTCTAACCCTAAACCTAAACCCAAAGCTGCGCAAAGCTGACTCCTTTGGTCTTATCACTACGCAAAGCTGGCCCATCTGGTCTTATCACTACGCAAAGCTGACTCCTTTAGTCTTATTATCGCGCAAAGTCGCCTGTGTGGTCTTGTCACTCGCATAAGTCGCATCGCTCTGTTTTTGTCATCGCAAAGGCTATCTCTTTTGGTCTTATCTCTGTGAAAAGCTGCCCCGTGTGGGCTTGTCACTGCGCAAAGCTGACTCATTTGGCCTTATCACTGCGCATGCTGTGGTTAATTTCATGCAGAGTCCTGTCTTGCTTTGCAGAGTGATGTCTTATCGGTCTGAAAAGTCTAACCCTAAACCTAAACCCTAAACTTAGACCTAAACATAAAACCCTAACCCTAACCTTGAACCTAAAAACCTAAGACCCTAACCCTAACCCTAGCCCTAAAAACCTAAAGCCCTAATCCTTACCCTTGACTTAACCCTGACCCTCAATCTAAAACCCTAACCCTAACTCTTAACCTATAAACCTAAAACCCTAACCCTGAACCTCAACCTAAAAACCTAAAACCCTAACCCTAAAAACCTAAAACCCTAACCCTAATCCTGACCCTTAACCTAACCCTGACCCTTAACCTAAAACCCTAACCCTAACCCTTGACCTATAAACCTAAAACCCTAACCCTAACCCTGAACCTAAAAACCTAAAACCCTAACCCTAAAAACCTAAAGCCCTAACCCTGACCCTTGACCTAACCCTGACCCTCAATCTAAAACCCTAACCCTGACCCTTAACCTATAAACCTAAAACCCTAACCCTAACCATGAACCTCAACCTAAACACCTAAAACCCACCATTCACGGCGTGGCCAAAACGTCCTACCACGCCAAAATGCGTGATGTTCCAGAGGGCTTGCCAAAAAGGGCCATCGCTGCCGGGGCTAAGTCCTGTCACGCCACTTACCCGGGCGTGACAGGACTGTATTGTCACACCACCCTGAACGGCGTGGCAAAAACGTGCTGCCACGCCAAAATGCTTCATGTTCCAGAGGGCTTGCCAAAAAGGGCCATCGCTGCCGGGGCTAAGTCTTGTCACGCCACTTAGCCGGGCGTGACAGGACTACCTTGTCACGCCACCATTCATGGCGTGGCAAAAACGTACTGCCACGCCACAATGGTTGATGTTCCGAGGCGCTATGAAGAAAGGCCGTAGTCGCCGGGCTAAGTCCTCACACGCCTTTACATCGGGCGTGGCAGATCGACTTGTCACGCCACTAAGAACAGCGTGACAGTATCACTCACCTCATCCACATGGGCCTCATGCATTGAATCAACCAAACACTGATTTCATTCAAACAGCAATAAGAAGGTAACAAGGTAACGAGCTGCTTCAGCAGTAATCTTTTTTTCTCATCCAAACAGGAAAAGGTAAGTAATGCTAAATGAGGCCATCAGTGCGGTGAGCGCAGAACCATCCATACGAGGGAGCCTGTTGACAACTATCCACGCCAAAGCAAGGAGACCTGCTGAGCGGACGTTTGGCTCGTACCGCTCATCCCAATCTAGGGGGTGTGGGTCCGAGGGCGAAGTGGCTGGAGTACCTGCAAGAGAGATACATAAATAAATAAGTGAAACAACAAGCACGATGGAGTACAAGAGTAGCAAATCTCACCTGACCACCCTGGGCTATGCGGCGAAGGTGATCGCTGTCGATTCGAGAGGAGCAACGCAGACAGCGTCTTCCGCGCATCCTGCATTACAGGATAGGATTTTTTTTTAAGATCACATGAGGTACAAAACAATGTAGAGAATGCAAAATCAAAGTAAGTACACATGACGTTCAAAACAATATGTGAACTGCAAATGAAAGTACTATATATGTAAAGAACAACCATTTTTGTGGAACAACAGCATTGGATACCTCAAGTAGGTGGGGCGACATGTGAGCGCCGCCGCCTGACCCTGCACGGCTAGGAATCCCTACTGACGTGCTTTGCCCTTGTGTGTCCGTGCTCGTGGCACTCCGAGCACCTGTTGGTGCTACCGGCATCGTTGAAGTCCCCTAGAGAGTACATGTCCTTACCGCCTTGCTGTGCGAGGTCCATGTCATTACGAAGCCTCTTCCTCTTCCTTCGGCCGCGTCGCTTGTTCATCATGTTTACGTCGGGAATGTATTCCTCCCCCACGTACGGTGGCCAATGCGAGGGATCTAGGTAAGGCTCGAATCGCTTCTCCCAAGTCTGCATTGTGGCTTGCTTCGAGAATTCTGATGCAATGAAGGTAAGGTGACTTACACCGCGCACGCGATAGGCGGTCATGACGTGAGAGCATGGGACATGCAGCAACGTCGGGACCATGCAAGTATAGTCTCCCTCAATCAGGTTCACTCTATGATTCCGGCCACCGTAATGTTCGCCCCCTATCGATGTGCCCCCGGCTGCCTTGACGGCGTATATATGCTTAATGGGATCATATTCCTCCGCCTCCTGATTGCATGACTCGACTTCCGCGATAGCAAGGTGCTTAGTAGCAGCCGCACCCCAACGCTCGCCGGCGTTGAATGCATCCCTTGCCCGGGTCCACCGATCCACAAAGTACTTGTTGGTCTTTCGAAACGAGTACTCCAAGATAGCAGATACTGGCATCGCACGGATGCCCTTAATAACATTGTTGAACACCTCCGAGATGTTCATTGTCATCATTCCATACCGACAGCCATCTTTATCGTATGCCTGTGCCCACTTCTCCTTCTGCTGCAAGATCTCGTCCAACCACGACTTACCCCGCTCGTTGGTCACCCCTCGACTCGCCAACTTGACCTCGAATTCCCTCTTCTCCAAGCATCCGCACAACAGTTTGAACTTTTTGGTGAGATCTTCCCTGCTGCATTGCTTAAAGAAATTAGCCGCTAAATAACGTATGCACCACCTATGCAGCACATCCAGGTGTCCATCAAGTATGCTCTTCACAGTGTTCAGAATGTTATGGTGCCTGTCTGAGACGATGCAAACCTGTCGTCCAGGCCCAACGAGGCATAGATGAACTATATCTAGGAACCATTCCCAGCTTGCATTGTTCTCACCCTCTGTCAATGCGAATGCTAATGGAATCAGCTGGTCCTCCGCATCAATACCCACAGCAAGCATCAAGGCACCATAGTACTTCCCCGTCAAAAATGTAGCGTCAATAGATAAGACAGGTCTGCAATGTTTGAAGGCCTCTATGCATTGCCCAAAGGACCAATACACCCGCCGAAGGACATGTTTCATAACCCCTCCATCGAGTTCCATACGGTTGCCGTGCCAAGGGTGAAACACCATGCCTGGATTCTTGGCCTGCATAGCGGTTAGGATTCGAGGAAGCAAACCGTAAGCCTCCTTCCAATCACTCCACAATAATCGTGACGCTCTCGCTTTGCCCTCCATGCTTTCCGTGCATTCACACGGTACTTAATGAACCCGTAGATAACCTCGATAAGGGTGGCGACAGACACATCAGGATCGACAGACACAACTGCCATAATACGCCTAGCAATGAAATTTGCGATCGCCTGGAGGTGCTCCCCGGACACTTGTGCGGTCCCACAAGTGTGAGGTTGCTTCACATTCGCTATTTTCCATTGGTTGTCCCTTGTTTTGCGGCCCCATACCTTCCATCCGCACCCCCTTTCGCACCTCACAGTGTACCTTTTGTTCACATCGGAGTGTTGCACTATGAACGGATGATGGTGCCGCACTGAGTATTCTTGCAGCCAAACCTTCATGTCCTCCATGGTTGGAAACAACAAGTTCTTCCATATTATGTCATTTTCCGGGTCCGCAATGCCATCCTTACTCCTCAACCCATTAGCACAAACCGCCTTATCAACCATACTAACATCATCGAAAGAATGCACCGACGGAACCTCACCCATTACACTACGAAGAACCCTGCCTTCCTCTGAGGAGAAAAGAGGTGCGGGAGCCTCATCTTCGGTCGAGCTCCATCCTTCGTCAGACTCCTCTTCACGGGTTGTTCCATCGCTAAACAACTCCTCCTCAAGCTCGTTGTTCATTACAAAGACCGCTGAAATTAGTCACGGGGTCAATAACACGCTATGGGAAGATACAAGCGATCCACCGACAGGGGCCATGGTTGGTACGACTCACGCTAACGAACTCTTCTAAGGTCGCTCTTCCATTGGGGGCTCGCGAATGATGGGCAATGGGTCTTGTTCCTCCGTGTTGCCATTCACCACATCCAAATTATCCGCAAATCCTCAACAACGATTGTCCTTTCCACTGCCACCTCCAACACCCGGACCTGAGATGCGAGCACAATTTCCTTGTACATGTCCCAATCATCGGTGGACAGGATTGGCACCAAAAAGACGTGCATCTTAGAACCCAGCCCTGCGTCATATCGTCCTTGCATTCTGACAACGACCCTGGGGTCATCCCATCCAAATGTCGACTTAATCCTAGTCACAAGAGTTGTCAAGTCCGTGATTCGCGAAATAAAAGGATTTGTCGCTTCCATGCCGCCAAGTCGATGTAACTTCTAGTTTGGCTAATGGCCCCACTAGTAAATACACGTACAACCACGACCATCTACATCCAAAAAAATATTGCAAAGTCAGTAATGCATGCCATATGAACGAAATACCGCAAGTACGAAATATCACAATCAACATTAGACATAACAAAAGCTTAGTTTCCTGATACATGCTAACAGTTTGACGATACAAACATATGCATAATTGACGGGTCATTTCACAATGACTTCAGGTGTGTTAGGCCATACACAGTGGACGAATAACACCAAGAAACAAGGAGATGCAAAAGATTTAAAACCTCACAAGACTCGAGGCTCCGTGCTCACCACGCCGAGATCCTGTTTCGAGACCGCCCAAACCACGTGTTTGGGACCGCCGAGCTTGCCTATGAGTGCGACCTACACTACCCTGGATCCACATGCCCAAGTACGCTCGAGATCCCATTCTCGAGACCGCCCAAACCACGTGTTTGGGACCGCTCAGGGCTTCTTCCTGAGTACGCCCAGGACTTCGCTCCTAGGTACGCTAGAGCTACACGCTCGAAGTGCTACGAACCACTTGTTCGGAAAATCTTATATGCAGAAAGGAAGGAGGTAAGTCAACCTTTATTTCACTTCTTCTATACAGGTCCTTTCATAATTTTTTTCGGTTAACTAATTCTGCACGACATAAGGTGAGAGCTTGAGCAAAATGCGGATTACTTCTTTTCAGTGGCATTGTCTAGTGGTCATACATAAGTTATATCACAAATTCAGCTAAGCCAATTCAAGTATGCAGAATTTCCAATAAGATGAACATGGAAAGGTACAGCAATTCATAGAACATCCAAATTTAGATATTGAGATAATTAATTCAAGTACTGCAGTTTTTGTTACCCAATGGGTTCTCTATACTATAGAATACTTTAAAAGACATGGAAAATGATAATATCATAAATGAATTGAAACGACAAAATATGAGCTTAACGAGGAAGTACTTAGTTTTACCACATAAGTTGTAAGTACATACTAAACTAGCCCCTTCACTCAAAGCCACCATCAAACTAAAATATTATCTGCTGATAAATAGCTAATAATTCACAAGAAGATAATACCAGAAGAGAAGTATCTCCCTCTTTTAGGGTTTCGTTACAACACATACGCACTCTACTAGTTACACATGAATATTGGAACTATGTATGTCCTTCCAACGTACAAAGGATCAAAATCGAATACCAAGTCATGTCTATCACTATGACTAAGCTAGCTAGGCCTGTGCTCCATGTCGCAACTTCGTAAGCACTCTCGAGTTAACAATGGAGCAATATCTTCCAATTGGTCCCCAGTCCCCACCTTATACTAGCAATGGAGCAATCAATAGTTTAATACTCAGCAAAGTGATATAAAAATAAAATCTACAACACTGAACTCATCAATCGAAGCATGCTCGTAATATTTCATTCATTGCATTGCATATCTACAGTTAAAGAATCAAAGCAAAATAATACGGATTCTGTAATTATCCAACAAGTTGAAGCATGCTCGGAAATCAGAATAGTTCATTCTGTTGCATTGCATATCTACAACACTGAACTTTTGTCGAAATGTGTCTTTGCATCTGCTCATACTAACAGTAGTTCTACATGCCATGACACACCGGGATAATTAACCAATTGTTCTAATCTGTTGATGGCGATAATAATATGATCATGTCCTCTCCAAATTTCACAAAAGTAACACAAAACTACTTACTTTCACGGCATGGGGAGAAGGCCGGCGGCGTGGGGAGGAGGCCGACGTGGGGACGACGCCGGCGGCGTGGGGAGGAGGCCGGCATGGGGACGACGCCGATGTGAGGACGAGGCGGCCAGCGGGACGACGCCGGCGTGGGGGACGACACCGGCGAGGAGACGACGGCCATGGGGACGAGGCAGTGTGGGGGCGAGGCCGCAAGGGGACGAGACCGTGGGGACGAGGTCGGTCAGAGACGACGGCAAGGGGCGAGGAGACCGCCAAGGAAGGAGGACGGCATGGGGAGGACACCCCAAGGGGGGGAGGGCCGCCACGGGAGGAGGAGGGCGCCAGGGAGGACGCCGGCGCCGGGATGAGGCCGGCGGGAGGCAAGGAGGCCACGGTGGAAGACAGATCTAGGGAGGGGAGCAGTCGGGAGGAAGAAACGAGCCAGCAAAAAAGTAAAGATTTAGGAAGGGGCGGCATTTATGTACTCACTGTCATGCCAAGAACTTTGGCGTTACAAACGCACTTTGTCACGCCACCCCCATGGCGTGACAGATGCCACGCAAGCCCTCCACGCTGGCAGTGATTCGGCGACGAGGGCTTACGTGGCATTTTTTGTCACGCCATGGGGGTGGCGTGACAGTACGGTTTTGCCACGCCAGGGGGGTGGCGTGACCAAAAGGGTCAGATTTGGAAATAAAGTTCGCGAGGGGTTAACTTTAAAATATTAGTTAGTTTGGGGCAGTACGGAGGTGCGCATTAGTTAGTTTGGCTTGATCTTTCCTAACGTAAGAGAACAAAGCTTGCAAATATACATTCAAGGTGGTGTTGTTACTTGTTAATATGTAAGAGCATGTATAATAGTATGATATCAGCTGTCTGTAAGTTTTATCACGTAGAATACAAAATGGTGTGAATGAGAAAGAGGGAGTATAGAGAACTGGGCCGTCTCACATGCAGTAGTCAACTGTAATACGAGAAATATTGTACATAGAGGAGCTGTCTATAGAGACATTTAAAAACACAACTTATTATAAGAGCTATCTATAGATGATATGGAGAGATGCTATAGATAACAGTTAGCTATAATACTGTACCTACCCTAAGCAAACCAACTGAACATGCAGATGCGATGTGAGCTTTGTTTCTAGTCTGCCTGACTACTTGAAGTATTACGATCACATAAGCAGTTTCACAGATATTGAGCATAAGCAGTTTCACAGATATTGAGCATGAGTTGAAGCCAGATGAGAAGTGCCGCGTTGCTTACGTCAGGAAAGCGGTACAATACCAGCTACTATCAACTTCTTTTTAGTCAGCATAGTACCATTTGTGTCGTTAACTCAATCTAGAATTCCCTTGTAACGCTAGGATTCAGACATTTTTAGCAACTTCTTTGGTTTTTTTTTCCTCTTTGCGTAGCTCGAAAGAACATACTAGGAGTTGCTATGTATGGTTCTTTTGGGTTTATAGGATGCTCAGACGTGGTTCAGCTCTCAATACATGTCTGAAGTGACATAGCCACGCCACATGAACCACTTGGGCCTTACGTAGGTCACACCATTAAGAGGTTATGAAACCAAGAAATCAGTAGAGGGAACGAACCTTTGTATCCCTGGTGTTAATGTCTTAGGATAAGAGAGAATAGTGTGAGCAGATATTTACTCATAAATGTTGAAGAGAGCGGAAGATAAATAAGGGTAAAAGAGATAAAATAGCATTAAAGTCGCATACACGCTTTGTACTTTAAAATAAAATTAGAAAAATTATATATCTTATATTTTGAAACGGAAGGAGCAGTTGTTTATTGTACTTCCCATATCCAATAAGCACTTGTCCGTTTAATATATTAATGGTTCCGTTACTTTAAAAGTTCTTTATCGAACATGTATATAATGTTTTCAGTGGATTATTAGAAATGAGGATTTCAGAATTTACTATTATGAAATAGATGAATTTCATAATTTACCACCATGTATCAATGACATATAGCCCTAGGATCCACATGCCATTGACACATGAGGATAAATCCTGAAACCCATATATTCACAGTGGCAATCCTGATTTATCCGTATTAGAAATGGCATCATGCTATACTTTTTCAACTGCACAACCAAGCTACCCTTTATGTACAGTGCGGTTTTACGAAATGGTTTGGCGAAGTTTTTGCGGCTCCTTACATGCTTTGATGACCTTGTGCACGGGTGGATGTAGCACTTTATTCTCTAAGAGTATTATAAATTTATCGATTCCAAAGAGAGCTAGTTATTTAGGAATGTCCTTTGAATCGCATTGTAGGTAATTAAATTACGTATAAATTACAGAAAATAAAGAGGTCAACATATGCAATTTAAACCATGCACTCTATGTAAATAGCGGTTTCTAGGCTTCCAGCTATTGAAACACTTCATAGGGTTTAAAGGTTTTTGCTAATAGAGGGTGGGGCCCGGCCCGGGTTGATATGAGCATGACCTTGACAAGATATACTCATATACAGATTTTTTTTAGAAAAATAATCTAGTTTTTATTCCGAAATACAGTAATAATACTATGTTTTTTTTATTTTACAGAAATAATTATCTTTCGCTCAACCGTTGAGCAACTAGTCCAAGTCGCTCCACAGTTGAACGACTTAGACACTTGTCGCTCAACAGTATACAATGCATCCCTACTAGCTGAGCGGTCTATACACTTGGACCAACCGTTGAGCGACAAGTCCACGTGTCGCTCAGCGTTGAGTGATTTGGGCTAGTCGTCCAGCGGTTGAACAACCGATGGTTATTCTTGTAAAGAAACGTGATATTAGTACTGTATTTCGGAATAAAAATTAGGTTATTTAGAGAAAAAAAATTCCTCATATACATACACATACAGCAAGTACAACAAAAAAGACGATTGAGCATCAGTTCGTCAAGCCTACCCCCCTCTAGCTTAGCTAGTAACACTTGCCCTCAGGAAGAAATATGTGTGGATCTTTTCAGACACATTGGACGTCTTTGATTAATCGGGAATTGCCGCTTGTTTCCATGAACAATTATTGTACTTCCGATTTCCAAGTCAGCACATGCACTGTTGTTTAATATATTTCCAGTTCCGTTCCTGTCAGACATGTAATGGTTACATACGTGCAGACTTAGAAATAGCTGATACTGGTACTATTTCCGTATTTACTCAGTACGACCAAACTACTGCCATGGGGCAGAAGTCGACCATAAATCGGCAGCTGCTACAGAACAGAACACAGCGTCACCAGTTTATGTTTTAAATCAAGATCGTAAAATATCAGCTTGAGCTGTTTTCAAGAGCTGAAGACCAAGGAGACATAAGATGTACTATCAGCCATTATATTTTGATGACCATCGAGTCAAATTGTACATAACCATACGAAAACATTAAGAACATCAATTTAACAGATCCAACACGAACGACTCTTGCAGAAATTGTATTGGCACGTACATGTGCGTAGTCATGCCGTGTGCACGGGATGGTACCAGGTTCTCTCATCAGACATCCAACAGGTATACTGCAAGAGCAGTCCCCCCCAGGTAAGCAATTTCTAGTCATCTTCACATTTGCAGGTCGTGTGATCTCAGATGCTTATACTTCTGATCCGCATTTGACAATCTTGCTGCTTCTGTCAAACCCTTGGTGACCACCATCTTCAGAATCTCAACACCCTCCTTTATGGCTGAATCAATCTAGGTTTAAACAAACATGTAACCATGACCTTCTGGTGGTTGTTGCAGAACAACGAGCAAAGACAGTAATCTAACTACTGTAGTTTTATCAGTATGGAACTCTTAGATAGTCCTCAAAAAATATCTTTGTAGTCTACGCATCCTTGTGGAATACTAAATATTCTGGTTATACAATCAAGTTTTTTCACAGAATGGTATCACTACAATGAGTCCATGACCATCAATCGCCAAAACGAGTGCGTACCGCTGTAAGAGACTATCATAACCTGTCCTTCGATGCAACAGCACTGACAAGCAGCGTTGAACTAAAATTTACTCAAGCAGTTCAATTTCTAAGGAGACGGTAATATTAGCATGGGCCGCTAAACAAGCCCAAGGCCTGTGAGCTTCACGAGAATGGCACGGATCATGACTCAGCTGAAGCCAAAAAAGGCGGAGCAGCCGATCTTCTTAACATATGCATGAAACCAGTATGACTGTTTTTCCACAACCGCTGTTGCTTCTCCCCAAACTATTAGGGATTGTAATAGTGGTAACTAGCTCAAGAGTGGAACCAGAGTACAAGACTGCTAGCAGGAAACGGGATCTACTCAACTCAATTAAAAATGCCAGTACCAATAAGGCATTTGCCATTTGCCGGAAGCATTGCAGAAATTCAACAAGATTTAACTGAAGTAGATTAAATAAAAAGCTTGCTTACATATAGAATACAACCAGGGATGTTGGAACCAATACTTTTTGGTCATATCTGTCCTAGAAAATGCACAAGACCATCCAACCAGAGAACTAATTTGGGTATTTTGAAATTAATTCAATAAGAACTACAGCACAAATCAAATAACATAATACAAAGTAGCATAGCACGAAACTAGAACTGCAGAGTATTAGCAATGGAGATATTTACCCGTTCACGACCAGTCTTATTAAACTTCTGTAATACAAAAGCTTTGGGATCCATCTGACCAGGCGGTCGTCCAATTCCTAAACAAGGCAAACTATGGATGTTGGTCCAGAAAAAATAAAAGGAAATGTGAATGCTGCAGTTGTTGAACCTACCAATCCTTAATCGACCAAATTCTCGATTCCTACGAAAATGGTAGATCATACTCTTCACCCTGATAAACTAAAAAGGTAAATATTTCCTGTCAAGATCAAATAAAGCCCTTATCTGCGGGCATCAAATAGATTCAGATAACTACTGGTCTCTTTTCCAAAACAATGTTAAAATATGGGAGCATGCTATCATATTGATTAAAGAGTGTGCTTACATACAGAAGACCTTTTTCGAGAACTGGCTAGATGCCAAAGTAGAAACGAGTAAAGCACGCTAAAAGAACCAAGCAGGAATACCACAACAAACAAGAATAGTAATTAGCTACAAAACTTGGAAAAGGAAGTTCTGCCATCTCTGCTTATCGAAGGTAAGTAGCATATTGTTTATCAGGTCATTGAGACAGATACCTCCTCCTAAGGGCATGCCAACAGGCTAGATTAGAGAACTAATACAATGGGTTGACATTTTAAACTGATAAACTACAGAGACCAGACTGAGCTACAAGTATTAATTTATGCATTTCAACATAGCAATATATGGTTTCCCTTTCGAAGGACAAATTACTTTTCACATACACAGATAACTCTTTCACGAAGCAGATAAAAAATAAAGTCTACCAACCCATTGTGGCGTCCATATCCTCCTTTAGGCTGTAAACGAAGAATTCCACATGGCAGGTCCGTGTCATCAAATGCCTGAAACTCACACATCAGAGAGAAGTCAGATTGCCATATAAGGTAGCACTGGCGAAGATTAGAAAACAAACAATTACCACTAGGACACGATTAAGTGGCAGTTTATAATAGGCAGCAAGTGGACCAGCCTGCAATAAGCAAAAAGGAAACTGATTACCGGTTGTCCTCAAATTAGAGTTGTATTACCAATTTTGCTCGTCCAGTTAAAGAAACTTCTACAAAATGAAGTACCCAGAATCTTTAAGAGAAAAGTACTAATCAAAACAGGCATGGGTGTGTTTTCATGTTATCTGTCCATATTTCAAATTCAAGTGGTAGTAGCTGATACATCTGATGGCCTTTCGGTTGCACCAACCAAAATAAAGCTGCACAGATATTTGATGCATGAGCAAATCATTCCTGCAAAAGTGCAAATGCACCACATCTTAAAAGTTTATTGTCAGACTTGCCAGAGTCTTAAAAGCTTTGAGGAACATTGGGGGTTCCTTATGTTGTGACTGGGCAGATATGTCTATTGTGCCCGGCAAAAACAGATTTGCAAGGAGTTTGCCAAAGGCCTTCTCATTCGGAAAAACAATTTCAAGTATATTTCCTTCTCTACTCCCTGCTCAAATGATTGCCGCTTGTGTGAATTTCATCGCTGTGGGTCCAGTGTGTGCTCAAATAAGGCTACAATATGATAATTGTGAAGCCAAAACACCAAAATTACTAATTCTCTTCAAAACAGGGGATGTCACAAACATTTAACATATTGTCCGAGTTCACAGTAAAATCAGTTAAAATGAATTGCATAACAAGAAAATAGTATAGCAAAGTAGAAATCGGATATTAAACTTGAAAGTCTTCCAAAAGTGTTGCTTACAGATTCACCACTGAGATTCATATATGTTTGAGGCTTGGCAAGTAGAACAGGGACACCATCGACCATCCCTGCATCAATGGAAAGGACAGAACATCCGATTCAATTCAACCGTTTGTACTGAGAAAACAGAGTATGCATTACTCAAAAAGTAAAAAGGGGCATTCTTTCTGGGGGCATATGGATGGGGCCAAACCTTCACCAAATAGTGCTTTGAAGTGATGTGTGGTCAGGGATATACCCTGAGACTGTGCAAACGCATCTATCATATCAAACCCAACCTGCAAGCAAAAGCAGTGCAAGCAAATTCTGAGAATAAAGCTGAGCCATCAAATTTCAAACACAAGATGGGAAGCACAACTTACGTTGTGTCTGGTGGATTGGTACTTCTCACCGGGGTTACCAAGACCAACAAACAGCCATGGTTGTATGGCAGAGCATGAGGAAGAAGACGAAGATAATGAGGAGATCCGACAGGTAGAAACATAACGCCTAGAAACGAAAGGGGCAAGTCTTGTCCAAAGCTTTTCCCGCATGATTTACTCAATCATAGGAATACAAACATCCACGAGTCCAAAACCAGATGGCAAAGTCTGCAACAGAAGGCCAATTTGTTCTTGAAGGACCACCGGCAATGCTATAACAAACACGAGGCCAAAAATTACAGATATGGGATATAAGCGTCGCATATCCAACACTGTCTTGTACATCATTAAACGAGTTTGGCTATCAATGTATAAGCATGTGTTAACAAGCAGCAAATAGGAATTGTATATGGCTCGTTATTCCACACTTCGGTAATGCACATTGGCCACAGTAGAATCTTGCTGTTTCACTAAGCGGGCAGATGCAAGAATCCAAAGCAGAAACAACTAGAACAAACATGGAAGAAAGCAAGTTCATCAATGCATCTAGCCTAGGCATTTCATCAAACAGCTATAAGGCACACGATGCAATAGCATGTGCCGGCCTTATCCTTGTGCTTGCAATCCAAAAACTATCGTGCACCCTAGATTCCAGAGCAGAAACTAGAGGGGGCTCGGGTCCTAACCAAAGAATGGGCAATACCGGCAAAATAAACCATAATAATACCATATGACCAGGGGATGGAACAATTGTTTTCGCTTCGACGTAACCCAATCAATTTTTTTTTTAGAAAAAAAAAATTGACCAGGGGGAACCTGTGATCCCTAAAAGCTACATACAGGCTGCAGAGATGTTGCTTACAAGGCGGAGAGACCTGCGGTGGTGTCGACGGCGACGAGGAAAACCTCGCCAGCAACCTAGGGGCGGAGGGGAGGGGGAGCGACGGTGGCCGCCGCAGCAGCAGGGACGGGCGCAGAGGCAGTTCCCCAAAAGGAAAAATGCCCGAGCTGCTGCGCGCTGTGGGCTGGAAGTGGCCGCCGTCGCCGCCCGTGCTCCGCCTGGGACTCTCGCCGCGCCTGCAGGGTGGCACGATTGGTGGTGGAATTTTTTTAAAAAATATTCTATTTTTTATCCGGAATTACACAAATAATAACGGTTAATTTTTTTTTTACAGAAATAACCTCTAGTCGCCGTACGGTGTGACGACTCGAGCAAATCGCCCAGTCGATGCGCAACACATATGTAAGTCGCTCAATGGAACGGCAACTTTAGCGTCGCTGGCCTTAGTCGCCAAACTAGTGTGCAACATGTGTTGGAATCGCCAATGCGTAGAGCGAGTTGGCTAAGTCGCGTAGTGGTTGGGTGACTTAAATGAAGTCGACCAACCACTAGGCGATTTTAGCTCTTAGGTCTCCTTTTATGCAAATCCAATTGGAATAATTGTGTTAAAATAGATATTACATTTTTTAAGTATTATATTTAGCGAATCATATTGTATGATGTTATTTTTTGAAAAGTTAAAAGTGTGGTGACAACGTTGATTGGTCTGTTTGTTATTTTTGTAGAATATCAAGGGTACGAAATTTGTCAAACTCACAATAACATTTTATGATCGTCGTATATTGTTGTAGTGCACTTAATTTCTGTAGAATTTTGTGAGGGCGATTGAGATAGTAATTAGCTGTAAGTAGAAAGGTAGGTGATATTATGATGCGCTAGGGTATAACACGGGGCGACAAGTGGCTGGAGGCACCTTTTTTTTGTGGATTGATAACATTTGACACTTCAGCGTATATATCCTTCACAAACAATATTTTCAGACCTTGTCCAGAAGTGATACATGTTGTTGGATGTCTTTAGGCCCTGTTTAGTATGGCTCCAACTCTCAGCTTCGTAGTTGAAGTAGGTGGAGCTGTACCAAATGGGCTAACTCCACAAAACTTTTGAAGTTGGAGCAACTTGGAGTGGAGCAGCCTCTAGTACAAATTTTGGGAGTAGGTGAAACCATTCTCCAAGTGGGAAGCTGTGGACTAGTAAAACAAAGTACCCATTGAAGTTGAAGGTATTTACATAAATTGCCAACGATATACCCTAATATACGCACCCAAGACACCCCCGACATGACCAAGTCCCCAACCAGTTGGCCCAGCCCAACCCTCGCCTCCTCTCCCGTTCCAGCTCTCCACTGCTCACTTGATTCACCACCACCCCCCCGCTTCGCCATTCGCCCCACCCTTCCCCTCCACACGCCCCCTTCACCGCCTCCCTTGCGCCCTTCGCCTCCCCGCCTGATTCCCCCAACCGCCCCTTCGTTCGCCCCCATCCCCTTCGCCTCCCCATCGTCGCCCCCATCCCCTCGCCGCCTCCCTTCACCGCCCCCCATCCTGTCAAGAATCACCAGTATGGGCGACTCGGTCCCGAACTCATCCCAGCGACTCTTCCTCCCTACCTCGGCGGCTCTTCCTCCCCCGGCCCTCGGCGGATCTTCCTCCCCCCGGCCCTCGGCGGCGCTTCCTCCCTCGGTGGTTCCTCCTCCCTCGGTAGCTCTTCAAGATAAGCCACCGAGCTGTGAATGGATTTGTTCTGAATTTTTGGAATGTGAATGTGAATGGAAATAATGGAAATAGTGTGAATGTTTAGTGATTGTGAATAATAGTATTATCAGATTATTGTGAATGTCAGATTTGGAGACAGTGATTGTGTCCATATTAATGTGAATGTCCACACCCTCAACAGCATGATGTAGCCCTCAACAGCATGATTGTGAGTGTCCACACCCTCAACTAGGGGCGGATCCTCCTAAGTTCATGGGTGTTCAGCTGAACACCCAAAAATTTTGGGCAAAAACTTAGTATATATAAGCTATATTACATATATATGCTGGAAGTGGTGTTTATTCAGCATGCAACGTCCAATGTCTCAGCGTCTCACGTCTCGCAGACTTGCACCAACCCAAATAAGACCACACCACGCCGCACTCGCTCACGATCTCATGAATTTCATTGGCTCGGTAGCGTGAACGCGTCCGTAGTTGGCCCAATCAATATCCCACCCACGGAGTCACG
Source organism: Phyllostachys edulis (assembly GCA_036346405.1). Taxonomy (NCBI): domain Eukaryota; kingdom Viridiplantae; phylum Streptophyta; class Magnoliopsida; order Poales; family Poaceae; genus Phyllostachys; species Phyllostachys edulis. The sequence goes on from CM070550.1 coordinate 73,420,707, forward strand.
GACGAACAGACGGACGCACTGCTCATCACATTTCATTCGCCTTTACTCTTCCCCTTTTTTTGGTAAACTCTACTCCTTATTTGGTCCTCCAGAGTCCACACTACAGAAGGAATGTTCAAAACATTGCACACCCCACAAGCTCATTTTGAGTGGCTTAAGAGGAAGTACAAGAAGGAGTATGGGAATTGATTATGGCATGTTGCGATATTGTCTGAACTTTATGTTTGTTTTTTATGTTAGCTTCCTTTTTATATTGTTGTATTAGCTCATTCGTGGACCATATTCTATCTATGTAAGACTGATAACCCTATGTTTGGATGTTGTATGAACTTTATGTTTGCTTGCCACTACTACAGAAAAGGTAATCACAGACGGTTCAAAATCGTCATCACAGACGATTTTTTGAACCGTCTGAGTTTATGGGTCAGTGATACTGCGAGGTCATCACAGACGGTTTTTGAACCATCTATGAAAATGTTCATAACCGTCTGTAAAAATAGACTATCACAAATGGTTATTGTTTAGAATCGTCTATGATAGTATTTTCTATTGCAAAAAAATTTTCGAATTCTGAAACTTCGGAGGTCGTTTTGAGGTCCTAAACGACCTTTTTTGGGGTTTTTACTTTTTCGAGACCATGCGAAGAGAATCTGACCTTGCCTTTATGGATTTTCGGATTGAGCTTTTCGTTAGCTTTCCAATGAGCCAAAGAACGCCGTATTCCGAGTTCGTATGCAAAAGTTATGGCTGTTTTACTGAACAGTGCGCGAAAACGAGTCCGGGACGAAGAGGCGGACGATGGCCTGGTACTCAAAGTCAGGGATGCCGAGGTGCTCACTGTCGATGTCCGCAATCTTATCTTGATCTATTCATTCACAAGAAAACCACGGTCACAATTGAGAGCCACCAAAAGCAACAAGGCAGGGGGAGGCGACAAGCGATTGATCACTTACTGGCATGTTGGATATCAACCAGGAAGAGAGGGGAGGGGATCAGATGGGGGATATCACCGGCAATGAAGGAGAGGCGGTAGCAGCATCACCGTGGCGTCACAACTGGAGGCGGAGGAGCTCACGACGGTAGTCAGAGCTCAGCGTGGGGAGGGCAGAGGGAGAGACTAATGGAAGACAAGGCAGGGGTAGCTATAATATATAAGGACAGTACCAAAACATTTTGCCTCCCGCGCACGCGTCCAAAACATTTAACCTCCCGCACACGCGTCTAAAAATTTCCGCCATCCCACATCCCACACTGTAAATCACAAACGGTTTCAAACAAAAACCGTCTGTGTTGACCATAATATCACAGACGGTTCTTAACAAGAACGAATGCGTGAAGTATCCTGAGCGGTTCTTGTTTAGAACCGTTTGTGATACTTCACAGACGATTTTGTTCTTGTTTAGAACCGTCTGTGATACTTCACAGACGGTTTTCAACACGAACCATCTGTGATATTACTTCTTCACAGACGGTTTTTAGCACAGCCAGTAACACAGACGGTTTTGGTCAACCGTCTGTAATGAGGCGTCCAGTATTAGCCTTTTTGTAGTAGTGTGCTTCTTATGTCATCCTTCTTATGTTTGAGAACCTTATGCCTTATGTCCATATATTGCTTGATGTCTATATTGTAGCTTGCATTCTAACGATTATGATGAAATGTACAGATGTCGTCTTGCGAAAGTGATAGTGATGAAGAGAACAAAACTAGAGAGAAGATCATGCGAGCAAAGCATGCTATGGATGTCATTTCTCCAGCCGGGGCATCCATTGTTGCGGAGTACTATTCAATCTACATGGACAAGGCTGAAACGCGGACTTCACGCCTTAGTGGAATGGGTTGGTTGAAGGAAACATTGGCTCCTCCGGGAGAGACTCATAGGAGGCTTCGTATGAACCAAACAATCTTTTTTGACCTACATGACTTGTTGGTGAGTAGGTATAAACTCAAACCTACCAAGAATATGAGTACACTAGAGGCACTTGCAATCTTCTTATGGGTATGTGGTACGGTGGAGGTGAATTGAATAGGAAAACACAAAACCAGTTCAAGCATTCGGGTGAGACCATTAGTAGGAAGTTTCAAGAAGTGCTAGAATGTGTGGTTGCAATGTCTGTTGATTACGTGAAACCAAAGGATCCAAACTTCTCCACCATCCATAGTAGGATTAGAGATGATCGAAGGGCTTGGTCGTATCTTAAGGATTGCATAGGTGCTCTTGATGGGACTCATATACGTGCAACTCTTCCACTAGAACAACAAGTGAGATACATTGGAAGGTCCGGAAATCCCTCTCAGAATGTGATGGCAGTTGTGGACTTTGATATGCGTTTCACTTAAGCATCCATTGGTCAACCAGGGGCTATGCATGACACTAGTGTGCTCTATCATGCATTGAGAGTAGACCGAGATGTCTTCCCACATCCTCCATTGGGTAACTCTCTATGCTCTTGGATAAATTACTTCTTACTAAACCATGTACTGTCATTAACTTTATATTACTTTTGATTCAGACAAGTATTACCTTATTGATCCGGCTATCCTAATCGACTGGGATACCTAACCCCATACAAGGGTGAAAGGTATCACATTCCTGAGTTCCACAGAGGTGTTGAAACAACAACTGCCAAGGAAAAGTTCAACAGGGTACACTCCTCTGTGCGTAACATAATTGAGCGAACATTTGGTGTATGGAAGATGAAGTAGCCAATTCTACTCAAGATGCCAAGCTATCCAATGACCAAGTAAAATATGATTGTTGCGGCTACTACTATGGCGCTCCACAACTTCATACGTGAGCATGGTAGCAGGGATTGGCATTTCCATAGGTGCGACCGCGATTCAAACTATGTGCCTACCATTCCTTCTAGATACCGAAAATATGCAATTTCTCAAGATGCTTTGGATGGGTCAACAACACAATCGAATGATCGATCTATGGATACATTTCGGGATGAGCTTGCTACTGGCATAGCTACTTCTTGGTGACTTGGTATGGTATGAAAGTGAGTTAGCAAAAATAATGTGACCTCTCATTTATTTTGTATCGAAGATATATGTTAGTCTTTGTTATGGACTTTTGTTATGATATTCATCGAATTAGAACCTTTATTGAGTGGCGTGGCATGTTAGAAGTATCACTTTATGTTATGGACTTTGGTCAGCATCACGTGGCATGTTGGAAGACATATTTCGGGATAAACTTCGTGGTTTATGTTATGGACTTTGGTCAGCATCACAGTGACCATTCAATTTGGCTGACGAGAGAGAGAGAGAGAGAGAGAGAGAGAGAGAGAGAGAGAGAGAGAGAGAGAGAATACCACGTGAACAACCCAAACCTGATAAAAATACAAGTCACATACCACGTGAACATTAATAAACCTGATAAAAATACAAGTCACATACCAACTCACAAAACAAGGGTAGTGCAGTCTTTTACAATGATCCTTCTCATTTCTGGAGCTGGAGTCAATTTTCTAACTAAACACCAACTCAGACTGCTCCAACTTCCTATAGAAGTGGATCCAAGAGTGAAGCTGGAGTTGGAGCTGCAAAAACTAGGAGCAGAGCCATACCAAACAGGGCCTTATAATGATGCTGGGAATAACACGGAAGAATGGAATGTGAAAAGACGAGGAGATTTGATGTTGCGAATTAAATTAGACTTTATAATGAAGTTAGGAATAACACGGCGCATAGAGTTTGGTTACGTGCATAACAAACAGTATCATACACGATGCAACAAACCGAAGTACTCATACGATACATATGTGCCTTTTTGGAATGGAAATAGATTAGACCTTCGACGGGGGACTAGTACAGAATGGTCCGACCTACTGCGTGGACCGCAGCCATTTCCCTTCCTTGCTAGCTCGGTGTTGAACTCCTCACTGGCCTCTTTGGCCTTGGCCGCCAATGCCCTCTTCCTTTCATGCTCCCTCTCGCGAGCCTCGCGCTCCCTGCACCTGCACGCCTCGAGATGAGCTTGCGTCTCCCAACGTATGCGCTCGTTGTGCTCGTTGTTGCGGCATTGCTCCTCTAGGATCTCACGGTCTCTTTGGTCATGCCACTCGTCCATGTCGAGAGACCACTGGTCATATGGGTGGATCTCGTGGTCGATCCACTTGCGGTAGTCACATAGCGGATCTGGGGACTACAAGTAGACGAGAGAGATTGTTAGTGCATACTTTGAAAGAGAAATAGTACGAGAACAAACTGTAACTGGTCCTTACCGGTTGCCGATAGCTGCTTGTGTCCCTACGTCGGTCGGGATAGTCACTGGAGTAGTTCGCGCAACCCCAGTAACGCATGTCCAAGCTGAGCGGGTGCTTGGACTTGAAGAACTTGCATCTGTCCCTGCACCAACAGAGGGGCGGCGCCTCGCCCTCGGGCGGTTGTTGCGGCGAACACTCGGTTGGAACGTTTGGTATGGGGTTGCTGCTACGGGGGGCTTCATTATGGAAAGATGCCATGTAGGAACGCGTCTCTTGTTCGACCCAGGCCCTAGCAGCCCTTGCTCGGTCGTCCCGCTCCCTAGCAGCCCTTGCTAGTTCGCGGATCCGGTCCCATTGCCTCTGCCTGTCGTCCATCCGTGGTGAAGAAGCTCGTGTAGTAGCTTTGTGGCGTGGAGAAGAAGCTCGTGTTGTAGTGTTGGGTTTGGTTGTGTAGTGTTCTCTCCCGGATCTCTTCCACCCCCTTTTATAAGCCACATTATTGGCATAGAGTGATGTCCTTTCGTCTTGTCACTGCGCAAAAGCTACCCCGTGTGGTGTTGTCACTGTGCAAAGCTGCCCCGTGTGGTCATATCACTGCGCAAAGCTGCCTCGTGTGGTCATATCACTGCACAAAGCTGCCCCAGCCTGGTGTGTGTCTGCAGGGCGTACCAATGAAGGTACTCTGTCAGACGACTGGGTCAGACGGCCGGCCTCCTCAAGACACGATCCTCGTGGGCGTTAGCATCGCGCCACCCACGGCTCCATCTTGGCCGGCCACTACGTCCTGGTGCCACCCCTTCTACTATGCCTGCGAAACGTACCACTGCAATTAGAAGCCATCGTAACAGAACTATCAAAAACATATGTGAACATGTGTTGTATGTAACTCACACGTGGGTCGAGTCAGGCACCCTCGTCCCGACGAGAACTAGAACAACCTGGCGGAGGCCGAACTAGCACATCACCTTGTGCACCGCGTAGTCCTCGATGAACATGTTGAAGACGAGCTTCTTCTGAGTCCTCCAGTCCGCCCGATCGCGCCAGCACAGTGAAGACAGCCCCGCAGGAGCACGAGCCTCCGTCTCCTGATCGGAGTACGGCTCCCAGTGCACGTCGTCAGTGGTGAGACGGTCCAACTGCTCCACAAAGTGCTCGTACACACGTGTGACCTGCACGTGTGCATACTGTGCCTACGAGCCACAACAGTGGTTACAAAGGATTACATGTAATATGACCGAAGTAAAGATATAGGGAAGTATGTACCCGTTTACGGCACCAAAGGGACCCTACGGTCGGCCGGTCCACCACGTCCCCATGGTACATGTCCGCGCCGTACGGACTGGATTCTACTAGCATGGGTCGTCCGAGAGAGAAGCGCTCGAACGACCACAGCTGTAGCAGGAGGGGGCAGCCTGTGAGGATAGATGCGGGCTTGTCCTACAGCACGCATCGCACATTCCGCGGTATGTCACGGCAAGTACGGCTGATCCCCAACTGATATCTAGCTCCTCGCCGTCGGCGATAGCCCTCGCGTACCCCTCGAGGCGGGCGTCGACGGAGTCACCGTCGCTGCTGGTAAACAAGACCACCCCAAGAGCCACAAGAGTACGCCGAGGTGTTGCGACACACAGTCGGCGGGGGTCGTGGGACCATCCGCTCAACCTATGCACAAACAAATAATTAGTAAGACCGTCATATGGCTAGGCCTCAATACATCGTTAAACATGAAAAATAGGTAGTATACGTACTCAGAACTGCGAAAGCCACCACAGGGGCGGGCCATGCCGCTGTCGCTCCGAGAAGTCGAAGTACGGAGACGCGGCCTCCGCCGGAAGAACACCATGAAACCTGCCCAACAGGGCATCGCGCCAGTCGACAGCCGCGTCCGGCGGGAATGCAGGGCTCCGCGATAAGCGGTAAAGCAAAGATCGCGACATCTGCAGAGTAGGGGCATCTCCCGAAAGGGAGGTGGAAGGTGTGCGTCTCGGGCCACCGGTCCACCAGGGTAGTCAGGAGCGAACGGTCAAACGGGAACCATCGTGATCGCTCCGGACCGGCCTGGACCTCCCCGTCGTCGTCGACCAGACCACCGTCCTCTTCGGTGGCCTCCACCATCCGCGCGGGAGGTAGAAGGCCAGCACGGCTCAACCTAAAAAGCACGAAGAAGTAGGTACATAGTGGGCATATGATACAAAAGTGGCACGACTATGACAAACCTCTCTACCCAACAGGTCCAGCTCCAAGCTCGTCGGGGTGTCACAGTCTGAACCACCCCCAATTCACCGCGTCGTCCTCGCGAACCGGATCTGGCACCTGACGGCTCGCCGCGGTCTTGTCGTCGATCGACCGTCCAAAGAGATCAAATGCCCGTCCGAATCACCAGGGTCGTGAGCCATACCTGCAAATTAAAAAATTAAAAGCATTCTGTTGGACCGAAAAGGCGACTAGAGGGGGGTGAATAGGAGCTCAAAATCTTTTTCGAATAAGATTGGATCCAATAATAATTTCACTCCAATAGCTATGAGAGCTATGAAGATCAATATACAAGTATAGCGGAAGCCTTGTATTGAATCCTAATCAAACCCCCAAAGCACAGGAGCAGAAAACCAAAACTATGCTGAAAATTTAGGAATCGGTACTACCACCGTTGTAAGTGCGGTACTACCTCATCGCGGTACTACCGCAGGCAAAATAAAGGTACTATCTTTTATCCTGACGATGAACAGAACAGCCTGAAAACGAAATCGAAAATCATCGTAACTTTTAAACCGTAAGGCCAAACTCCACCAAATTTGGAACACACCTTCCTAAGGATATTAGGAACCTATTCCAATCAAAGATCGCAGAGATCCAAGCCAAAGTTCCTATCTTTTTCAGATTGAACGAAGGTGGTTCAAAAACAAGTCAAAAACGAAACTATGATCTAGAGACTTGCTCGTGGGTGATTGATGATCAAGATGATCCTAGATGGGTTCCCACATGTCCCAGCAAGTTAGATCACGGCAAGAAACCAACCAAAAACTCGCGGATCAAAGAAAGACTTAAAATCATCAAATAGAGAGAAAGAAAGCAAATGAACTCATCTTTGAGAGAACTTTCTGTGGATTGATTTGATATGGTATTGGTTTACAGCCACTCCATCAATGGAGGACAAAGACTCAATACATGAGCACAAAATCAAATCCAACTCTCTAGAACCCTAACCTCCAACTATCTACTCCCTAAGCACAAAAGCAAAACTAGGGTTTACAATGCAATGAAAGGATTGAGGTGGTGTCCAAAGACACCCCTATTTATAGTGGAGGCTTAGACCTTCTAGAAGAGTAACCCTAATGGGCTCCGTTAAGGCCCAAAACAAACGGGTCACACACGCACGCATTTTAAAGCGCCGTCTTCAATTCTCTTGACCTAATCCACTTCTTGACGACCGACTTGCGCCGGTTGGCATTAGGTCACCAAGGCGATGTTGGTAAAATTACCAAAATACCCTTCTCGATCTTTTTGAAGACCGAGTCCCATCTTCGTGAAGCACCTCCCATGCTTCGCCACGTGTAGGTTGATCCAATGCTCTCTTCATGTCGGCAAGTCTCTCCCATCCGCTCCCACCGAAACCACCATGGCACTTGCACCGACCCCCGCCGCTTGATCGAACCCGTCGCACCGAATCGCCTGTTCGGTCACCTTTTGTCCTCTTGCGCAATGCTTGACTCTATTGACCTCACCCGCATCCTCGATCGTTTCGGACCTCGGCTCTCCAAGCTTAGTCCCGATCATCCTCGCTGTTGACCGTCATTGACCTCCAAGCAACTCCGCACATCAATAGACAAAGAATTAATCCGAACAAGTTCTTCACAACTTGACCCACGTTAGTCAAAACATGCATCATGCAACACATATGCCATGACACCCATGAACTTGACCTAACCCAAAAGCAATTCTCCAATTGAAAAGACAATCAAGACAAAATCGATACTACTGCCGTGTTAGGGCGGTTCTATCGCCATGCGGTCGTCATCAGCTCAACAACGGCGGTACTACTGCTACTAAAGGAAATCCAAAACTTCCCAAAATACACTTGTTCGGAAAAACCATACCGCTCACACGCGATCGTTAAAATCATCTTGCGGTACTACCAAGAACTATAGCGCAGTACTACCGCCTCCTCGAGAAATCCAAAACACAAATTACACTCGCTCGAAAAACCATACCGCTTTGCTTGCGGTAATACCGCCAGCGGTACTACCGCCAAACACAATCCGGTACTACCGATGATCCTGACACTTGCTGAAAACAGGATTTCAACAAAACCGAAAACGAACGTTTCGACAAACCCAAAGAGCTATTGCCAATTGTATCATCACATTAAGATCGTGAGCATATCCCTATGATATCCACACATTCATATTAATTAAGCATTTAAATTATATTCCAATGGCAAATAAATCATATTTGATATGTTCTTAGTGGCACCTAAACACTTTGCTCGAACACAGTGGTAATACATATACAATTTCATCAAACCCACGTGGTAAACACATAATTTTTCCTACAAAAGTCCACATTACGTTAACATCATTGTTACTATGGATATTTATAGAGGGTGAAGCTTTCAGGAAAAAACAAAATTTCACATGTTTAAGAATCCTACGTGTTTGGAACCATATATCTGTGATTCCTTAATCCAACCAAATTATGAACTAAATGTTATCAATTCTTTATTGTGCAAATAAATACATATATTTCACATTCTATAAACTTGCATTTTCCGAATGCACGGGTTATCGACATGTTTATATAATATAAAAATAACATGTTATCACTCATCTAGTCCGTACGCAATTAGCGCAGCACACGGAATAGTATAACTAAATTTATTTTCACCGACTCATTTTTCTTTCATACGAATTTCTAAACTAATTGTATTAATCATGCTATCTCTAAACATTTGCTAACAATATGTCACTACACACGATGTTGCTCGCTAACCTACCATGGTTACTAATTAATCATGCTATCTCTAAATATTTGCTAACAATATGTCACTACACATGATGTTGGTTGCTAACCTACCATAGTTTCAAAAATACACTTGCACAAAATAATACTACAAACTCACCGTCCTAGTCGTCGACACGAAGCGAAGAATCTCTTTTTCCTCCTCTTCTTCTTCCCCTCTTTTTTTTCCTCTCCTTTTCCTCTCTTTCTTTCCTTTCTTCTCTTTTTGGCTCGCTTCGCTCGCTGAAATAGCGATTGTTCGGCGCGCGCACAAGCTTTATAGGCGCCTCAAGTCGCCATACGGTTGGGCGACTTGGGCTCAGCTTCGAGCAATTCGCCCGCCCGTATGGCGACTCTGTGAAAGTTGCCTTTCCATCAAGTGACGTTGCCTCGATCCATTAAATCATCGTTCTATTGAGCGACTTCAATATGTGTCGCGCGTTGGTTGGGCGATTTACCCAAGTCACCGTACGGTTTGACGACTAGAGGTTATTTCTGTAAAAAAATTTAACCAGTATTATTTCTGTAATTTTGAATAAAAAATAGGTTATTTTAAAAAAAAATCCTGAGATGCGCGCGTCTTCCCCTTGTTGGATTGGCGTGGCCGTTGATGGACGATCCTACGGCTACATCTAGAGCTAGCAGATGCCGAGGCGCATGAGTCCGCTGGCCCACGATCAGATGAGGGGATTAAGACCTATGGGCCATGGTGGTATGGGCTTGCATGGTAGATCGCTAGATCCATTTGTCTCGTGCTGACTATGGGCTCTTGAAAGTTTCTTTCTCAAAAAAAGAAAGTTTCTTGTTGATGTCGGAGAGGCAATTTTATATAATAATAATAATAATACGGTGTGTACTCTCAAAAACATATATATATATATATATATATATATATATAATAAATAGTATAATTTTATTTATTTATCGTCGGCACTTGCACTGTTGCACACAGAAAGGACGTTATGGCCTTGCTCTAGCTAGACCTTTCTAATTTTCTCTCCTTCGCAGTCGCGCGGCAGCCAAAAAGTTGCATCGATCATCCATGTGCACACAGAGGTGGAGGGAGGGGAGACTGGTAGGTAGGAGTGTAAACGGGGCGGATAATTTTCGGTCGACCGACCGATCGAATAAATTCGGATACTATTTGGAGTGGTTTTTTAAATACCCAGGATTTTTTGTCGGATTAGGATTCGGATCCGGATATTTTTGTTGGATACATATTCGGATTCGAGAAGGAGATATCCGGTGGATTCCGAGCTATCCGGCAAGTAAATCAGAGCTATCCGCGAAAATATCTGAGCGCTATCCGAATCGGAGCTACAGTCTAGTTAACACAGCCCGAGCGATTCACCGTCGGTCGACACTCCCGCTGCGTCCACAGTCCCGCCCACACCTCCTAAATCCCAATCCCCTCCGACCCCCCTATCCCTCACCCTTACCCTCACCGTCGCCGCCGCCGCCGCCACCACCACCACGTTCCTCCCTCGCTGCCGCCTCCCTTCCCCTCCTGCGGTCCCTCAGTCCTCAATCCTCATCTACCCCTACTCCCACCCGCGCCCTCCCCCTCCGCCTCCCTCCTCCCTCGCCGCCACAGCAGCCGCCTCCCTCCTCTCTCGCAGCCGTCGCCGCCTCCCTCCCGCCTCCTCATCTCTACCTCCCCCACCCGCCCTCCCACAGTGTCCCTCCTCCTTCATTGCTGCCTGCCTCCTCCTCTCACCGCAATCACCACCTCCCTCCTCCGTCACCGCAAGTCCTCCATCGCATATGGGCGTCGGGTTGAAGCGGAAGGGAGGCGACTCGCCGGCTAAAAGCGGTGACCTCCACGGCTTCCACCGAAGATGTCAGCGACCTCCCCTTCCTTCTCTCGTCGAGGTTAGTAGCCGCCGCCCTAACCCTACTTTGCCGCCCGGCTCCTTGTGCCAGCCTTCTCCCCACGCCCCCCCTCACCGGTCCCTGCAGCGACCATGGAGAGCTCTCCTGTCGGCGCCGGCTCGGTGGAGCGGTGGCGTGATGGCTCTCGAGCATTCCAAAGACTACTGGACGGGTAGCGCAAGACGCCTGCGGGCCATGGGTGGCACGCTTTCGTAGCCCGCAGCACGTGTATGCATCTCTTCTACTACATGCAGGGCTTCTATGTGGTCACCTATGGGATGGGCATCTACTTGCTCAACCTCCTCATCGGATTCCTCTCCCCCATGGTTGACCCAGAGCTCGACGTCGACCCCGCGCTCCCCACCCGCGACTCTGATGAGTTCAACCCCTTCATCTGCCGCCTCCCTAAGTTCAAGTTTTGGTATACAGTTTCTGTTCTATCCTAATTTCTAGCCTCGTTTCACATCGGTCCAACTAGATTTGTACGTCGTTTAATTATGCGAAATTAATGTTTTATTTGTAAATTGGAGATGCGATCTACATGAGGTAGCCACCAAAATACACTCTTCCAGAGTCAATTTTTTATCATCTGTAGTAGGTGGAGGAACTTTTACAACGCAGACTTGCTAAAGAGGCAGCTGAGAAGGAATAGGAAGAATTTGTGCACTTGCTTAAGTCCACCAAAGGATTGCCTCTAGACTCCCTAAAAATTCATGGTTGACGGAAGAGAAAGTCAGGCAAAAAAATTGAGTCTCTTCAGGCATACATAGTTGATGCATGCAACGATGAACAAAGAAGAGTGGCAGGAAATGTAATATATCCAGTTCCACTAACATTATTTTGTCATGTGTAATCATCATATATAAGTTTTTGTGGTTTGTTTACATCAGTGTTGTTTTGTTGGATATCCAAAATCCTTGTGATTATCATCATGTTAGCTTATTAAGCATAGGTCTTTCAAAAAAAAAAATCGACTCAAAATCGTTTTTTATATCTAATATCATTCTTTACTGTAGGAAATATTTGAGTTTTCCTTTCTTGCTGATGTTTGCCCACATGGTTGTTAATGTAATGGCAGATTCTCAAGGCTATGTGGTTCTCAAGGATGTCATCAGCTACCCTAAAACTCCTTATAAATGTTGGATACTTGCCTGTGCATGTCAATCTTGATCTTTACAGGTATGATGTTTACACCGGGTATACCGAGGAAGTTTTGTCAACTGCTGAGGAACTTCTAGTGAATTGCCCTGATTCAGATAAGGTATATTTAGTTACTATTCTTTTCATATATGTATATCATTCAAGATTCAACATCTCTAGCATTCTCTTTTTAGCATATCAGGAAGGATCTTTCATCTTTGAAAGTGTATGCCATTGATGTAGACGAGGCTGATGAAGTATGTTTCTATTTCTTCTGCTCTTGCATCTTTAGCAAGAGATTGGATAATATAATTTAGCAGTAGTGCCCACATATAAATCCATTAAACACCGATTTTTTTGGTAACTCAACTTGATGATGCACTAAATGCAACAAGACTACCTAATGGTAGGATAAAGGTCTCGATACATGTTGTCAATTCCCAACGTGATTGGTTCAACCTCGGAGCATCATTGACGAGTTACTATTGCATCTCTGTTCTAGCCTTTCTATCAAGAGTATCTTATATTTGAAGAAAACTTTTTTCCACAGGAAGAAATGCACCAACTGCTACCTTCCCAATGCTCCCAGAGAGACTTGCTATGAATGCTATGAGCTTGCAATAGGGCAAAGATTGTAAATCTGTAAGCGTATCTGTGATTTTGTAGCCAGATGGAAGGTAACCTTCCACTATTTTGTGAGGGACTTTGTTTTTCTTTTATAATAAGAGAATAACAAAGTTGTTAACATTTTATTTGTGGTGTGCATAGTATTGCGTAATATACTATAGAGAATTCACCATCGAACCTACCTTCATGTTAACATATAAGAATGCAAATCAATTGTCAGACATGAACACGAAGAAGAGGAAGAACCGAGGATTCGTCAAGAAGCTGCTTCAATTCGTGCACAATGGCATCGTAGCCAGGTAAGTACTAAACATGCCTCTGTTATTTACTGGTCTATGTTTCATCCATTCACGAGTCATTTGGGGTTAGCAAATGAAAGCACAACTGTCAGACTCCAAATTTGGAACTTAGGACCTACTATGTATGTTTGTGCCATTCCCTGGATCAGTAGCTGCCACACGCAGTTACATTGTTGGTTCAAATACATATCACAAAAATGTAAAGTTATTGCATAATATTAAACAAAGCGTAAATATACCTTACGGCTTTTAACTTGCAGAATGGCTGGATAGGCCAAATACTTTCAGAGAATCAACAGCGGAAGTAGATTCAGAGTAGAACGCGTGGAACCCTCACGATATGCCCACCGGCAATCGACTGTGGGCTCGCGACCTAGTTCTTGGCCTTCCTGTTCTTCAGTCTTGTCCAATGCTCATAATTGTCCCTGAAGCCTTCTTTTATGCTTACTGACTAAAAGAATATAAATAGCGAGCATAAGTACACAACCGTACTTGCGAGCCAATACACAATGCAATTAGTATAGATGCAAGGCTAATAAAAAGAAAGGCTCATGGTTCTTTTATTTTGCCGAAAGCCATTTATTGAAATATATTAAGTACTAGCAAATCCTGAGACTTAGCATTTTAAACCAATACAAGTTTTATAAATTGAGTTTTTGTTTGTAAAGTACTAGTCGATATTCCATCTCCTATACCATTGAGTGAGTACGTCCACTCAATACTCAAGCTATCCCGTATTTACCACTGGTCCCCGACCAAGCTTTCTCAACTCTCTGGATTCCAACCTCAACCATTTGCAAGCTGTTGGCTCAAACCCACCCCTTTTCATCCCCCCACACACACCAATGATTTTATAAAAAGGAAAACTATATCAAGCAAGTTCTCAGTACCGCTCTTGACCGTGAGCACGGCTATCTAGACAGTTTTCTTACTCTGCAGAGTTTGTATACTTTACCCACAAGAGATAAATAAACTTATACTGCCCCGACACACTTCCGTAGGTGTGTGGCTAATGTTGATTATCACAAGGCCTTTACAATGTCCCACCTTTTCGCACTTTCACGCCGCTAGGTATCACCTCCTTAGACCGTGCCCTCGGGAGGTCTCCCATTGGCGCCGTGCAGATCGGTGACTCCCTTGCCCTTTGTACACTCCACACATCCACCACTGGTGAAATTGCGAGGAGGCAGACAAATTAGTTAGCTAGGTCTTAGATGTTACAGACTTGTGGTTGCACTTTTTATATGAGAGGTTATTACCAGATTCGGTCCTTAATTGACTTGGGCGGTACATCCACATACCAACTCTCTCGTGCAATCTTGCATCACCACTCTTTCCAAATTACCAAGTCGAAATCTGTTTTTCAGGTTTTTCTTTTGTTTTCAAAATAACCTTTAATCCAACATACTAGCTAGGCTACCAGCCTCGACTGCCCAATTTCATTTTCAAAGTTTTGATTGATGTCGGGCAATTTAATGCCCGAATGACAGTGTATCTAAGCAAGGCTAAACATGACACTTAGATACATACTTATTGACTAGTATGTTAACCATTAATTCTAGGGTGACAAGAATAGTGTCCAAATTTAAGGATTGGAAGTTTATACACAATTATTGTTAAGGCATTAACTATGAGCTAGACCAATATATTTGTATAAAACATAGCAATGCAATTTCATAATTTAAACAATATAATTGCAAAAGTTACGTGCAATATGATCAAAGTATTGACTCGTCTTGCTCAATATTCTGATAAGGCCCAATATGTTGATAATCGTCTTGCTCAACATTCTAATAAAGCCCAATATCATGATAATCCTGGTCTTGTTCTTGTTCTGTCTCGGACTGCTGTCCCATCATAGCTGCAGATTCTATCTACGCAGAATACGTTTAAATCCAAGAGCGACTGAAAACAACCAAAAGAAATCCAATAAATCCAAATACATACAAACAGAAAGAAATACTGCAGACAAAGTATATCCATAAGAGTTTATGAAGAAAATAATACAGACAAAATATGTCCGTTGATAATTGGAATGAAGGAAATACTTCAGACCAAAGTAGATAATTCTAAGAGAGAGAGAGAGAGAAAGAGAGAGAGAATGTTCACCGGAACGTTCCTCACCGGTTAACTGGATGGGAGAGATTATATGGTTAGGTAATATTCTCAGATCTATTTTCGGATCACGAATTGTATTGCTACTGGGAACGGGTGACGATGTACGATACCTAGAGCCTAGGTGATGTTGTTTTCCTTAACAGGCCACCTAGTACTCACAAGTACTCTCTTCAGGCATTCTATATATACATCCACGATGATCATATAGTCAAAATCAATCCTCTTATGTGTTCTTATGATTATTTTAGTTATTACTTCCTATTTACCGAGGAAGTTCCATGATAGCCCGGTGAGACCTATGCACAAGTGCTGGGTTTGCATAAGGTAGACATACGCCTCACCGACATATGGGACCTAGCGTATTTAATATTTTATCTTATTGATTTATATTTATCAAGGAAATTTCATGAGCCTTAGCTGGAATTTCCAAGCATGGGCTAGATATTAGTCTTACATTGGTTCAGGAGCGTCTACTAGTTTGGCTTTCATCTGTGGGGTGACCTATACTTAGTTTTGTTACTTATGTGGCTTCGGCATATACTAAAGTAAACCCAGCACGCTAGGTCGGGCCTTAGTTACGCCACAAGCTAGTGACCACTTCAAGTTTAAGCAGACAACTAGTATACATGGTCTATGAGCTCTAGCCTACTGGTCCTTATTTTATTCTATGTAAGTAGGTGCAAACATATATGACTTAATACAGGGTTACCATACTAGATATGATGTTGCTAGATCATGGTATATCACCCGAGTTATATTCATTTGAGTACTTCTAAACATAAGGCTATACGTTAATGGCACCTGATTATTGTCTAATTGGTTTGCTATCTCTGATTAACTATTTGATTAATTTATTATTATAACGCTGCTCTAGGGCCTACTGGTTGATTGATGACGGTGTATGTACATGTTCAACCACGACTCTATCATTTTACCCTAAGCCTTAACTTCCATAGTCCATTGATCTCATATATGTATATACACATACCCAATTTTATTCTGATTAGCCTTACACCATTTTAAATTAATGACATACTAACTATATTACTATTGACTAAAAGTCTGAAAATAGTTGCTAATAGTTTAGGACCTTCTCGTTACTAGGCATTCACAAACATGATATTATAATTGGTATAAACCCTAACTAATATGATATACTAATCATCAATCATGTCATATTTTATTATTATTGTTAGACTTTTAATAAACTAATGGCTTTGGTGAGGCTCACTGATCATTTTCTAATCAACCTCTAGTTTACTAAACGAATCTTCTGAATTTAACCAATAATTTTCTAACTAACCTGTAACTTGCTACTAACATAGACCAGTGGGCCCTACTGTCATACAGATAGAGAGGGAGGCAGACACAGAGCTGCTGAGCACTTTGAATGTATGTTGCTTAAGTAGTGTTCTCTTAATAATGTTACATTGCCTGATTTAGTTAATGGGCTCCTTAACAGTATGGCATGTATCATCAACTCAAACTGCAGTAGCACTATTAAGATGCATGACAAGGATGCCCTAATCAACTATCACCTTAGCACACATACCATTTGTTATTTGAACTATCCATCAATTAAAACGCGATAAGTATATGAATCAGGTCTATAGCCTTTGCTGACTATTTCATCAAAAATACTTTGAGCTATTGCCATCTTCAGCTTACAAGAATATGCACCAATTAGGAGTACCCTTTCTCAATGGCATCATTCATCAGACTGGGGCATGTGAAATACTCTCCAGCATGTAATTACCTTTTTGATTGTGGCAAGATCAAGGAATTAGCTGCCTCTGGAGCATTCCATCGAACAGGTGGTGAGCTTCTTGCCCTTGGTCATGGTGGAGCTGAGCGCCGACGAGTGAGGGGACGACGGCGTCCAGAGGTGGCCGAAACAGAACCGGGGAGGGTCCATCATCCTAGGGGTGGTAACACCGTGTCCCGGGCGGCGCTGAGGGAAACTGGCGGCCGAGGTGGATCCGGGCGACTGTGTGCGTGGCCGGAGATGAAGGGGAGAAAGGGGCGCCGGTGCTGGGGAGGAAAAGACGGAGGTTCAGTGCGCGCATGAGTGGGAGGCAAGTGCAGGGAACTCACCGGGGCTATCCATGGCGGCGGGGAGGTGCCAGAGCGGGCTGGCGGCGGAAGCCCAAGGCAGCGCTGAGGGCTCGCCGAGGCTGTGGCACCACGGGGAAGGGGAGCTCGAGTGGATGGTCGGGGTGCTCTATCCGCGATAAATCGACCGGGGTCCGCCGGAGGAGGCGCGGCGGCGGATGTGGGTGCGGCCGGATTGGGGGAAGATGAAGTCGGCGGCGCCTCCTGTGGTCAAGACACTAATTAGTAGAGGGGAAATGACGTAGGAGAGGTAGGAGAGGAGCTGGGAAAGAGAAGGCCGGGGAGGGGGCTGCGGCTTGGCGGCCGGTGCGGCGGAGCGGCCGGGAGCGGAGCTTGCGGCCGACGCGGCTCTGCGCTAATTGCTTCTCGGCTCATGGTGGAGCATAGTGGAGGAGGTGGGGGGGAAAGGGAGCTGGGGAAGGGAGCTGGCTCGGCGGTGCTTTGTAGGCGTGGAGCGGAGCGGGCGATGGTGGAGGCGGCATGGGCGGCGAGGTGACGCGCGGGCATGGCGCGGCATGGCTGGGCGCGTGGAAGATGAGCCCTGCAATGTAGGGCCGGTTGATCAGCTGGAGAGAATGGAAATTGATTAATGCTAGTGCTGGCATTGCATCTCTGGTTCGTTGGAGGAGAAACCAAAGCTATGCTCGGGCTCGGTTGGGTTGCAACAGCCGGTCAACATGACCCAGCCAAAGGAACAGTAAATAAGGAGGGAAAAATAAAAGAATAGGTAATTTGGCGATTGATCAAATCCTGATATTTTGCTAAGAAATTCACATGTGGTGTTTGAATATTTTAAGGACTAGACTTCCAATTTTTATGTTATGGTTTATGCTTTACATAATATTTCGAAGGCAATTCTTTAAATAAATCCTGATATGAGCCAGTGTACTTTAATTTGGCTTTTGCACATCTAGGGCATCGGGTTTTGGATTTTATGCTTTTGACTTTAGGGTTTATACTTTAGTAATATTAGTAATATTTCAAGGACAATACCTTAGGTTTATTTTGTGTTCGCAATTTTAGGTTTCTCGGGTTCCCGCCATTAGGGTTTCTATTGTACATTACTTGTGCTGACAAAAAGAAAATATAGACCAAATAACTCCCGAAAATGCAGGAGGAAATAAGATGGCACAGATAATTATACAAAAAGTTTTAAAAATCTCATATTTTTGTATTTAGGCATTTTTGGATGTTACAACAACACACCATAATTGTAATTTTCTTAGAATGAGAAAAATATATCAACACGACATCAGTGGCTTATTAATATTCATACTGTTATATTGTGGTCCATTTTTGTTGCAAATAATTCTCTCCTCAATTTGAATGAACATTTTCCATGGCTTTTCCTTAAAAAGAACTTTTTTTACCCTTTCTAGATTTCATTCACAGGCAATAATATATGTTACATAATAAATGTCTAACAGTTGACTGGACATTGTGCACCAGTCCCTATGCCACTTAGCAAAAGCCTATATTTTTTTGGAGACTTTCAGAAGTTTTATGTCTACCTAACCAACTAAATATTGTAGATGCATTTGTTACTTGACAATGTTGACACTCTTAAGTCTGCAGGGTTCAATCGATACTGCTATGATAGAACCACGTATCAAGGTGTCAAATCCTGATGACCCTAAACAAAACATTAATCTATATGTTGAAGGTGTGAGAGTTGTGAACTTATGACCTGCTACTTACTAGTTAGTAGTTACTACTTGCTTACTTAGCCCCTGTCATGTACTTCCTACTTACTAGTTACTACTTACTACTATTTGCTTAAATAGCCTTTGTTATCGTGTGATGTATTTAAATTTGCTTGTTAAACTACTAATCTAGTTGCATTTTGGACATGTAGTATAGTTGATTAATTTTTATTTGTGTGACATATATGGTTTCTATTTTCGCACAATATCTGAATAAGTATCCGTGACCAGGGGTGGATCCAAGGTGGGTGCTTGTGGGTGCTCAAGCACCCCCTCCTCCCACCACGGTACCCCTAATATCCCCTCCTCCCACTGAGACCGAGGCATGGAGCCATGGAGGACTAGAGGTTGAAGAAGAGCCGGTTGAAGAAGAGCCGAAGCCCGGAGGTTGAAGAAGACCCGGTTGAAGAAGAGCCCAGTCGGTGGCTTAAGGCCCAGCAAGCCCAAATCAGTGGCGAATCTGACCCAAATCAAAGCTAGAGATTTAGAGAATGAGGAAGAGGAACATGCTTTCCAGGCGAACAGGACTACTGGAATAGTCAATAGATAAGCCGATAAGGTCTCTAGAGACTCACCGTCGAGGCGTCGACTTGGCGGCTGGCAATGAGGGGAGGCGGTCGGGTCGGCCACTCAACATGGAGGGGGAGCCGGAGCCAGAGGCGGTCGGCCATGAGCGAGAGGGAGGCCGGATCTCGAGGCGGCTCGGCCTTGAGCGGAGGGAGGCAGATCCGAGGCGGTGGCGCTGGCGTCTGACGCGAGCGGAGGGGAGGCCGGACTGAGGCGGCGGCGCAGAAGCGGAGGAGGCGCCGAGGTGGGCGGCAGCGTGGAGCAGAGGCGAGAGGGAGGCGCCGAGGCGAAGCGAGGCCGCAGACCCGTGGTGGCGGTGACCGGTGGCTGGAGCCTGGAAGTCGGCGCCGCAGCGGCATCGCCGCATCCCGCACCTGCATTGCTGGATTCGCCACTGGAACGAGCCAACGAGGTGAGGCAACAGTGAATGAGTGAAATCCCCTAATTGTTTTGGTTGTGCCGTCACTTATTGTGATGTACTGTTGTGCATGTGGTGGCTGCTGTGCAGATGTGTAGACTGATCCCCAAATTTATGATGTACAGATGTGCAAACTAATCCCCAAATTTATGATGTGCTGTGCAGACTAATCCCCAAATTTATGATTGTTGTATTGACGTAGATTGTTGGTTAATTGATAGTAGGCATTAGTCGATTAGCTAATTTGTTTAATTAGTGGTCGACTCGTTGTTGTTTAATTATTCTTAGATTTACAAAGAAGGGATCAAGATATTATTGAAGCTATGTGTTTGATTGTGGATGTGAAAACACGCTTGCAAGACATGAGGGATAATAGGTGGGAGCCACTGTTCAACACAGTAAGAAGATTTTGTGAGTCAAATGAGATTGATTTGCCAAGTATGGCTGATCACATTGGAGTAAAGGGTAAATCTGTACGTCATAAGTATAATGTTACTCCCCTTCACTATTATCATATTGATATTTTCAATGTTGCTTTTAATGCCATTATGGCAGAGATGGATCATCGTTTCAATGAAGTTTCTTCAGAATTATTAGTATGCATGTCTTGTCTTGATCCGAGCAACTCCTTCTCTAAGTTTGATGTGCAAAAGCTAGTTTGCCTTGCTGAGATTTATATTGCAGATTCACCATAGCTGACTGTTTGTTGTTAAGAAACCAGCTTCAAACATTCATTCTCAATGTTAGAAGAAGTGTTGAATTTTGTGAATGCCGTGATCTTGCAAAGTTTGCTCAAAAGATGGTTGAAACCGGAAAAAAAATAAAACTTTCGCATTGGTGTATCGCCTTATCGAGCTCACATTGATCCTTCCAGTAGCAACAGCATCAATTGAAAAAAAATTCTCAGCAATGAAGATTATTAAAACAGATTTGCACAACAAGGTATCAGATGAATGGTTCAATGACTTGATGGTGTGCTATACTGAGCGGGAGATATTTAGAAGCCTTGATAATAAAAGAATCATTCAACGTTTTCAAGACATGAAAACTCGTAGAGTGAAATTGCGTCGTAATCAGATTTAGTGATTTAGTGGTATGTTTTCATTACATTTTTAATGTTTATAAATATTCACAATTTAATATTGTATCACTAAATTTGATATTTCTTATCTACAGATCGGTACTCACATGTTTATTAACATTTGGGGGCATATTATCTATTAGTAAGGTACAAAATTTATTGTATTGCACATTTTCAATTTGTTTCCTTTTTATTTATATATGAATTTGATATTCCAATTACAAAAAATCAGTAGATGTAGCTTTGGTATGCTTATACCGCGCTATAGCCTCAATAGTAGAGTTATCCCTCTATTTTCATCCTGGATTCGCCACTGTCCGTGACCGAGACAATCCATATTCGGTTCGGCGTGTGTTAGCTCCGTATTCGTGACCGAGACTATCCACATTCGTATTTGTATCCGGTATTGTCCGTGTCCAATTCTGAATCCAAGAAAAAAAATATAAAAAAAGATACAGGATAAGCGATATCCATCTGTATCCACTCCGTTTACACCTCTACTTTTATATTCCTGCTATTTAGTCCTCCTCGTATATTGCAATTTTACTGATTTTTGGCTCCGCCACTATTGTACGCAGCTGCGCTGGTGATGATTAACTCGGGGACAAAGCCGAAAGTGTTTTTGCGCGGACCACCTTCTCCCCCAAAGAGTCCCTCCCCTTTTGCTCCACCAACCAACCAACCAACGCGTCCGACTGCGTCGCTTTCCGCAGCAACATATATAGCATCTCCCCATGATGAGCGTAGAAAACTGATCATTATATAAGCTATACATATAGAAATGCGAAACATTTTTTTAATGTCCTACTAATGTCGTAAGGCTCGTTTGGAATGCATGATTTCACAGGAATTTTGCTGGAAAACAGAGCCAACTCCTCCACGATTAGCACAAACAGGACTTAAATTATGTCCAAGCCTATGCAGCATCATGGTTCTCTTCTCGTTCTAACTAGGGGTTAAGTACAAGTGGCGGTACTTTAGCCCAATCAGAATACATACACTTTGCACATAATCCTGGAAAGATTTCCTGCTTCTATATATTAGATTACCAGTACAACTCATGATCAGGTTAAGTAACTAGCTAATGGCAATAGAATGCAGCCTAGCCAAAATGAACAATGATCAACCACATTAAGAGGATGATTATATCGGATTAGCTAGCGAGGCGAGGTCTGCGAGTCCAAGCAAAGATGATGAGGTGCCTTCCTTTTGGTCTGCCATGACGAGGGCCGCTTGGCTGCCCTACGCTTAATGATTCCAGGCGCCAGCCCCCGTAGATGCGCAGTGGAAAGAAGCAGATTTTCTCGAGCGACTCATGGCTGTTTGGTTCGAGAGATCACTTTATTCTAGAAAGGATTGATTTATCATAGGATTATTTCATAAATTTGGTAAGATAACGTCATTTCTCATTTTGTACTAGACGTGCTTATGAAAGATAAGATGATGATGGATCAACTCATTCCATCCTTCAAACCAAACAAGTGAGTTAAGTTCGAAGTTACGATTGGATAGTTCATTCATCGTTGTTAAGGATATAATGATTCGTGGTATTTCCTATTATTCTAGGGTTTATACTTGTATCTCTTTGTACCATATATATATATATATATATATATATATATATATATATATATATATATATATATATATATATATATATATATATATATGTGTGTGTGTGTGTGTGTGTGTGTGTGTGTGTTGTGTGTTGTCCATTGGGTCTCTTCAATATGCACACAATATTCATAACATGGTATCAAAACCGAGTTATGTTTAGAGCTTCTAGGCGTCTGCTGCCGCTTCCCTCTACTGCTTCCTCTGCCTTGCCCCGAGAGGACCGATCTTTGCTCCCGGGGACGGCCAGATCCTTCGTCGTTGCGCGAGGAGAGGTAGTCTCTTCTTGGCCGTCGCCATCCCGATCCGATCTGGATAGGGCCGCTGCTACCTTTAGGGCGGTCTCTTGCCGCCGTCCATGCTCTCCCGCTGGTCCTCCCGAGCCGTCACCGCTTGGAGCCGCTAGTCATTGCTGCCGTCTCGGGCGTCGGCGCTAACCTGGGTTCTCTGCTTTGTCCCCGATTCAACGCCTCTCCGACTGGATCCTCTGCTCCACGTCACCTCCGCCTTTGCTTGCCTCGGCGCAGCTCCGTCGAGGTGCCTCTGTGCGCCCGACGTTGCCTCGGCACAACTCTGTCGAGGTGCCTCCGTGCTCCCGACGCCGCCTCGTCGCTGCTGCCTCTACGCGCCCGCCGCCGTCTCCCTCGACCTACTCGCTCCCTGCTGCACCCGACGTCTCCCGGTGCTCAACAGCGCCGCTGTCGACTCATGCTCGTCCCCGCCGAGTCGCCTCTGGAGTCATTGCGTGGCCGAACCGGCTCGAGTTGCTCTACCACCGCCCCGCCGCCCCAAGCTCCTCTGCTTCTTGGATTGCCGCCGCCTCCCTCCTTTGCTGCTAAGAGGAGGCTTTAGCTTATGCTTTGGCTATTGTCGTGGAGTGGAGAGAGAAAGGGACAGGGGAATCCTGAAAGGTAGTAGCTGCTGGTGGCTGATTTGGTGTCCCGTTAAAGGCATTAGGGGATTCTTCAAGGGATGAGTGCCTACCCTGCTTGATTACAGTGCCTAGGGTGCTTGCAAGTTTTGGCTGGATCCGTGCTGCTATGTGCTTGTCGGTGGAGATTGTGTCTGTTGTTGCCACTGTGTGCTCATTAGTCTTTTCTAGTCATTAGTTGTGCTAGTTGTTGCTAGCTATTCTTGCTGCTACTGCTAGCTATTCTTTTTTCCGTTGCGTCCTATCCAAGTCCGTACTACTTTATCTTTGAGTTCGTCTAAGTCATGCGAGTTCATAAATTTATTGTTAGTCATAGAAGCACAGGAATTCTTTTTGCATGCCAGCAGCCGCCACTCTTTTCTTCGAGTTGCTGCAGATCGTCTTTATGATGCCATCGCTCTCTCTTAGCCGCCGCCGAGCTTTTAAGGCCGTCGTGCTTCTTGCGTACTCGCACCTCTGTTGCACTTCTTGTGCACTACGCCGCCGTTGTCTTGGGTTTCGATCTGCCGTATGTTTCTATTTATTCCTATTCAGCTTGATTTGACAACTTTCTCTATATTTGTCAGTTTCATCATCTTCGTCGTGTTGCTGCGGTCGACTTTGCTTTCGCACTTTGTGTTTTATGAGTTGTCTTACGACCCCGGATGGGAGAAGATCCTTTGTTACTCGACATATTTTCCAAGAGCAACATGCTACGACGACATTATGAAGATTCAGATTTTGGTTTTTCCCTATTTTAGTGTCAATCCTTTTCAAATGCAATGATATTGCATACGCCTTGTATTTGAGGAGGGGTGTTAAGGATATAAAAGGTATTTGTGATATTTTCTATTGTTCTAGAGTTTAGACTTGTATCCGTTTGTATCCTATATATATTGTACATTGAACCTCTTCAATATACATACAATATTCGTAACAATCGTCTCGTACTTCAGACCAAACACCCCACGAGTAACCACTGCTTTTAATTCCTATGTGTTCCTTCTTTCTTGTCCAGTCATGTCAGTTACTTTCATCCGCTCCCAAATTACAGGTATCTGCCGGCCGTGGGGCAATCCAGCATTTGGGGACTCATAGGCTGTCTCTGTCTCGGACATTAGAAAACGTGACAAATGTTAGTCCAGTCAGCTCGATCGTACCATCGTGCTTTTGATCGGACGGTTCGGGAGCATCCGTGAATGCGTGACACTGAAAAGGGTTCTACTATTAGGGCAGTTAGTATAGAGGTCTTGCTTTAGTATGTGAGGCATTTACTTGCTTAATTAGCATGTACGCAGCTGTTTAACAAAACAAAATGCCTTGCGCTATCTTTGAAACCCTATGAATGTTATCAAACATCAAAGTAGTAGACCCATAAAGAGGAGGATATTTTAGATTTCAGCAATCTTTGCCAGTGAGCCAAAGTCAAATAGCTGACTAAGAGTAGTAGGGCTAGTAGTACTTTTTATCTGCATATATTATGCATTGCTTAGCCTGTTTGGTAACTAAGCATTAAAAGTGCAAACAACAGCAGCACTAGGTTGAGGATAACAGGATCGACTTTCTGAAATATATGAACACAAGTGACTAGGGCAAGCAAGCATCTGTGTTGTCTCTGTCATTTGTCAAATAACAACAAGATGCTTCTGCACTTTGCCATCCTCTTATGATTTCCATCCTGACTCTGACAAATACTTTACAGTTACGCACTGTGAAATGAAATCGCCAATAGGCATTAGGTAGTTAAATAACTGGTTGGTGAGAACCTACATAGATTGGCACAATTAGGTGCAGCGCCCACAGGCATAGCCAATTCTGGCATGTTAGGCTTTCCAGGCAATTTGGCTGTCAAAGAATACCTCATCTCCTTTTGTTTAACTAAGCATGCCTTTACCTTTTTGCTTCTCTTTTGCCTTAAGCCACCTTTTTTATCCCTCCTTTCCCTTATTTAAACCCAGAGCTTAGCCATGCACCATCATGGAGTGTTCAATTCGTTCTTATAGGGTGTGTTTGGTTGTCTGCATGTCCCAAACTTGGTCCATATGTGTCATCCAGGCTGAATCTTGCTAGGCTAAGTGGATACAATAGTAGATGTTTTGTTACCTGTTTCTGTTGGGCCAAGCTATGCTGAGAAGTTGTTTGATTACTTGCATCTAGCGGAGTGTGCTCACCTCTTCTAGTGGGTGATGAGAATACCCATGTTTGAGTTGGACAAAGAGAAGAAGAAGGAAGGAGAATGACAGGTGAGGTCCAGTGGCCAGTGGGACAAAGAGAGAAAGAATAGAAGAAGAAAGCAGGGGGAGCTAGGCAATGGCTTGGGCGCACGGCACTGGCGACAGCATGGGCACATGGCCGGGCGGCGTCGACGGCAGCTCGGCGGTGCTCAAGGGAAGTAGTGCAAGCATGAGCACAGTGGAGGCACTGGGTCGCGCTGGGTCTTCGGGGAAGCCAGAGGGTGACCGAGGCGGAGGGGCGACGGCGCCAGCATCGGAGAAGAAGGTGGCGGTGGTGGCGGGACTCCACGGTGACGCATTGATCGAATCGAGAGGGGGAACCGGTAGATAAAGGTCGAGAACACGTGATGACGCGCTTTACTCGACTCAGAATTCACCGGAGAAGGAGATCGGGCGAGGATGGTGCGGCGGCCGGAATGGAAGAAGATGACAAAATCCGGTGATATGTTGCGGAAATCAAGAAATTGATTTAGGGGAATGACTCAAGGAAATATAGAACACGATATGACGGGTTCAAAAGTGCAAGAAATGGTCCATAGCGGCGTAACGGTGAGATGGGGGGAGGGGGTGCGGCCAGCGGTGGGGATCCTCACGGCGGTGACGGCGGTGCTTTAGGCGGCGTGGGACAAGGGCGCCGGGCGGTGACGCGGAGTTACGGCTCGGCAAGACGACATGGCGTGAGCGGGCACAGTGCGGGAGGTGAGCAGAATCCACACACTTGCCCAACAACTACATGAGCTGAGCCTAGCTGAGGAGGAAAACTCGAATCAGCGTTTCCTTTTGGCTAGGATCGAGAGGGAATCTTGTATGAGCTGAGCCAGGTCCACCCACCTGACCAGACAACCAAACACTCTAAAATTTGCATCTACTCGTGAACCAACCCTATATAGACAACTAAACACACCCGTAAACAACGAAGCTGGTCCATGGGTATCCAGCAAGTAATTGCCTACAGCAACTAAGATATCAATCTTTTTCTCAACAAAAAAAAAACTAAGATATCAATCACCTATTAAATAGTGTTTTTTTTCCTTCGTTATATAATTGGCTACCTCTCAAAGTAGAATCAAGATTCTTTGTGGCAGGAATGAAAATCGATCGTCTGCATTTTTTTTAAATGAACATCGTCATCTTCTGCATGGGCCATTCATTTGGTTCTTTTGTGTTTCATTGGATCTTTTATGTAACTGTTTTTTAGGAGTACTTAATTTGCTTGCATTTTTTGTGTGTAGTTTCCACATTTGGTTAAATGTGATATTTGTTCATGATAATAAGTGTTGTCATCTGAACACATGTTTGGCAACAAGTAAACCTTAGTAAACAGATAATGGCTTCGAGGGCGAACCAAATTGTCCATACCAATAAGAGTTGGGAGAGGTATCCCTCTTCTTGTAACACTGATCATGTCATACAATAGAACATAACTAAACTCAAGTCTTGGTGGTTTGATTTACTTGTACTTGGGGCATATTTACAAGTCCAACCTGAGGTTGAAAAGCCTTTGAAGTGTTCCACATGGTACAGAGTCACTGACACAGATGATTTGCACCTCACAGGGCACCAATTCAGCCAGGCCAGCTTTTAGATCAAAGGAATAACAGAAAGCACTACTCTGCACGCTAAGTCCTACGAGACCTTTCCAAAGGATGAATGCTAATTACGATCTGACAACCCACGGGAGAGATGGAGACATTAGACGACCTACCCGAAGCTAATGCTCCCTCCCACACTATACATATACATTTGTTTTTGAAAACACACCAACCGAGCTCGCTCATAATTAACACCTCCTAGAGTACTTAGTCAAGAGGGGTTCCATATGCCTCAGGTGGTTAGTACGCAGCGCTTGGCTTAGTGACTCAAGTACTCGGTCCTTAGGGACCTGCATACCACCACATTCCAAAAATCACCATCCATCCAATATGCCCAAGTCTAAATCAATCTTTTATTTTCAGCTTTTGATTTTACAATTAATCAAAGCACAAGTGCTGGACATATAGGAGTAATAATCATTTTGAGTGATCAAGATCATCGACTAAGTCGATGATCGCCCATACTACCGATAGCTAAGCATGTCTAAGCAAAGAGGAAACGCAACTACTAAGTGATAAGAGCTCATCCAACGAGCTCAAACCACAGCGAATAACCTAGGCTCATTGGTAGTAGAGGATAAAGAATTCCTACAGATTATGCGACTATAGGATTACTAAACATTTAACACAAAGTAGCATGCATACATAGAAGTAAAACAAAGTATTAAGCTCTAAAGTAATGGGACATGATGGGAAATGGTCAAACTGCTTGCCTTGTTGCTATTGCTCAAAGGCAGAGGGTCGCCTCGATCACCACAAATGTCTAAACCTACGGAAAAGCGATAAAGAACCGATAAGAACGATTTAAAGGCAACAAAGACAGCACAGCAAACGAACTCCAAATACCCTGAATTTTCTACAGCAGCAAGGATGATTTTTAGGAAATTTTGCAACAAGAACCAATGGATTTGGATTCTCAATGCAAAAGATATGAGTAAAACAATTCTGCTCAAATTTCAAAAATTACCAAACCGCACTATTCACTAATTTAATTGTGAGGCAACATTTTCTAGAAAAGTGGTGAGGCTGAGATTTTTATTGTAAAACCAGCACCTCATGAGATGAATAACACAATTGAGTTCATCTCATTTGGAGCTATTATGCACTTTCTATAATTTTTCAAAAACAAGAACTTGAACAAAATTATAATGCACAAGTCCTCATTTCTATAACAGCAACATGCTCGAACTAATTCTCACAGTGAGTTCATTATTAGAGGAAGCTAACAAAATTGGGTTTACTCACAAATAACCTACAGAGCATTAGTTATGGGTTTTACAAGTTAAACATAAATTTTGAGTGTATATTCAAAGGAGTTTTAAAACCTAGTGGCTAACTGTAGCTGAGCTGAACTCAACTTACAATCATTTTTGGATTAAAGTTAAGTTCAAGACAGAGCTAACACAATTTGAATGACCTCAAAAGGATTTAAAACGAAGAAGATATGAAATTCTAAAGTCTATACCTTATTTCATCTATAACTAAGACTTCACCGGAATTTCTAAAACTCACAAGGGTATGGGAGGACGTGAGCCACAGATCTCGATCCAACGGCTCAAGACCTCCCAGAGAACATCACACACGCCAGCACGTGAAGTCCAGAGGTCCCGACCTCTTAGCAACTCACATGCGCGAGGTGAGGGGAGGTCGTGGCCGAGATGGGAGATCCAACGACCACAACACGTAAAGGAGGTCCGAACGGACGATCTAAAGGGAGGTCCTCAATCGTGAGATGACCTCGAGGAGGTCCTGCGATAGATCTAACATCACAGCACCTCCAGGAGGTCCGGACGGCTACGATTGCGAAGGGAGGTCTTGGACGCCTGATTTCCTTGGAGGAGGTCCGGACCCCAGCTCACAACCACGCGCTTGCGCACGCACGCGTTTAACAAGAGGTTAATGCGCCACAAGGAGGTCCGCTGCGGAGGTCTTAATCACAAGATAAATGGTGGATTTAAGAACATCAAGACCCAACCAATGATTGCAAGATTGAGCAATTGATGACCGATTAAACACGCAAAGAGTCACTGACACAGATGATTTGCACCTCACAGGGCACCAATTCAGCCAGGCCAGCTTTTAGATCAAAGGAATAACAGAAAGCACTACTCATGCAATTTTATAGCTAAAAGCTTGTTTGCATTGGGATCCCCACAAACACTTAGAATGGGGAGATAATCCAGAGGCCAGTGATCTCATGGGCGTAGAATATCAAAGTAAGATATAACCATGTCAAGATCAGGTGCCATCATGTGCAAGATTCATTGACCCAGTGATGGACATGTGGGAGTGTGTAGTTCCTGATCTACTCGAAGTAAGACTAAACCACAATACCATATATGTATATCCTCAAAATAGATGGTGTATCTATCTATTATATGTATTTTCCTACTGTAAGACAGACATTGTTGTAATCTTACCTCAGCACATTGGCATGAATCACATGATTACAACACCTCATTTTCCTCCCGGCAGTTCTGCCCTACATCCTAAGAGTGGTCATTAGGAGAAAGAACCAAATGCAAAAGCCTATATGCATGATAACATCTCAAGCAAAAGCCTATATGATGCTCGCTGCCCCCCTTCTTTTCTCACACTGTAACTCATGATCCATCCCAGCCAAAATGGCTTTGTAGCTTGTGCCATCATCATCATCATCAAACTGCCATCTATTATCTGTTGATCTGGTACTACTAGTAGTAGTATTTTTGCAGGAACTTTTTAACAGCCCATCAGATATTCACTCACAGGTCACGGCTCCTGCTAGCTTTCTGCACCCATTCCCACACCCCCACACTCGCCACTTAATCTTAAAAGCGCTCGCTTCGCTTCACTTCACTTCACTCTGTGTGTCTCCCCCTCCCTACAAGGCTACACACCTCATGCCGTATTCTTGACACCGAAGTGCACGACACAGCACACTGAACCAGAAGTCCAGAACACAAACACATAGCTAAGAGACAAACATATATAGTACATCCCTTCGCAGCGCATGCACTTGCTGTTCCTTCATTGTTTGTTGTTAGAGAGAGAGAGAGAGAGAGAGAGAGAGAGAGAGAGATGGGCGTGGCGACGGTGACAGAGCTGAAGCAGAGCATCTCCGGGAAGAGGACGTTCCGGACGAGCCTGAGCAGCCGGCACACCAATGAATGGTAATTGAAGAATTCTGCTCTCTGTCTAGCTTCACTCGTATCTTCAGATTATGATCATAGCATATATATGATGGTTAATCGCGGTTAGAGATGAACATTTCTTCCTGTTGTTGTTCTTCTCTGAGCATCTTGGAAAGTTTTTCTGGGAATTATCGTTAGCTTTAGTCTCTCGATTCTTGTTGGCAGCTTGTGATGAATTTGACCATGATAAGCCACTTATTTCATTCAAGAGTATGTGCAATGTAATTCTGAATCTGGTAGTGAAAAATTACATTTGTTGACATGCCACCAAGGAACACGTAATGCGCACTAAGATGATCGGAATTATGAAATTCTAAAGCGAATTGAAACTTTGTGCACTAAGAGTAGCTGCAAACCAGTTGCAAACAATTTATCCTGTATTATGAAATTAGAACTATCAGAAATGCATCGTATTCCCTTTGAGTCATGATATCTCCTAGTCAAATTTCCACCTGTCCCTGTCACAACTAACCTTGTTCAGTTATTCTTCACCAAGTATTGGAATCAATTCAATTAACATTTCAAAAGCAATCAGTTGCGCACAAACAAAAATGATCTGATGTGAGAATCAACCTCGTGCCTTCTTCATCTTGTAGGCCTCCGACCGACGTCTCAAGCGACCTCACAGTCGAAGTCGGTACGTCCAGCTTTGCCCTCCACAAGGTGAGAACTCATCATATCTGAAACCGCAGACATGCGAAGCGACAACGACGTGCTAATGCCGATGGCATAGCTGCTCGCGCAGTTCCCGCTGGTCTCCCGGAGCGGCAAGATCCGGCGGCTCATCGCGGAGGACAAGGACGCCAAGCTCGCACGCCTCAGCCTCCACGGCACACCGGGGGGCGCGCCGGCGTTCGAGCTGGCCGCCAAGTTCTGCTACGGCGTCCACGTCGACGTCACGGTCGCCAACGTCGCCATGCTGCGCCGCGCCGCGCACTACCTGCAGATGACCGAGGACTTCTCCGACAAGAACCTCGAGCTCCGCGCCGAGGCCTTCCTCCGCGACGCCGTGCTCCCCAGCATCGCGAGCTCCGTCGCCGTGCTCGGCAGCTGCGAGGCGCTGCTCCCCGCCGCCGAGGACGTCAACCTCGTCGGCCGGCTCATTGCCAGCATCGCCAACAACGTGTGCAAGGAGCAGCTCACGTCCGGACTGTCCAAGCTGGACCAGAGCGCGCAGCTCAAGCCGGTGGTGGTCATCGAGCTCGACTCGCCGGGGGACTGGTGGGGCAAGTCGGTCGCCGGCCTCGGCCTCGACTTCTTCCAGCGGCTGCTCTCCGCTGTAAAGTCCAAGGGCCTCAAGCAGGAGACGGTGACCCGGATTCTCATCAACTACGCCCAGAATTCGCTGCACGGGCTCATGGCCAGGGACATGCAGGCCGCGGCCAAATGCGGCGGCGTCGCGGTTACGGACGTCGTCAAGAAACAGCGCGCCGTCGTCGAGACCATCGTCAGGTTGCTCCCGGCGCAGTCCAAGAAGAGCCCCGTGCCGATGGCCTTCCTCTTGGGGCTCCTCAAGACGGCGATGGCGGTGTCCGCGTCCAACATATGCAAGACCGACCTCGAGAAGCGGATCGGCATGCAGCTTGACCAGGCCATCCTGGAGGACATCCTGATCGCCGCAGGGTCCGGCGCGACCTCGCCAGCAGCGGAAGCCGGGCAGCACCACACGCTGTACGACACGGACGTGGTTGCGAGGATCTTCTCGGTGTTCCTCAACCTCGACGACGACAACGAGGAGGACGGCGGCGGGTGCGGGTTCGACTACGACAGCCCGCGGTCCCCGAAGCAGAGCCTCCTGGTGAAGGCCTCCAAGCTGCTGGACAGCTACCTCGCCGAGATCGCGCTCGACTCCAACCTCCTCCCCTCCAAGTTCATCTCCCTCGCCGAGCTCCTCCCCGACCACGCCCGGCTCGTCACCGACGGCCTCTACCGCGCCGTCGACATCTTCCTCAAGGCACGCACTCTCTGCATTTCCCGCGCTTTAGTCTCTTGTCCAGTGCTACATTGCTACCACGTAGGTGCATTAATTGCAACTAATTAACACACGATGCATGCGCGTGCTCATGTCGAACGTGCAGGTGCACCCGAACATCAAGGAGGCGGAGAGGTACCGGCTGTGCAAGGCGATCGACTGCCAGCGGCTGACGCCGGACACGCGCAGCCACGCGCCGCAGAACGAGCGGCTGCCGGTGCAGATGGCGGTGCAGGTGCTCTACTTCGAGCAGCTCCGCCTGCGGAGCGCGATCCAGTCCGCCGGCGGCGGGGTCGGCGTCGTAGGGCCCGACGCGGCGCTCTTCTTCGGGTGCGCCACCGCGGCCGCGGCGACGGCCCAGGGCGGCAACATGCGGTCCGGGAGCGGGGTCGGGAGCGGCGCGATGTCGCCGCGGGACAACTACGCGTCGGTGCGGCGGGAGAACCGGGAGCTGAAGCTGGAGGTGGCGCGCATGCGGATGCGGCTCACGGACCTGGAGAAGGACCACGTGAGCATGAAGCGGGAGCTGGTGCGCGTCAACCCTGCGAATCGGCTGCTCCGGAGCTTCGCGCGCAGCCTCGGCCGGCTCAACGCGCTCTTCCGGATGCGCCCCGCCGCGGAGCCGGGGCTGCATCAGCTCGGCGCCAAGGCCACCGCCGACGCCAAGGTGCTCTTCCAGCGCCGCCGCCGGCAGTTCATCTCCTGACCGACCACCACTGATGGCCTGATCGATTTGATCGGTGGAATCCAGTGGATTCTTGTACGTTCGTGTGTGCATAGAAGGTGATAATACTTCATGACCGATCGAGTGTCTGGTATATGGTTCGATCAGCGACTCTTTTCCTCCCAATTTTTGTGGGGATTGCATGGAATTCTGTTGATAAAATGACGACGATAGCATGCAGTTCATGTAAGGATAAGATGATTTCGAGAGGTGTACGGTGTACCAAGGTTGATAGGGGTATTGTATGTAATCTCTATCCTCAACAAATTGCCACTCAAGTATGCAATACTTCCGTCATGGTAGATAGCTCTACTTCTTGTAATGATTTAATTTCTATGCTATGCTCTTCTAAAGTAGATGCTAGTTCTACTTGCAATATTCCTTCTTGTGGTGTTGCTTTTTGTGCTACTAACCTTGTGAAGGAGAACTTGGAGCTTAAAGCAAAAGTGGATATGCTTAACAAGAGCCTAGCAAAGTGCTATCAAGGAAGTGCCACTCTCGATCGGATTCTTGGGGAGCAAAGGTTCACCTTGGATAAGGAAGGATTGGGATACGTCCCAAAAGTTGTACCTAAGGGAGGTGGTTGGATGAGACCCAAGACGAAGTTCGTGAAGGAGGGCTATTTTTGCTACAAGTGTCGTGGTGAAGGCCATAAGCCCGTTGCATGTCCATTGGCCACTTCATTCAAGAATGCTTCAACCAAAAGTTTCATCTACGACTCTCATTACTTGCTCCAAAAGGGCAAGGATGGTACATTTGTTGCTAAGTTCATAGGTGTTCCAATGCTTAATGAAAAAAAGAAGGCCATTTGGGTGCCTAAGTCCCTATGCACTAATCCAAAAGGACCCAAAAAGATTTGGGTACCTAAAGCAAAGACATGATCTCTACTTTTGTAGGTGAACTACAAGATCGGAGGCCGGCATTGGGTGATTGATAGTGGATGTACTCAACACATGACTAGCAACTCGCGGATGTTCACCTCCTTAGAAGAAAGTGTGGACTCAAGCAACAAGATAACTTTTGGTGATAATAGCAAGAGTAAAGCAATTGGACAAGGAAGGTGGCAATCTCAAATGATCATTCAATCTCCAACGTTCTATTGGTTGAATCTCTAAACTTTAATTTACTTTCCGTTGCTCAACTTTGTGATTTAGGGTTCCATTGTCTCTTTTCGGAAGAAGGTGTTTTGGTTTTAAACAAAAATGACCAAAGTTTGATCTTCAAAGGCTTTCGTTTTCAAAATCTTTACCTTGTGGACTTCTCCTCTAATGCTTCATGTATCTCAACGTGCTTACTTGCTAAAGTTTCACTTGGTTGGCTTTGGCACCGCCATCTTGGACATGTGGGGATGTCTACTTTGAAAAAGCTTTTCAAAAACAGTTTGGTTGTGGGCTTAAAGGATGTGAGATTTGAGAAAGATAAGTTATGTAGTGCTTGTCAAGCCGGCAAGCAAGTGGCAAACTCTCATCCCACAAAGAATTTTTTGTCCACATCGAGACCGCTAGAGCTCTTACATATGGATTTGTTTGGCCCAACGTCTTATAAGAGCATCGGGGGCAATTCTTATTGTTTAGTCGTTGTGGATGATTTCTCAAGGTTTACTTGGGTGTTCTTTCTACAAAACAAGTCCAAAGCCTCCGGTATTTTCAAAAAGTTTGCAAAAAGAGCCCAAAATGAATTTGAAACTCCAATTAAGAAAATCTGAAGTGACAATGGAACCGAGTTTAAAAATACTAACATTGAAGATTATTGTGATGAGATAGGCATTAAGCATGAGCTTTCCGCTACTTACACTCCTCAATAAAATGGAATTGTTGAACGGAAGAATAGGACTTTGATCGAAATGTCAAGGACTATGCTTGATGAGTATGGTACGTCGGATCGGTTTTGGGCGGAGGCCATCAACACATCTTGTCATGCTATCAACCGGCTCTATCTCCACCGGCTCTTAAAGAAGACATCATATGAGCTCTTAGTAGGGAGAAGACCCAATATCTCCTACTTTAGAGTGTTTGGATGCAAATGCTACATTTACAAAAAGCGCACCCATCTTGGAAAGTTCCAAAGGCGATGCGACATCGGATTTCTTTTGGGTTACTCCTCAAATTCAAAAGCTTACCATGTCTTCAACAATGCCATTGGGCTTGTTGAGGAGACTTATGATGTGGAGTTTGATGAATCTAATGGCTCTCAAGGAGAGCATGAAAATCTTGATGATGTAGGTAATGAAGGCCTAAGAAGTGCAATGAAGAATATGTCTCTTGGTGATATCAAGCCAAAGGAGAATGATCAAGAGGTACAAGTCGAAGCTCAACCCTCATCATCAATGGCACCT
Source organism: Phyllostachys edulis (assembly GCA_036346405.1). NCBI lineage: Eukaryota > Viridiplantae > Streptophyta > Magnoliopsida > Poales > Poaceae > Phyllostachys > Phyllostachys edulis. Next base: position 73,456,405 of record CM070550.1, read on the forward strand.
CAAGTTGATGAAGATGAAGCAAATAAAGATGACGAGGATATTGTACCTTCTCCTTCACCTCAAGTTAGGAGTTATCACACCATTGCCAAGGACCATCCCATTGATCAAATCTTGGGGGGTGTTACTAAGGGAGTTCAAACTCGTTCTCGTCTAGCATCTTTTTGTGAACATTACTCCTTTGTGCCTTGTTTGGAACCCACTAATGTAGATCAAGCACTTAGTGATGCAGATTGGGTAAATGCAATGCATGAAGAATTAAACAACTTCACCCACAATAAGGTATGGATATTGGTGGAACGTCCCCGCAATCACAACGTCATTGGCACAAAGTGGATTTTCCGTAACAAACAAGATGAACATGGAGTGGTGGTCCGCAACAAAGCAAGACTAGTTGCTCAAGGGTTCTCCCAAGTTGAAGGACTTGACTTTGGAGAGACTTTCGCTCCGGTAGCAAGACTTGAAGCCATTCGTATCCTCTTAGCTTTTGCATCATGTTTTAATATCAAGCTATATCAAATAGATGTTAAATCCGCATTCTTAAATGGTGTTATTTCAGAACTAGTGTTTGTAGAACAACCTCCCGGGTTTGAAGACCCTAAACACCCAAACATTGTCTATAAGTTATCTAAGGCGCTATATGGGCTTAAGCAAGCACCAAGAGCTTGGTATGAGCGTCTTAGAGACTTTCTACTTGCTAAGGGCTTCAAAATCGGGAGAATTGATTCTAATTTGTTTACTAAGCATTTTGATAATCATTTCTTCATATGTCAAGTATATGTTGATGATATTATTTTTGGATCGACTAATCAAGAATTTTGCAAGGAATTTGGTGAGATGATGTCTAGGGAGTTTGAAATGTCTATAATAGGAGAGTTGAGCTTCTTCCTTGGATTTCAAGTCAAGAAATTGAAGGAGGGCACATTCATCTCTCAAGAAAAGTATATTATGGACCTCTTCAAGCGCTTTGGAATGGAAGATGCAAAGCCCATCAAGACTCCTATGGCTACAAACACACATCTTAACTTAGATGTGGGAGGTAGCCCGATTGATCAAAAATTATTTAGATCAATGATTGGTAGCTTGCTTTACCTTACCGCATCTAGGCCCGATATCATGTTTAGTGTTTGTATGTGTGCTAGATTTCAAGCTTCCCCTAAAGAATTGCATCTAGTTGCGGTTAAGAGAATTCTTAGATATTTAAAACACACCCCTAGCATTGGTTTGTGGTATCCCAAAGGTGCAAAATTCGAGTTGCTTGGCTATTCGGATTCCGATTATGCTGGGTGTAAAATTGACCGTAAAAGCACTTCGGGGGGATATCATATGCTAGGTAGATCCCTTGTCTCTTGGGCTTCAAAGAAGCAAAACTCGGTTGCACTTTCAACCGCCGAAGTGGAGTACATTGCCGCGGGTAGTTGTTGTGCACAAATATTGTACATGAAGCAAACCCTTCTAGACTATGGGATCTCCTTCAAAAGTGTGCCTCTATTGTGTGACAATGAGAGTGCGGTAAAAATAGCAAATAACCCGGTTCAACACTCGCGTACAAAGCACATTGATATCCGGCATCATTTCCTTAGGGATCATGTTGCAAAAGGTGACATTGTGCTAAGCCATGTTCGAACCGAGGATCAACTTGCGGATATTTTTACCAAACCCTTAGATGAGGCTCGCTTTTGTAAGTTGAGGAGTGAGTTAAATATCATAGATTTCTCTAACATTGCATGATCATATTCACTTTTCTTGTAATATATTGTCATATTCTTATGTGATTTATATGCCTTGCTTGCGTAGTTGTTTGTAGTTTTTGCTTCTTAGTTGCTTCGGTTTTTGTGAGCTCAAATGGGATTATCACATTAAGGGGGAGCATTATACCTCTCATGTATTCTTGCAACCCTAAATGTGATCAAATCAATACTTTGCTAGATGCATTTTTTTTAAAAAAAGGTTTTCTCTTGCAAATGTACTATATTGTATCAAATGCTTTCTAAATGTTTTTTTTCAAAAGATTTTCATCATAAAAAGAAAAATTGTTTTGCTTTTTTTTTTAAAAAAAACATATGTCCAAAACTATGATTTAAAAAAAAATATCTTGAAACAAAAAAGGTTGGTCAAATACTTTCTCAAATATCTTATATTGGTCAACATCTTTAAAAAATAATTCTATTATGTGCTAAACCGTGAGCTTTCTAGCATAACATGGGTCTAAGTCACTTGAGCCGGATGCTTCCATTTCTTGGTTCATGGTGGCACAAAATTAGGCCCATACATTTCTAAAGATCCCAAACCCAAATTCATTTGGTTCACATTTTTTTTAAAAAAAAGGGTGTTTTGGAAAACTATATGCATATAGCAATATCTTTTCAAAGTGTCTCAAATTGGTATTCTAGATCTTATTCATCATTTAACCATGTCCAATTAAGTGTTTATGTTGATTGCTGCAATTTTGGACCATGGGAGAACAAAAATTCTCAGCTTAAAATACCCTCTCTTCTTACCCAAATGTTTCGGATCATCCTAAAGGATCGGATCATCTGAATATGCAGACAATCTGCTCCTACCGGATCATTTGTTACATAGGGTCTTCAAGATTAGCTCCTTACCCCTGTTGTTTTCTATCTGAACCAATGGATCTCCTTTTAAGTCATTTTGGATGGTTCAGATGCTCTCGTACCCCTTCGTCCTTAAGGATTGGTTCTCATCCGTTAGATCTTTCTTGATCAGTCCGAGCCATTGGATGCCACTTACTCTTACCCCTTTCCCTTGCTCACATCCTGGCCGCTGATTCTAATGTCATTCAATCCTAGCCGTTGATCTCCTCTCAACTCAATACCTACTCAGCCAACTCGGTCAAAATCCCTAGTCTTCAATCCATCTTCTTTTCCCCATTGGATTGCTCCCGAGTTCACAGCGCCATGGGGTAGTGCCGCCGCCTCCACCGCATTCCTCGCCGTCGGCCTCTTGCAGTCGCCGGCGACCACCAAAACGGACTCCCCCCCTCGCGCGCTTTGGCTTGCTGTGCTCGTTTCCGTGAGGGACTCTCGGTGTCGGCCGCATCTTGTACCGCCACCGCCGCCCTAGTTTTCTTCTTTGGCTCCGGCCGTGCTGCTGCTTCTACCTCAGGTGAGTCCCTTCATATTCTTGAGCCGAGGCCTCAGTGTGTTCTTTGAGCTGTGGATTGTTGCTTAGTATTGTGGTTCGGTCTATGGTTCAGGGATCAGTGCCAGTAGGGTTGAGACAGTTTGTGTGCAAGACTCCTGTTTGTTTCAGTGATAATTCAGAAGAGTGTTGTGCAGCTGCTGATTGGTTCCAATTTGTTCAGTTTAGTTGCTGATGATGGCTGCTATAATTTGTGCTTGAAAGGGGCTTGTATCTCATAGGTTCTAGTCTGTTATCCAGTTGGTTTGAGTTTCAGCATTGTCTGTATATTTGATCTGTGAGTTCAATTATGAAAGACCAAAAGGACAAAGGAAAGAGCAAAAGAAAGGCAAGTCCAGATCCTCCACAGCGCAATCTTCGACCTCGACAGTAGGGTATTGCCATCACTCAGTCACCTTCAGTTCATACCCCAATCAGTGAGACAGCTACACCTTCATCTCGTGGTTGCTCATCTTTAAGTCGACAAGCTGGAAGGCGAACAGGACCCAGAGTAGGTCCTGAAGGATCTCTCACTGGTGTGGCTCTTCCTTCACTTGAGCCAAATCGCAATGCAAGATATGCTACTATTGATTACTCGGCATACAAGGCTGAAAAGATGAAAAAAGTGAGGAAGGTTGAAGAGTCAAAATGGTTCCCTCAAAAGAGAGACAAGATCACAGAAGTTGGGACTGACTTGTATTGGACAGTTGTACAGAAAGATATTGCAGTCATTCTTGAGAAACATAACAAAATCAGAAATCACAAGTGGATTGACTGGGAAGCTATCAATGAGTATGCAAATGGCACAGACATTCGTCCTCATTTTGCAGCTACCTGTGGTCTCACAAACCTCCTTGAGACTAAACCAATGAGGTGGTTGGACAATATTATCTTCCAATTCTATGCCACTCTATGGATCCCTGACAACCGAGAGTACATTTCATTCATGTTTGGAAGCGAGCGCCGCTGGCTTGATCGCAAAGATATGTCAGACCTTCTTGGTATTACTCTTGGTGGCGACTCTCTGCACAGTCTTGCTTTTCCTTCTGGACGTAGAGGTCATGCAGATGGTGTACCACCTTCACTTGAGTTGATTCAACACATGTATATTGATCCTGATGCAAATGATTTTAATTGGAAGGTTCAGGCACAGCTTTCTCGTGAGGCTTTTGTTACCTTATGTGTGACTAGATATACCATTTTGCCAAGGAAGGGATCTAGAGAGGAAATTAGTGCTCTTCTGGGTTGGTTGCTGTATTACTTGATGGATGACAAGGAAATAGATTTCATTGATCTTATGGTTGGGAAAATGCAGGATGCCATCAAAACCACCAACCGCATGCTTCCTTTTGCTCCATACATTGTCAAGATGTTTCTTAATGCCCGTTGGATACCTCAGTTAACTCATGATCGATATCCAAAATTCATTGCTCCATACAAAGCTTTGTCTCCTCAAGATAAACGCCTTAGACAGCATGTTGCTCCTTCTCCACTAGATCCAGAAGCCGATGATGCTATATACCAAGATCCTCTACCTTTTGATCATCGTGAGCCACATGGATTATTTGACTTTCAGGATCCACTTTCAGATGTTGAATTGGATGATGATGATGGTGACAGTGATCCAAGTTTTGATCCAACTGATGATCTACCTTCAGCAGTCCCTTCTGAGAAGAAGTTCAAAATGGGCACTCATGATTCTGAGGCAAGTAGTTCTGGTTCGAAAGCTGTCATTAATCGCATTGAAAAATAGTTGGAAAGGCAACACAATGAAAATGTTTCTCTCCGAAATTTTCTCATCACTTTTTGTGGAGACATTCGCCGTCAGCAACAAAACTTGACTAGAGCAATTTGGACACTAAACGATCAGCTAAATTGTTGTTGGGAGGATGTTCGGTCGCTTCTTAAGAAACAGGGCAAGAATGTCACTAATCTTGGTCGCCCTAGTGGAAAAGATGAGGATCTCCAGAAGCTCATTCCTTATCCTTATGTTTCTCCTCCTTCACCGAATCAGTCGCTTGCTCATTCACACTCTTCTTTTCAGCGACAACCGGTCTCAGCAGCAGCAGATCCTATTGTTACTCAGTCTCCTAGTGCACAGCCTCCAGCAGATATTCACCGACCTGTTGACACTTTGGTTTCTTCAGCTCCTTTTTGTTCTACAAGTGCTTTGGTTGGCCGTGTTCTTGACTATTCCTCTTCTCGATGAGCACTTTGTTGATCAAGAGGAGGAGAAAGATCTCGGCCATTAGTCATCCTAGAAACTCCTGTTCCTTTACACGTTCTTCCTAAGCTCAACAGGTCTCCAAAGCTGACTCAAGATCCATCTACTGTAGCTCCTACTTCTCCTAATTCCTCAAAGCACACTCTTGTTGTTCAGCGCTCTCCTACCGATGATCCTCAGCCTGGCGACTCCGTTGCGACTATTCAGCTCCATAATGACGACTACGCGTCCGACGCCGGCATTTGACTTTTGGGCATCCCCTTTTTTTTCCTTTTTGTGTGCTTGATGTCAAAGGGGGAGAGATTGGTGCATGTGTTTTTTGTTTGAGTCTATGCTTGTATGGGAACAATTTGCATCATGTAAGCTCTCTTTTCATGCATAGACTTAGGGGGAGATTTTGTTTTATTTTGTGGAGCTATCTTATGAGCTTGTGAGTCACATTGTCTTATCTTGTATCCTGCTCACATATGCTTTATCCAATGCTTACTTGATATATCTGCTTCATCATGTTCTGTTATTTCTTTATATATTGGATCAAAGCTTTCATGTGCTTTTCTTGTCAAGTATATGCTTTGCTTTTTGCTTATGACATATACTCAAAATCCTTTATATCTCTTTGTGTTGGTTTGGTTGTCATCAATCACCAAAAAGGGGGAGATTGTAAGGATCTAGGCCCCTAATTCGTGTTTTGGTGATTAATGACGACTTAATCATCGGGACTAACTTTTTGTTGGTGTTGCATAAGTTCAAGATAGGTCACGATGATGGTTTGGTTATGTGGGCTATTTGTTGACCCTAAATGGAAATTGAAGGCAAAGTTTGAATTATTGTTGAAGATTAAGGATTTTGTTCTTTAGAAATGATCCAAAGAGTCGAGGATGGATCATTGTAGTTATAGGTCCTTTGTTTTAGCCGTACTATTAAAGGGGGTCTAGGCTAGTAGCTTGAGCTTGGTTTGGTTGAGTAGCTAGTTGTGATGCACACTAGGTTTATTTAGCTCATCTCTAGTAAAATGAAGCTCTTGGAAGAGTTGGTGTTGAAATGAAATCAATTTGGATCTTTATTTGAGAAGGTTGAAAAGTTGGCAATACATTAAGGATGATTCGGAAGCTAACAGATCATTGGAACAGAAGGCTGTTTTTCTAGGTTGAAAAATGACTAAACCTTGCGGATGATTCGGAAGCTTACGGATCATTGGACCAGTACCGATTTAATTTTTGGCAATGTCTTCCGGATGATCCGCAAGCTAACGGAGCATCAAGCGGATCAATGGACCAGTACCGTTTTGAAATTTGCCAATGCCTTCCGGATGATCCGCAAGCTAAGGGAGCACGAAGCGGATCATTGGACTAGAACCGAAATTTTCAGTCCTGTTGGAAACTAAGTCCTTCCGGATGATCCGGATGCTATCGGACTATCAAGCGGATCATTGATCTAGAGAGATATGTTCGGATGGGCTGAAATCTGCAGTACATTACGAATGATCCGGATGGAAAGGATCATCCGGATGTAAGGATGATCCGGAAGCTATCGGATGATACTTTAAGCCTACAACGGCTAGTTTTGTGACCGTTGGATTTCGAGCTTCAGGATGATCCGGAAGGGTTCCGGATGATCCGGAATGTGCTGATTTTTCAGGACAGTAGGTGTAACGGCTAGTTTCTTCAAGGAGGATATAAATACTGTTCATGGACGTGATTGTAAGCTCTCTTGGCCACTCTACAGTATCATCTAATACCAAGGGAATATCAAGTGCACCCAAGATCATTTAAGAGCATATTTTGAGAGATTTTGAGAGGTAGCATAGGCTTAGTGTGCATCACTCTAGTTGCTTGATCTTTCTAAGTTTAAGTGATGGTCTAGACTTGTTACCTTTGGAGATCGGCATCTCCTAGACGGCTTGGAGGCGTGGTTCTCGGTGACCTTCTAAGGAGGAGCTTGTGGAAGGCACCGGGAAGGTTGTGAAGGTTCGGAGTCCACCCATCTGGAGAGGAGAAGGACTACCACAAGTGAATGGCTTGATATCTTGCTAGGTTTCAAGTCAGAGCAATACTCTTGAGGGAGTGCTCCAACGAGGAGTAGGGGAGATCGCCAAATCTCCGAGACCTTGGTAAAAATTGGTTGTGTCTCTTGTCTCTTTTACATTTACGCATTTACTTTCTTGCGCTTTTTAAACTTCTCTAGAATTGTGTAGGAGTTGTTTGTCCACACTAGAATCCATAGACACATAGTTTTTGTTAGAACGGTTTAGTCTTTTAATTGTTCTTAAAAAAAAAGATTCCTAATTCACCCCCCCCTCTTGGGCATTCGATCCACTTTAGTGTTGTATGGAGACGCCATTGAAGCGGGATATTCTCCAGCGGAGCTTCAAGCGATGGGGATTTCACCGGACAAACGGAGTGAGTAGAGGGAAGATGGGGGTCGGCCTTGGCAGGGACCTCTACCACCTCCCCGTATATCGCCGCTGGTGACAGTGGGCGATGTTATTGAATGAGCTCACAGGAAAATTTCGAACGGGCCAGATTGAGCGGAAGTTTTGCCGGCTTTAGTGCCTTTTCAAAACTTGAAGAGTGTGGTAATTTCGTCGGGTCAATTGCCCTCTCCAAATCTGATTGACTCGGCATCCTTATCGGATGTGCTGCAATTTCAAAACTGATCGGATTCTATGGGCAATGGGTCGGGACCGCCCGATTGGTTACTTGTTAACTTTGAGAAACAGACCCACACGAGAGGATTGCCTTGGTTTCACCGTTTCTTCCAACACTCCTAGAGAATGGCTCAACTGAACCCTACCAATTCTGACAGCGGCTAGTCTGGGGCATCAAACGGCGGCTGGCCTGGGACAAAAACCGGAGATCGTTGCTCTTTCGCTGAGGTTCTCTAGCATCGTAGTGCCATGGATTTTGGAAGGGGTCATGGAAGTGGTCAGAGCAAGGGCCTTGGTAATGCACCCACTGCCGGCGTCAGTAGTGATCATGTCCCAAGCATCAGAGGTGATGGACACTTACATGTCGTCAGTAGTGCTGGTGGGCAGATCTTTGGACAGACTACGCTTAGAGAAAGGGTCTTCGGTGGTGCTGCTAGTGGACAGGTTCTGGGCGGACACTTTCCTGTCATCAATGGTTCTAGTGGGCCATTTTCGAGCTCCAGAGGTGGTCAATTCTCTATTAATGGTGGTGCTGGTGGCCAAGCTGCTGGGCTGAGTAGTGCTATTGGTGGGCAGGGAGTTGCACCAGTGTTTGGTAGAAGTAGTTTTTGTAATCAGCATCAGGTTAGAACGACTAGCTTTGGTCGTGTGAGGTTCGGAGATGGCAACTTCAGATGTCGGGGTCGTGGTCGGTTCGGTGGGGGATTCTCTCATATCAATACTAGTTCCACAAGTGATGTTTCCAATCTAACTTGCTTTCGGTGCAAAGGGAAGGGACATGGAGTCGTCAATTGCAAAGCAAACTTGTGTGCTATTTGTAAGGGCACTGACCATTTGGCTAATAAGTGTCCATTGTCGCTGCTGTCGAGACCTATTGCTAACTTGTGTGGGTTCGGTGATGATGGATTGGGATTTTACCACATCCCAACAGCTGGGTCGAAGAAGTTGAAGAAAGAAAACAATAAGATCGGGCAGGTTCGAATAATAGGGGATCCACTGTCTGAAGACCTTCTGGTTACTGAATTGAGAATATTAATACCTATGAATTGGCAACCAAAGGTGGAGACCTAGGGGGAAATGCTTTTTTGGTTCATTTTCCAACTAGGCTTGATATGCTTCGCATGGCGACTATTAGGGATGTGCATGTAAAAGAGCATAAGGTAGTGCTACAATTTGTGGAATAGAATTTGAAACCCACGCCTAAATATCAGGTTCAGAAGGTATGGGTTCAAGTGATAGGAATGTCGTATGAAGTTTGTGACTTCCTGAGCCTTTGTGCTATAGGATCGATCATTGGCATAGCAATGAGAGTAGACATGAAAAAGATACGTAAGAATGATATAGTTCATATGCTGGTGGGAGTGCTGGACATAGAGGCTATACCTTCGAGTGTAGAGATTGCGGTTGGTGAATATGTCTGTGATATTTTTTTCAAAGTGGAAGTTGCTGCGATGGATGTGGGTGACGAAGACTTGGAGCGGGGAGAAGATCATGAGGGGTGGATAAATCGGGCAGGGGAAAAGATGTCGAGATGGAAGATAGAGATGTTAAGAGATTGAAGAATAATTCGGTTCTTAAATCGAATGCTTCTGAGAATTGTAAGGGACGGTCTAGCTCAATTGCTAAGGGGACTACCTTGGGACTTTTAGCATCGGATACCATCTGGGTTACACCGAGGGCAGTTAGAAAGGAGTTGGAGATGATTACTCGAAGGGAGGGGGTGTTCTTTGTGAATGACCAGGGATAGAAGTCAGTAGAAGCCAAGGTTGGCTTACTCATTGATCAAAAGGGGTCAGATGATTGTTCTATGGCGGACGCTTTGATGGTGGTCCAGGAAGAACCGGCTAACCCTACCGTGCTAGGTGTCCTTGCTACCGAGCCAAGCAATGCTGCTATTGAGCCTACCCCTTCTGATGTCGCGGCAAGTCAGTCAGCCACTTCAAACAACACACCCAGCCCACAGCAGTTTCTCCAGAGTTTAGCTCGGTAGCGGAATCTCTTTTGGAGGCACGGGTAATGCCGAATGCAGTTGAGGACACACCCGTGAGATAGGTCCATGCTTCGCCTTCTTTGATGATGGATGAAGCTTCTTCAGACTGAGTTGGATCCCTTGTTCCAAAGGCGGTTAATGTACCTCGGTTTGCTGATCTCGCGGTTCACCGTGGGGTGATTGAGGACTCAGTGTTTGTCAAGGCCGATACTGTAAAAACTGATGGGCCTTTTCGGAAGGCAATGAGTCATGTGGTTGATCCGGTGGAACCTAGGCAGAGTGAGTGCATCAAGAAGCAGCAGTCTATGCGTCGTGCGCAAGTTTGTAATCTCGAACTTGATCCAAGTAAGTCTGGTAATAGATTTTCCTTTTTGTCTTTTACTGATGAGCAAGTTGTTTAAAAAATTGCTAGCATTGGAATCTCTTCAGGAAATGATAGTACACAGATTCCTAGTACTATTAAAAGTATTAAGAATCTTGAATTTGTAAGACTAAAAAATAAAGGAATTTTAGATGTTGATGAACTGGAGGGTGAGAATCAGGATTGTAATGATTTCTCGGCCCTTAATCATTTATGTATTGATCTAGATGATGAATTTGTGGAGGACGATCACCCTGATTTTACTTTAGTAACAAATAAAAAGAGGTTATCTAGCTCTGGTAGGAAGAAAGGAAAAGGTTCTCATTTTAGGCCAAACAAATTAAAGTTAAAATGAAAGGTCTTTTTTAGAATAGCAGAGGTCTAGGTGACTTGGCTAAGCATGATACATCTATGAAGTGGTTAAGGAGCAACATTTAAATTTTGTGGCCATTCTTGAAACTGGTAAAAAAGATTTTTCAGATCGAGTCTTAATCATCTTTGTGGTGGTCGGGAATTTATTGTGGCATTTTTCGCCCCCCCCTCAGACGGTCGGGGGTTATTCTTTTGGGTGTTATTCTTTTGGGGGTGGACCCTCGGGTTTACGATATTGGTTCTATTGATGCTGGTGATTTTGATGTAAAGTTTCATTTAAAAATTAGAGATGATGATTTCCAATGGGTTCTTGTGGCTGTTTACGGTGCAGCACAACCGCAATTCGAAGAGAAATTCCTTACTGAACTTGTTCATGCCTGTAGAAAAGAACCACTTCCCATTTTAATTGGGGGTGATTTTAATATCATCAAACATTCGAGCAAAAAAATAAGGATAACTTCGAGTGTAGATGGCCTTTTTGTTTAATGATGTGATTAATAATTTGGATTTAAGGGAAATTGATTTATCTGGTAGACAATATACTTGGGTCAATTCGTTAACTAATCCAACTTTTGAAAAGCTACATAGAGCTCTAATGAGTACAAACTGGGAGCATAAATTTCTGTTGGTCACAGTCAGTGCTCTTGAAAGGTCTTTATCTGATCATACGCCGTTACTTCTAAATACGAGAGCGGCTTCTTATAAAGGGAATCAACATTTATTTAAATTTGAATTAGGTTGGTTGTATAGGGAAGGATTTAGGAAATGGTGACTAATGTGTGGAAAAAGGAAAATAGAGGGCATTCTTCCTTACAAATTTGGCAATGTAAGGTTAGATCTCTTAGACAATTTCTTCGTAGTTGGGCTAAAAATTGCAGCAGGACTTATAAAATGGAAAAATAGAACTCAATTAGATAATTATACATTAGATAAAAAGGCTGAGTTTTTGCATCTGTCTGATGAATACCTTAATCTTTAAAAATTTGCTAATGAACGATTAGCAAATCTTTTAAGAGAAAAAGAAATTAAATGTCATCAAAGGTCCAAAAAGAAATTTCTTTTGGAGGGAGATCGAAATACACGTTTTTATCATTTGATTGTGAATGGTAAACATAGAAGACAAATAATTTTCCAGCTTGAGCAAGAGGAGGGGATAATTAGGGGTGATATACAATTAAAAGAGTATATCACTAATTATTACAAATGTTTGTTTGGACCATCCTAAGTTAATCATTTATCAATGATTGATGCTTTTAGGAATGATATAACTCAAGTTTCGGGTACTGAAAATGATTTCCTTACAAAACCGTTCACTGAGAAGGAGGTAAAAGAGGCAATCTTTCAAATAGAACATAACAAAGCACCTAAGCCAGATGGCTTCCCAGCAGAGTTCTATCAGGTGTTCTGGGAAGTTATTAAAAATGATTTGATGGCCATGTTTCATGAATTTCATAGATGCTTTCTACCTCTTTTTAGCTTGAATTTGGGATCATTACACTAATCCCCAAAAAAAGTGGTGCTAAGCTAATACAGCAGTATAGGCCGATTTGTCTTCTAAATGTTTGCTTTAAAGTATTTACTAAAGTGGCTACTAATAGAATTATTGGTGTAGCTCCAAAGGTTGTTAAATCTTCCCAGTCGGCTTTTATGCAAGGGAGATTTATTCTTGATGGAGTTGTCATCCTTCATGAAACCATCCATGAGTTACATAAAAAAAATGGATGAAATAGTTTTTAAGATTGATTTTGAGAAAATTTATGAGAAAGTAAAATGGCCTTTTTTACTTAAAACCTTGAGGATCAAAGGTTTTTCACCTACATGGTGCTCCTGAGTAGAAAGTTTCGTTAGGGGGGACATTGTAGGAATAAAAGTTAATGATGATCTTGGGTCGTTTTTTCAAACTCAAAAAGGTCTTAGGCAAAGTGATCCGATATCTCCAATTCTTTTTAATCTTGTTGCGGACATGCTTGCCATCTTTATTTCAAGAGGTAAAGAAGAAGGTCTGTTATCGGGAGTAGTTCCTCGATTGATGATGTGTTGTCAATATTATAATATGCTTATGATACTATCCTCTTCTTGCATAATGATTTAGAATAGGCAAAAAATCTCAAACTTATTCTATGTGTCTTTGAACAATTATCAGGTTTAAAGATTAATTTTCACAAGAGTGAGATTTTCTGTTTTGGTAATGCCAAAGAAGTTGAATCGCAATATACTCAGTTATTTGTTTGTGAATTGGGTACCTTTCCTTTTAGGTACTTAGGTATTAAAATTCACTTCGGGAAATTAAGGAATTGTGATTGAAAAAGGGTTGAGGATAGAGTTGAAAAGAAACTTAGCGGGTGGAAAGGAAAAAATCTATCTGTTGATGAACGATTAGTACTTATTAACTCGGTACTCAACAGTCTACCAATGTTTATGCTATCTTTTTTTAAGTTCCCAGAGAGGTTCTTAAAAGACTAAATTTCTATCAATCTAGGTTTTACTAGCAAAGTGACAGTCATAAACAAAAATATAAGTTTGCTAAGTGGAGTTTAATATGTACACCCAAAGAGCAAGGTTGTTTAGGCATTCAGAACTTAGACACAAAAAATAAAAGTTTACTAGGGAAATGTTGTTTAAGTTGCTTAATGAAGAAGTGGTTTGGCAATTTTTGCTAACGAGGAAATATTTGGGGGGTAAGAGTCTCTCGCAGGTGGTTAATAAACTTGGGACTTTCCAGTTTTGGTTAGGTCTTATAAAAATTAAAAACCAATTTCTTCGATTTGGTTCATTCCAGGTTAAAAATGGAATACAAATCAGATTTTGGGAAGATATATGGTTAGGAGACACTCCTCTGAAAGATCAATATCTAATACTTTATAATGTGGTGAGGAGAAAGAATACTATGGTAAATATACTAAGATCGGATCCTTTACATATTTCCTTTCGAAGACCTATTATTGGACCTAAGTTACATGCTTGTAATGAGTTAATTTTGAGAATTGCTAATTTAACATTGAGCTCTCAAAAAGATATTTTCAGGTGAAATCTGAATAAATCTGGTCTTTTCTCGGTACCATCTTTCTATGGGGCTCTAATTGGAACTAATCAAGCTCCCATTAAGGCTTTCTTTTGGTACATTCAAATTCCGTTGAAAGTGAAAATATTCCTATGGTATCTCAAAAGAGGGGTGGTTTTAACCAAATATAACATGTTTAAAAGAAATTGGAGGGGAAGCAAAAAGTGTTGTTTTTGTATTAAAGATGAAATAATTTAGCGTGTTTTTATTGATTGTCCTTTTCACGTCTTGCATGGTGGGCTGCTCAATGTGCGTTTAATTTATCCCCTCCTGCGAGTATAGCACACTTGTTTGGAAATTGGCTAGCCGGTATTCCAAAAATTTTAAAGTCACAACTCCTAGTGGGAGCTAGTACTTTATATTGGTCTATTTGGTTATGTCGGAATGATATTATTTTTGACAAAAAGATTATCACTAATCCCTTGCAGGTTATCATTTTGAGTGGGTTGGGCAAATCTACAGAAATCACTTTAGAAGGAGGCAATGATAGCTGGAAACTTCAAATATCAGTTAACTCACTATTGAATTTTTTTCCCTAATAATCCCTACATCTGTGGTGATTTTTTTTTGAGAATTTTAAAAACCTTTTGTGCCTGGTTTTCATGAGTTTTCAACTCTTAAAAGAATTTGATCGAATTTTTGAACTGTTGGATCTATATCCAATAGCTGTCCCCTCCCATATAACAACTTTTCTCCACGCCCAACTAAACTCTATCTACATCCTCAGCGATGCCTTTCTCTATGCGCCTTTTACCGGCACCGGCGAGCCCAAGCCCTTGCCAGAGGAGTGGAAGCGCATGAAGACTATTATTGGTCGTCAGGAACAAACAAAAACATTATGTACGATGGTAGTAACCAATTTATGCAAGCAAGACAGAAATTACATACATGAGGCTCGTTGTTCCGATGTGTACATACTATATATGGTATTATGTACCTTAAACATATCTTCTTTTTATAGAAGAATTGCCCCCTGTGTCCCTGGCATATCTATGAGGAAGAACATTGCCAAAATGATACAACATTCGTCACAACGAACAACCAGCAAGTACATATAACTGAAGAATCTAATGTTTACTGTGGTGCTCAGGTATTGATATCAACATGGTTTTGGTATTGGAGTAGCGGGTGTCATCATAGAATATAAAAAAGATACAAAAGGTGTTTTCTTCTCTTAGGCAAAGATGAACAATATGGCATAGTAATCTTGGTTCATGGCCTTAGCTAGATGACTTTAATTTGGAACTGCCAACAGACCCTAGGAATCAATTCTTCTCCAAATCCATCTCATTTTGATTTACGGTGTGAGAATACAAAACCATTTTCGAAAATGTTTATGTAGCAATAGCATCATTTCCTAAAAGAGCGGTAAGATTCAACTCATGAATATCTTTCCCTTAATTAGCAGGTTTTCACCCTAGGACGATTACAAAAGAAATTAGTTTTTGCGGAGCTGGGGCCATCGTAACCTACAGCTTCTGCAACTGACATCAAAGTGGTATAGGTGTCAATCTGAATTCCACTGTACGAAATTGACAAGAATGGATGCAACGCATTACCATGGCTACTTGGGCTCATAAACCCAACAACCCCTAAACTTCGGGGTGCCTAGTTGTACATAGGGGTGAAAACGGATCAAATATGAACGGATAATGTCTCAGCCATATTTGTTTTTATTTTTTCCCCAGATCGGATCCGGATACAAATATGAATACCCCGGATACGAATACGGATACAAATAATATTGAATACGAATACAGAGTGAATACGAATCGAAACGAATACGGTCGCGGATATTTTTCGGAACATGAAAACCACTTAAATTGTATACCAGAAACTAACGAAAACATATAACTAGTTTATTTGATGCAAACATTCATGAATTGTTCATATTTTCATTAACCACACATAATATTGGCACTAGCAAGTTGTATTAACTAGCTCATCACAAACATAACACTTAGTTTACCATATTTAGCTCATAAGTCATAACTCACAAAATCACAAGTCATCACGCATTCACACTTAGTTCATCACATGCATATATAAAACTTAGTTCACACTAACATTGATCAGGTTGGATGGTTAATCTATACACAAATGACTGTAACATCCCGGAGTATATTACCAAAAATAAAATTAATAAAGTCATTATTTTAGTAGATTTTACGAAATTTAAAAGAGTTTTCTTGGTTAAAAAGAAAAAATAATAAAATAAAGTCAATTATTTAATTTCCTAGTTTTTAATGTTAAAAATAAAATTTATTGAGTTTTCTGGGATTTTATTGAATTTAAAGTGAAAAGGAAATTTTAATTAATTTCTTGAATTTTTGGATTTTAAAAAGGTTTTTCCTATTTTTGAAATTAAAAATAATTTATGTGCATAAATAAAAAAACAACTTTAAGTTGGAATTAATTTTATTAAGTTCAAAATAATTCAAGGAATTTCTGTGATTTTTCTATAATTTTTTAACTCTATTTGCTATTTTCTAAAAGGTTATTTGATTTGTTGCATTTTCTGAAATTCAGAAATCAATTAAAATCTCCTTTTCTCTTTTGGGCCGAAATTCAGATATCCGGACTTCGTCTTATCCGAATAATCCATATTCATATATGTATCCACCAGATAGCATGCCTACCGTATTCGTTTCCATTTCTGACAAAAAAAAATCTGAATTCGTTTCTGATCCAAAAATTATCCGAGAAAAATCCGATCTGAGATAATCCGAATATGTTTCCATCTGGATCGGTCGAAAACTATCCGATCCATTTTCACCCCTAGTTGTACAAAATAGCATTACCTCATTGCCTTGGAATTGTTTGCTCCACGTTTTGGGGGCAGTAGCGGATCCAGAAAATTAGGTCACCAATTATGGCGCCCCGTGTCATTACCCTAGGGGTAATCACACTTAGGCATATGGATTACTATTCGTTTTCTCAATAGAACACTGCTCCAACGAATAGTAAGCCTTTACCAGAGTTAGCAAAGCAGAACAATAAGATAGAAACTGTTCTTTATTACAACAGTAGCCACACAAGGCTAAGGTTCTGGATACAATTATTTAATTACAATGAGGTAATACATTCCCCACGCTTGCCTGCTAAGTTCCTCCGGCAGTCTATCCATCCCACGAGTTGAATAGGGCTTCCACCTCACCCTGCTCCTCGTAACCAACGCCCTCGTCACCAGCGGTCTCCTCGGTACCTGCGAATCCCTCATCCCACTCGGGATAACTCCTAGCGGGACTAGGATCTAAGCAAGGGGAGAGATAGCAAGAGTGAGTACTAGTGTACTCAGCAAGCATTAATAGCAAAAATGCACCTGATGACTCTATCTCTTGTCCTTATCAAATTCCTACCTCTTCTCTTGTTCTGAAAATAGTCATCAAAATTTAGGTTGTAATTTTAATTATGAAGAGACTACTTATCACTCGAATAGAAGATAGACCCCTAGTAGTTCCCGTAGACTCTAATATAGGAGACTGGCATGAATTCATGATTTGATATAGCACTGCGCAAGCTTGTACCACTTTACCCATAGCTATTCTGAACTCTAAATGAACTAGGTCCCCAGTACTTCCTTTAATGTTGGTTCGAGTTCAGAATACAAAACATTTTCTAGGTTACGTGATTAAGTCTCCACCCATTACTTTCCGTCAGTGCTGACCCCGTCACCCACCGAGTTCCGGTAATGTTGGTTGGGCTGGCTCTCCGGTCCCCAACACTCCACCATGGTTGGGTCGGCTCTCTTCCTGTTCCCACCACTCTACCTTGTGCTTCTACTTACCTGTTGTGGAGAATATAATTACATAACAAGGTAGCATTTTCTACCCGCCGAAATAGAAAAATGGTTGGCACTTAATTTACGGCCCCTGATCCGAGTAAGAGTTTTATTTGTCCTTATATTATAACCATATGTAAAAGGATCCCACCTCTTGCCTCTTCTCTTCCTTGCCCAGGGTTCCTTTTACCAATCTTATTAACTCTCTTCTAGTATGACAGCTCTCCTCCAGTTGTACTGATTTTACCTTCTTATCTTTTCTTCTTCTTGCCTTCTTTAACCGATTTGATTTTGAGACATAGTTTTTGATGCAATACATATATGTTATAGCAATATACGGTATACATTTAATATAACTATATTTATGCTCAAAAGAATAGCTTGCCTTCGGAATTGTAGAAAATATTAGCGTTGAAGAAATCTGGATCAACTACTCTGATTTGCGTTGGATCGACCTCCTCTGGCCACATCCCCTCTTGGTGATTCTCTCTTAGCCCTAATCCCCATCTCTCTCTCTCTCTCTCTCTCTCTCTCTCTCTCTCTCTCTCTCTCTACGGGAGCTTCTTGTGCCTGCTATTTGCTCCAGCCGAAACCTCCTCCCCTAGCACCTCCTGCACTCCGGCCTATGGCGCCGCTCCCTGGCTCGCCTCCAGTGCCGCCGCCGCCTCTAATCGGCCCGCTTCTCTCGCTTCCCACCGGCCCGGTCCCAGCTCCTCCTCTTCTTGCTGGCTCTTGCCCGCGCCTGCTTGTGCCGCCTGGCCTCGTCAGCTTCGCCCACTCCTGAGCCTTGGCTCGGTCTAGCTACTGGACTTGATTTACTCCCTGGTTTTCCCCCTTTTACTTTTGTTGATTTTTATGCTTGAGCAGTGATTTGTGTTCTGAGGCTTTGATTGGGTTGTTTCCCGATGCTTGCTTGTTTTTGCTTATGTAGGCATGGTGATGGAGGTGGTTTGATGTATGCACATAGTGAAAGGTGCTGGGGATGGCTACTGGTGGTGGTGGTGGTGCTGTCGATGCCGCGTGCACTGAGGTATATCACTACTCCCTTCTCTACCCTTTCCTCTTTGCTCTGTGATGTGAAAACTCGTGATATCGCCGTGGGTGCAACTTTGGCCGAAAATGGGAATGGCTATCAGAGAGGTTACCTCTTGTTGGATTTTGGGGAGAGAGGATAGCAGCGCTGGACAGGAGCGTAGGGAGCTGCAGAACCACTGTTGCTGTCCTTTCTTCCTGAATTGCGTCTTTGCAGTGCAGGTTTGGTGCAAGCTTCTCCTGATCGTCCGGCGACCAGCAATGATCGAGCTGATACTTTTTATATTAGTATCCTAAAGGGTAAAGGGGCGCATTTTTCTCATGAGGAGAGGTGTCCACGCCGCCCCGTTTCTTTTTGCGCATCGGATCCGGCATGACTCTCCTTCATTGTTGTCCGATTCTTTTTTGGTTTTGCGTGCCTACAATTCTGTCATGTTCTTCCCTCTCGTCTTCCTCGGGTGCTTCTCGTGCTGGCGCTGAGGCGCTCCTCCACGTGGCTTGACACCGGTCAAACCGAAATCCCCTGCCCCCATGCCCTGCCATCGCCTCCCTTCGTCGGCCGACGCCACATGCCCGCACCTCACCCCACACCTCACGCCCCTTTCCTTGCTGCGTCGCCTAACGCCCCACGCCGACCAAATCCTCCCCACGCCGCTCATTCTGCCCCTCCCTTTGTCCCCACCCTTCTCCTCCCCTAGCCGACGCCGCCCACCTGGACCCCTCCACCCACGCCCCTGCGCCGCCCCTTTCCTCTTTCTTCCCCAAGTCAGGCCGCTACCACCTCCTATTGATCTCCCTCTCCGGTCCAGCTTTCGCCGAGCTAGCCGCGTCACGACGCGTTCCTGAAGGTTCTCCACCCATTCCCCACCTCCTCTCATCTTCTTCGTCGTCATGGAGCTCCACCACCGCCACCTCCTCTTCTCTGTCTCTGTCCATCGTCACCCCGCCATTCCAGCCACCCTCGTGCCTCCTTGACCACACCATGACGATCCCCTCGCCGAGGCGCAACCCATGCTCTCCCTACTTTCTCCACAGTGTCGTCGCTGCACACAGAGTCTGCAGATCGCCACCGCTCAAGCAGCCACCACCACCTACCTCTTCCCCACCCCATGGCCATTCCATTTTTCGGGTTGCCGTCGGTCGCCATCTACCCCTCACGGCTGCCGCCGAGCCAGAGCAGCCACTTGACTGATCTTTCCTTCTCGGTGGCACCGCATACTCCTGGTGGTACATGCTATAAACCCTAGCCCTCCCCGATCCACCCTCACTTCGATCTAGTTGGTTTGTGCGAGTTGATGTTGGGATTGGGGGAGGAACTGTTGGTTGGTGTGGTCATTTCTGGGTGTTGAGCTTTTGTTTCCTCGGGATGCAGATGCAGTTTAGGGAATTGGGTGTGCTCTGTGCTCACTTTGCGATGCAATTGAGGGTCTATTTGTTGTGTCAACTCGCTACTTATGGTGGACTGATTTGCTCCGGAGCATATGATCCAGCTCTTAGATTGCCTCCTTGTTCTTACTAGCGGTAGCTGAATGATGGGCTAGGGATGAGTTGATGTTAGTATTTAGCCCCTGCCAGCCAGTGTCTCGGATTTTTGGTTGCTCTGGAGGTGAACTATTGTAGATTTCTCGTTGAACTCCGTATTTTTAGGCATTGTTCATAGTTGTTTATGTATTTTGGGAAAAAATTTGAGCTCTTCTCGCTAGAATTGGGACAACAGATTTGTAAACCACTGTATGAGGAAAGCTAATTCCAAGTACTAATTGTGCAAATTCCAAGTACTAATTGTGCTAATTCCAAGTACTAATTAGTTTGCTTGTGACATCTGCTTGTGACATTGACAAAGCTAATTCCAAGTACTAATTGTGCAAATTCAATCATGCAGGACGAGGAAAAAAGAGCTGGAAACTTTGAGGCGCACAATTCTAGATTCAGTATTTTCATCAGGAGCATTAAAGATTTGCGTCTCTAGCAAGTCTGGTGCTTGTGCAACAGCGAGTTCATCAGCAGATGACGAGTCATCTCCAATCAGTCAAAGTAATTACATCTCACAGATACAAGCAACCATCGATATACTAAATTCGATCATTAACACACATGCCCTTACAGACAGTGATACTATTGAATCAAATCAAAGCCGAGTAGCCCCAGTGAAAGCCATTGTCTTCTCCCAGTGGATCGGGCGTGCTTGATTTGTTGGAGCTTTCACCTAATAGCAACCTTATACAAATATAGGAGACTAGATGGAACAATGCCCCTCAATTTAAGAGATAGAGCAGTTAAGGATTTTAACATTGACCCAGAGGTCCTTTTGTTCTATTTGTTTTTTCCCTACCTTGTTTCATTTACTACTTCTGGACATTCATCTGACAACTATTCCGACATGAACCTTTTTCTTTCTTTAGGTTAGAGTTATGTTCATGTCACTGAAAGTAGGTAATCTTGGTCTCAACATGGTTGCTGCTTGCCATGTAATTCTCTTTGATCTTTGGTGGAACCCTTATCACTACTACAAAATAGGCTATAGTAGACGCCCCATCACAGACGGTTCCTTTGGAACCGCTCGTATTGGGTCTGTCGAGACCGCACTTTGGGCGCGAAAGCGACCTATCACGAGCGGTATTTTTAGAACACGCTCGTGGCGCTGAAGACCTATCACAGACGGTATTTTTAGAACCGCTGCAGTGATAGTCATATATCACGAGCGGTTCATTAATAGAACGCTCAGTGAATTATCACGCATTTGCCTTCTATTCACAAACCGCCTGCGTGATAATCCAGTTTAATCACGCACGGTTCTCAATAAGAACCGCTGCGTGATAATTAATTATCGCTGAGCGGTTCTAATTAAGAACCGTTTGTGATATCTCGCTATCCTCTCGCCAAGACTGCCGCCGCCTCACCGCCTTGCCGCTCTGAGGCCTCAGGTCCTGCGGTTCTTTAATAGAACCGTTTGTGAGTTATCATAGACGGTTCTATTAAAAACCGTGCATGATAGGTGCTATCACTGAGCGGTTCTTAACAAGAACCGCTCTCGATTGTTGGGCGAAACGAAAATTTGAACATAATGGGCGGGCCAAACTCGCTTATATAACCTCCATCTCCTCCTCTGCGGTCTCTCCTCCTCACACTCATACCTTCATCTCCTCCTCTGCTGTTTCTCCTCCTCACCTTGCGCCCCACCTCTGCCGAGCTTGTCGCCGGTGGCCTCCTCCAACTCGTCCGGCCTCATCGTCACCGGCCTCATCCGAACCATCACCCGGCCTCCTCCACCTCGCCCCAACCTCGTCGTCCTTTGCCTCCCACGACCTCGCCGCCGGCCTCCTCCATTTAAATCCGCCTGCCTCCCACGACCTCACTCTCTACTCCCCTTTGCTTTGTGATGTGGATTAATGAGTTGATGTTACTATGATGTGGGTGATGCTCTTTGTGATGTGTGTAGTTCATGTTGAGTTATTTGGTTTGGGCAAAAATATAGATGGTAGATCGCGCCGCTCGGTAAAATCATCATAACTTTTGCATACGAACTCCGATTGCGACGTTCTTTGGCTCGTTGGAAAGCTAACGAAAAGCTCAATCCGAAAATCCATAAGTCAAGGTCAAATTCTCGCGAGGTCTCGAAAAAGTGAAAACCCCAAAAAAGGTGGTTCAGGGCCTCTAAACGGCCTCCGGTTTTAGCAACCGCTTTTTTTTTGCCCCCAAAAGGCTATCGCGAGCGGTTCTAAATAAGAACCGCTCAGAATTCATCACTGCATTTGGTTCTTAACAAGAACCGCTCAGGAAAATGTCATCATCCTGACGGTTTGTAAATTAAACCGTCGGTGATATTCTCGATCACGAGCGGTTTTGATGAAAACCGTGCGTGATATAGCTTCCATGCACGGTTTCAACAAAAACCGTCAGTGATAGTGCGATCCGAGACGGTATTGAACCGCTCGTGATAACTACTGTTATCATAGACCAACAAATATAGATGGTTGGAAACCGTGCGTGATGACGATTCCAACCGTCGTGATGAGGCTTCTGTAGTAGTGTGTCTTTGAGGACTGTGCAGGTTGATAGAGCACACGAAATTGGGCGGACTCGTCTTCCACTGTCTCTCATTTAACCATTAAAGATACGGTGGAAGATCGTATTTTAGCTCTATAGGTAATAATTTGTCTTACACTTTTGCTGTGAATTCATGAGTTTTTTTTATATATACTTAAGGAACATGCGCCTTATTAGTCTTTAATTTTTTATTTTTGGGGATGACAGTTATGCAATACCTGAGGCTCACTTATATTATTCAATCATCTCACTACCTCAGTGATCATGTGATGGTTGGTTGGTTTTTAATCCTACTTCTGAGAATTGTATGATAGGTGCTCGAAATTCAGGTCTATCTTGTCACATTTGCAATGTGGTGGTTAATATATGAACCATGAAATGAGTAAAGCAAGTTGCAATATCCTTGTGAAGCATATCTCTTTTAGAATGCTAAATTATTATTATATGAGGACATAGCTAGTAGTGTACAGAAAGCCAAGCAACTCTACTGAGGTTTATTAAAGCACTTTTTTTACCTTGGGGACAAACACAGTTTAGATAAGATTACATTAGAACTTGACTCTGATGTAGGAATTATCTTGTCATGGGACCAGCATCCTACCGGGTAAACCTACCAGGTAAAAGGGCGCATGTTTGGGGCGAGGAGAGGGCAGCCACGTCGCCCCGATTTTTCTTGGCCACCAGATTCCACGCGTCTCTTGTTCGTGGACGTCCGATTTTTTCTTGCCTAGCGCTCGCTTGCGACGCCTTCGTGTCCTCCTCTCGATTCTTTCGAATCATCCCCGTGAATCCGTGGCCTTTGGTCTCTGTCCCTCCGTTGCTTCCCCCTCTCCCTCCTCGGCCCCCGCTACTTCATTCTTGTCTCCTCTACCTCGCCCCCGCTTTCCCCATCCCCCTCCCCTTGTCTGCCCCCCCCCCCTCCGCGCCCGCTTCCTCCCATTGTCCTCCCCACCCCCACCCCCATCCCCTCCAACTTCCTCCCATTCACGAATATATTCATGTCAATCACTTCTCTATCAGTACCCTAATTCTGCTTTCTATCCAAACCCTGTTTCCACTCTTCATCGTTTTTTTCTTTGCCTCTGCGTATAGCGAGCGCATAGATGTGCACACGGGTACCTAGTAGATATAGATATACGTTGCATGTCTCCGTAACAATGCATGCGGAATAGAATTCAAGCAGCTGCCCCCTGGTAATATACAATTTTATTCCTTTTTTGAGATGTGGTGTGTACTATTTCTACCATGCTGCAAATGATATTTATTTACAGTCAGAGACGTTTTTCTTAACATAACCATCACTTGGATGGAGAATGGTACGGGAATGAAAACAACTAGAAGGCTGTGTAGCTTCATGGACAAAAATTGGCCCCTGGTGTGAATAGCGCATATAGCAAGTTCCAGGAAAAGCAGAAAAAAATAGTTAGCGTACGCGGAGCATATTATGTCTCATGCGGCTTAAAAGACGGCAAGACAAGAAAAAAAAAAGAGCTCTCGGAAACCCAACTGATGTTATCAGAGCCAGGTTTCGATCCTGGGACCTGTGGGTTATGGGCTCACCACGCTTCCGCTGCGCCACTCTGATTTGGTTGTTGAGCTTCGGGTTTCCACCATATTGATTTGAGTATTCCATCGAGGTGTCACGAGGTTAGGCAGGACGGAAGCGGGTTAAGTGACATACAGCTGTTCAACCTGTTCTTGACAATCCTATACTGCTTAACTAGGATATGCATCAATCCACGCGCGATAGGTGATAAGCAAGCTTAGCTAGTGGCGCGTTGGTGACTTCAAGCACTACTGGAGGCGGGCTCTTTGCCGAGTGCCTGTTGCACTCGGTAAAGCTTTTGTCGAGTGCAACACTCGGCAAAGAGCCTCCGTCGAATCCCCTTCGGTAAAGGCTGCTTTGCCGAAAGTGCGTCGCGGACACTTTCGACAAAGATTTGACGCCGACGTTTGCCGCCGCGTATTTTTTAAACCTCTTTGCCGAGTGCCACAAAGACCGCACTCGACAAAGCGTGTTTTTATTTTTTTAAAATTTTCTTTGCGAGTGCAATGGGCATTGCACTCGACAAAGCGTGTTTTTATTTTTAAAAATTTTTTTTCTTAGAGTGCAATGGGCATTGCACTCGGCAAAGCGTGTTTTTTTTTTTTTTTAAATTTTCTTTGCCGAGTGCAATGGTCATTGCACTCGGCAAAGCCACCTCTAAAATTCCTTTTTTTTTGGTTTTTGCTTTTCCATTTAAACAACAATGCATATATATATATATATAGAAACCACAATTCAACAGCAATAAATTACAAACCACATTTATATATTACAAACGACCAAATTTGTCCGAAATCCACAATTTATTACAAACCACAAGTTCATAGTCCACAAGTTCACAAGTTCGATACATAGAAACTACTCATAGCGGCTCACGGCGATCAAGGCCGTCTTGATCCCGGCGACGGTCCGGTGCGGATGGTCTGACTTGCGATGCCGGCGACCCTCCGACTGGTTCGACGCCGCCCCGATGTCCGCCACAAAAGAAGATATTGCACGGTGACAAGATAAAATGTAAGGAGTTTAAAGAAAAGTTGAAAATTTCGAAGACACCTCGCACGGGGGCGTTTCCAAAACTCGAAGAAAAACGTCGCACGACGAAGGCGACAACCACATTCGAAGACGAAGGCGTCACATCAACTAACCCGCACGAAGGCCCACACATCAACAAATCCGCACGAAGGCCATCTCTAGGTTTGACACTAAGCATGAGCACGAAAGTAAAACATACTCACCGGAGTAGACGTGGTGGTGGGCGTGGTGCAAGCGGGTGTAGTGGGATCTGCCAACCTTGTTGCTCCCCAAGTTGTTGCACGAACTGAGCAAACCTTCTTCTTTGGGCCTCAACGACTTGTAGCCTCGACGCTTTCGGCCTCCGCTCGGCAGCTCAACCGCCTGGCTCGGCTTCTGGGCCTCTGCTTTGGGCCGAAGTTCTTCAGAATCGACCGCAACATTTGACCCCAATGTTTCAATATTGCGAGCTAAGGAACGTAAAAGTCAAAGAACGATTTAATGAAACCGAATACTTACTCGAGTGCCGCCATGCTTGTCGGCCGTTGGCTTATGGGCACGCTAGAGCTCGTGCTCGCCGCCGGGGGCGGTTCGGAGGAGGAGTAGAGCCCGTGTTGAGGACGCCGCCGCCAAGCCGTAACCGCCCATGCTTCTTGCCTTCCCCACCCGCATCACGATCTCGGGATCAAGGCGCTCCTCGGTCCTTGGATCGTAGGCCGCCCAGATCGACCTTGCCGCCTCCGTGTAAGAAGTGAGGCGGTGTGAACGGAGTTGGTGTCGCCTCTGGGCCCTTGATCCGGGTTGTACTCGATGTTGGACCTTGCCGGGCCCATGTGGGCGGAGCAAACGCCGTGAGTTGGCCAATTGGTCGGCCGTCGCGCGCCGATTGCGAGAAAGACAACAACATGTGGTTAGAAATCATGCAGAATTGGCGTGCTAGATTAGACAAATGGTGCGGACTTACATATGTCTTTGCATACTTCTTTGGTGGCGCTACGATGGTGAGGGCACTGCATCGGCCTTCGGTCGCTTTTCTCCTGGTGCCCTTCGCCATCCGCGTCCCACCATTTCTCCACTATAGCACTCCCGGAATCGGGGTGGGTGGCGCACCGACTTGAATCGCCTACAAGCCATCGAAGATCAAATTAGGCATAGTTAATCTCAAAATAAATCAACAGAGATGTTTTCTATTTACCAGAGGTCTTGCTCCTTGTCGAATCTCATGCATCTCCTCGCTTTGTGTTTTGTTGATTCTTCTATTACGGTAGGTGGCGTTGTAGTCAACGTCTACCGGAGGCGAACCTCGTAATACAAGTCCGAGACACGCCTTTTACAGAAGCGTAAGCCACGATCGCCCTTGCCTCTGGCCTACCGGCATCTGAAGAAGTCTGCATAAAGACACGAGGTATCCATTATTTTATTTGAAGAATGTCCAATGAATGCAATGAATTGAGGCTTACCCACAACTCGAAATCACCCGATCCGCCAAGTTTACGTGCGGAGCATCGGTGGCGACGAGGCGTAGTGGTCGAACGAGGGTACCTCTGGGTCCTCATCCTCGACGTCCACACCAGCCAGGAAGTGTTCCTGCACGAAGTCGAGATCCCATTGACATTGCGGCGGGACCCCTCCTCCACAAGCATCCGGTTCTGCACAAGTGATCCCATTGACATTAGCTCTTATTATGATTTTTCAACATATCAAATGAAGAACATATGAAGTTACTTACTTATCCCCTCGGGTGCAATCGATGGCGGCGTTAGGTGCAATCGGTCGCCGGGCTGCCGGGACCTCGCAAGTAGGGTTTCGAGGCGATTGAGGAAGTCGAACCCCTCCCCCTCCTCGGGCGTGTGCGGAACCCCCTCCTCAGACGCGGCGGAGGAACGGCGTCGTCGTACATCTGCGGACCGCATCCTCGCCCATCAGTGGGCGAGGGACGTCGTCGTCCTAGAAGTCTTGAGAGCCAAGGTCGTGGTTAGTCGACGGCTCACTTTGGGCTCGCCTCGACCTCCTCTGCCTCTCGGCGTCTCCGCGGGTGGCGTGTCCCTCGATGGCGTGTCCTCGGCCGGTGGCGTGTCCCTCGGTCTCGAGTAAGTCGTGACACCTCCTAGTGGGCCCCATCACCGCAATTAAAAAGAATAAACCAAGATAGTACGAGATAAGCGAGAAGTACTTAGCAAGGGATGCAAAATAAAGAAAATGTAATTACAAAATAACATAGTATTACATGTATTTCTAATATTCTTCATGATCGGGATTATCCGGGCGATAGGTATCGTCATCACTATCAAGAGCCTCCAAATAAATCAATGACCTCATCCTCATCGCTATCATTGTCAAGTACAAGTCCGTCAAGCATTTTCAAGTCTCTCGGATCATGCACCTCATCTGCAGACTTCCTCGTCAACAACCCATTCCTCGTCTACTTCCATTTCAATCTCTCGGTTAAGTCTATCTCAAGCATCCTGGTAGCCCTCGTCTTGTTGATAGAACTCCCGTCATGCGTGGGTGGGTTCAAGTTGTAATCATCATCGTTTGGGGAGGACATTTACCATGTGGTGATACCTTGTGCACAATATACCAACCACGAAGGCGTGGAGTCGGTTTTGCAAGCATATGGACAATAATAAACTTGCACGGCTTGTTGAGCCACAATATAGACATCATCTCCTGGATAGAAGGAATCCTGTCTAGTTTCGACTATCCCAAATTTAGGGGACTTTTTCGATACTGCAGGATCAAACCACTGGCATTTGAATATGACTAGCTTAGGTGCTTTTTCACCATGGAATTCGAGCTCGTATATTTCTTCAACTGTGCCATAATAGTCCTCCTGCTCCTCGTAGCGAATTTCTCGGCGTAAATACTCCGGTATTGGTGGTCCTTGGATTGGGCCGACTCTTCTCGTAGCTTGTTGTGTGAAAGCGATATCCATTCACGTCATAAGCGTTAAATGACGAGACCTTATAGTCAAAGCCTCTGGCCACTTGTCGTAATTCGACACTTATAGACAAATCACTTTGGCAATACTTTAAGCTCAAGCAAGAGAGAAATGAAATTAGGCAACTAGGAACGCCAAAATTGAAACGACCTAAGTTGGTCGGAAGGTACCTTTCTTTGGAACCATGTAATGAAATCGAAGTAACCATGTTGAAGAAGGGTCTCTCGTTCATGGTCGGAAGGTGGCCTTGAAAGATGCCAGTATTGATCAAAAATTCCTGCAGACAAGCAACAAGGTTGTTGGATCACGAAAAATTCTGAGTATGTAACAAGTTCGTTGAGAACTTACCCACGATACTTATCGACTTCGTCAAGGTTAGTCAACACGTGAGAGCATGATCTTGCGCCACTCTTCATTAGTCGACCTCTTTTGGCGCTCCACTTGATCTCCGCGTTGCCCTTTGAATAGGTGAGGTCGATTCATTTTCGTCCTCGTTGTAACGAGGGGTGGGTTATGCTGCGCTAGGAAGCTTCTCACTATAGTACAATGTTGTGAAGTTTGACACCTCCTCACGAATGAATGCCTCGCTATGGAAGCCTCAATCTGCCTTTGTTTCCACATTTACGGCGAGCAGTCTTTAGACATCTCTCGATTGGATAGCACCAACTGCTTACGCACGGGCCCCCATTCGTACCTCGTTAAGGAGGTGCAAAATCAAATCTTTGCATCGACAAGAAAAAGCCGGTGGAAAGATCTTCTCCAACTTACAGAGCAACTCGGGTGCGTTTTTCCAACTCCTCAACCACTTTCAGAGATATCTCCTTGGCACAAAGCTGGCGGAAGAAAAAGCTCAGCTCTGCGAGCACCTTCCAGACATGCTCAGGGACGTAGCCTCGAACCATCGACGGAAGAAGCCGCTCAATCCATATGTGGAAGTCATGACTCTTCATCCCTAAGACTCGGCGATGTCTGGGTTCGCTCCCTCCTCGGTTCGCAAACCCATCGAGGAAACTTAACGTCTGCATCCATTGTATCACTTCCGTCCCGTGCTTCTTTTCCAAGGCGTGTCGGCCTTAGGCCTTTTCCATGGTTTGCCGTCTCTTGGAAGCGACATCTGCAGACTTTGGTGCATCGCATAGTGTTGCCATGTCTACTCGGCCTTAGGGTTGTCCTTTGTCTTGTCGAAATGTCCATGAGTGTTGCCCAAAGTGCTTGGCGACATTCTTCTCGAGCAGCATTACATCTATGTTATGTGGAAGGAGAAGGTCATCAAAATAGGAAGCCTCTCCAATCCCGACTTATGAGTCCACATATGTTCCACACCATAGCCCACAAAGCGATCTTTGTTTGGATTATCTTTCTTTGGATTAACTTTCTTTCTTTTACCCTTCTTTGGATTATCTTTCTGCTTGGCAGGAACACGAGAGCATCTATCGAGCATGAACACAGGCACTAGTCATCTTCGAGGTGCGAGGTCGGTCACCGTGACACCTTCGTGAAGTTCTTGGTGTCTCCTCTGAATGCATGGTCAAGAGGAGGAAGCTGCGATGCTTGTCGAGCAGCGAGAACTTCCACCCTTCTTCAACCAAATGAATGTAAGTGCGCTTGCATCTGGGGCATGGAAACTTCCGTGGACACACCGGTAGCGAATATCCCATCGCCAGAAGTCATGCATGGATCTTGGTACCAAACATACATTCTCAAGTTCTTCTTTGTAGCTCGATCGTAAGTCCATCGCCTTCATTCCAAGCCTTGATCAATTCATCATAAGCAGTTTGCATGTACACACCCATTTTGTTTCCGGGTGTCGAGGAATTATCAACGTCAAGAATATGTTTTGCTTGGTTGAAGTAGGGCCCCGGGGAGATTGAGGAATAGCGAACACGGGCCAACAAGTGTATGGGGCGACATCATTCCATAAGTTGAACCCATCCGTTGCCGGCCGCAACACGTACATTACGGGCCTCTTCATCTTTGCCACGATGGTTGCCATTAAAGCTTTTCCATGCTTCACCATCTGCTGGATGTACCATCTTGTCGAGGATTATCGAGCGCCATTCTTGTGCCATGTCATACATTTCGCGGACTCCTCGGACATGAATAGCCGTTGGAGCCTCGGTATGATCGGAAGGTGTCTTAGGACTTTCATGGGGATGTCCTCATTCTCGCTCCTTCTTTCCATCACCTTTGTCTACCTCCACATACCTAGAGGATTTACACTTTGGGCAAGACTTTGCATCCTTGTGTTCTTCCCTAAATAGGGCCTTTTTCCGGACAACAATGTATCTGCTCATCTGGCATCTTGATTGCGAAGGAGTCTCGTTGACTTCGTACAAAAGCTGCTTTCGGCGGATGATGACCCTCGAGCGGCCCCCAATAATTGCCATCATAGCATCGAAGCGGGCTCGAGTCATGTTGTCTTTGGGACTTCAACCCCAAGATGGCGGCCAATGGCATCCAGCTTGAAAACCGTTGTCTTCTCATGTAGGACCTTCATGCGAATCCAACATGGCCAAGAACGCTTTAGCGCTTAGCTCTGCTCCTCCTCCTCATCCTCCTGCTTTCGTCCTCCGAGGGCGTTCGATAACGTCGCATCCTCATAGTCACCTAACCATCCACAGTACCCCCGTCACCGTCAAATGCCTCAAGCGTCGTCTCACGGCCTCCTCTCTAGGGCGATAGGCTTCACCATGGGACACCCACGGGTATAGTTTGGCATAAATCCATACTTGCAAAGATCTTTTCCATGACTTCCCTTGTTTTTCTTTTCTTGTTTTCACATTGGGCTGCGAGGACGAGCGTGTCTCTCGCTCCCTTAGTTGCCTTAAATGCATGGTCCAAGAATTTCTCGGTCTTATCCATCCATTCACGGGTGATTTGAGCTGAGTTAGGCGTCCGTGTACATCCACTCACGGTTATCCATCCTCTAGCATATACACATAACTGAGTAATATAACCATCGATTCTGACCAAGCTAGATATGCATTTAAAAGGCTGACTAAGGGTCCTGCAGACTAGATATGTACTACCAAGCTAGATATGCGAGGCAACATTCGAATTTTCATGCAATTGAAACTTTTAACCATAAAATAATTGCCATTACGCCATAAAAAATCATCAAATAACCCACCGCAATCTTATCTCGTTCACTTCATATAAATCCTTTAGCATTCATATGAATATTTAGACCTATAAATCCTAACGGAATAACCAAAATATAACAATGTTGTATTAGTTGGCGACGATTAAATCATAATTTTACCTAGAGCGACATAGTTTAGGATGAAATTTAATAGTGGGTGTATATAGTACAAAACACAACATAATTTGTCCGTTTAGAACCCGATCCACGGAACAAAGCACAAGCCCTTCTAATCTGGTAGTTTTTATGAAACATTTGAATAGAACATCTCGATTACACCACAGAGGTCACAATTGTTATCTTCTCCTTTATCAAGTATGCTCAAAACTATGTGATGAAAGGTAGAAAGCAGACCTCTATCTACATTGTCAACATCATTACATTTGACAAAACTCCAACCAAACAACTTTTTCCTTTGATAGCTATGAATGTTTTTCAAGGGAGTTATCATGCCAAACTACTTTGACAAGGACCATCGGTTATTTTTTCATCTATTAGCGACCACAAAAACATCTTGCCACAAGATCCCATATCACCTTACGCTTTATGCTTCTTATCATTAGCATTTTGCATTCATCGATAGTAAAAAACTTTGGTTGCTCATTGCTTCAAAAGACAAGTCATAATGAAGCAACTTGCAAGGATTCTTTAAGCGAAGGAACATGAACTTTGATCAATGATTAGGAAGATGGAGAGATGACCATCATTTTCTTCTTTCCTTCACAATAAATTAACTCATCTAAGCGTACCAAGTTGCCCAAAACAAACAACAAAACATAGTGGATAAAATTACCTCGGGAGGATTGAGGAGTCGGAGGCGTTGTGGGGGCGGATCGGCGCCGTGAGTCAAGCGAGGAGGAGGACCGAGGAGAGAAATGCAGAGCGAGGCAGCCAGCGGCAGACCGAGGCCGGGGCCAGTCTTGGCCGGCGAGACGATGGGAGCTCACCGGCGTGGAGGAGTCTTGGCTCAGGCGGTGGTGGCGAGCTCTTCTTGGGAGCGGATCCGGATCCGGCTGAAGGAGGGAGGAGGCGGGCGAGCTGAGCGGCGGAGGAGGAGCCGGGGAGCTGGAGCGGCGGAGGAGGAGCCGAGTGGAGGTGGTGGCGGGGAGTGGGGCGCCACGGGAGGAAGGAGGAGGCCGGGCGCTGGCCGTGAGCCGAGGCCAGATTAAGCCAGGAGGAGACGCGAGGGAGGCGGAAGGGGTGGAAGAAGGGAAGAAGCCACTTGTTGCTTAAGTCTTGAGGGACCTTTAGTCCCAGGCGGTGTACTGCAGGGACTAAAGACCTTTAGTCCGGGTGGTATCTGGACCGGGACTAAAGGTGAACCTAGTCCCGGGTGGTGCCACGGCAGGGACTAAAGGTTCTTGTGGACATATTTTCGAGAGAACCTTTAGTCGAGGGTGTGTGACCTTTAGTCCCGGCGTGTCTGGGCCAGGGACTAAAAATGGACCTTTAGTCTGGGTGGTGCCACTGCGGGACTAAAGGTTTCTTGTGAGGACATATTTTCGAGAGAACCTTTAGTCGGTGTGTGACCTTTAGTCGAGGCGTGTCTGACCGGGACTAAAGGTCCCCACTATTCGATTCATACAGTTTTCACAGTTTGGGTTTTGTATTAAGTTTATTTGTATAAATATGCTAATTCTTGTTAAATGCATAGTAAATTAAATACTAGGCATAAATTTTTTAAAAATAATAGTTGCATTTCCTTTTATCTTATTGACATTTCAAAGCGACTTTTATAGTGACCACAAGCTAGGAAGTGAAGAGCCAACTATAAACAAAATGAAGGGCTCAAACCACAAGTTGGGAATTTCATTTGAAGGCATAAATACTTGCTAAAAAATTTCAAGTCATTTTTACACGGTGGAGAAGACATGCTTCACAGAGGTACATGTGTCCTTTATCGAATAGGAATTTCATTTGAAGCGATAAAAACAAGAAAAATATGATAGAAACATCTGAAGTTACAATTATTACATAAAATCTCTAATACACACTATTTATTAAACATCACTATATATCAGCGGGCACGATGGTGAACTTCTTCTTGACGTATGACCCTTGGTTATGATCATCTTAGTAACCATGGAGTGTCCTCGGCATTTAGCGGGATCTTGGGTCTTTGGTCACACCAAAGGCGGGATTCGGTCATCCCTTTCATAATCTTGACTTGTCGACTTGTCCTCAATTCCCACGATGTTTCTTTTCCTGAAAAGAACTATGTGGCGTTTTAGCTCATTGGTTGATTTGTCGTCGTTTTCCCTCTCTTGGGTTTTGTAGACATGTCTTTCACATAGAACACTGATTCACATCGGCGACAGGACGAATGGTTCGTCTTTGTACCCAATATTGTTGAGGTCCTTGTTGTCATTCCATACTCCTTGTCATTGTTACCCGCCTCAGGTCATCTTCACCCATTAGCCTTTGGAACAAAGGGACTTTAAAATTAGGTCGTAGTCTAGTTCCCAAATCTCCTCTATCGGCCATAATATGTTTGCCTCTTTCCATTTGGATGCATCATGATATTAAAGAAGGATGGAGGAACACCAACTCAAAGTGACAAAACATTGAACCACATCATTACGTAGAGTAGCTAGTTCCATTGGATTGATTGCCTTCGAGAAATTGCATTGAGGAATGCACATAGCTTCACGGTGGCGAGGCGTACATGTGGAGGTAGAATTCCTCTTAAAGCAACCTAAGCAATTGCGTCATAAGCGCGTGGCGATCATGGGACTTTAAGTGTAGGAATTTCTTCTCGGCACATTTATTATCGCTTTATATTGGAGGAGAATCGGATGGGACCTTGATCTTTGTTTAGGCATTCAAACATGCTTTCCTTCTCTTCTTTGCTAAGAGTGAAGCTAGCGAGTCTTAAGTAATGGCGTCCATCGTCATCTTCTCTGGATCTTGAGTTGTCTCGTTCTTTCATCTTGCCGCAAGTCTGTCGTGCTTGAGTGAATCCTTAGACTTTCCATACACATCCATGAATCCTAGCGAGTTCACACAAAGATTCTTTGTCGGTGCATCACGTCGATCGCGTTGCGGACCTCTAGGACTTGCCAATAGGGTAGCTCCCAAAATATGGACTTCTTCTTCCACTTTCGCAATCTCTTTGTGCATCACGAATGACATCACCAAGAGCATCATCTTGGCGAGTGTGTCTTACGCTTTGCCTCTTCTTGACTTAGCCCATTGCGGTATCATCGAAGTCACCGTATTGAGCAATAATGTCGTTAGGGTCCAATTGTTCTTCTTCACCTTCTTCCATTATAACCTGGTTTCTCAGTGCTTGGTCCAACAAATATAGTTTGGCATGAAACCCGACTTCAACAAGTGTGAGTGAAGACTCCTTGAGCGAATATTCCTTCAAATTCTTACAGGGCACATGGAATGACATGAAACCATCCCGCTTGTTTGCCTCGGCCACTCTTAAGAAATAATGCGCCATCAATGAACTCTTTGGGCGGCGATCGGCATTGTACATCCAATGGCGTGTCATCGTCTGCATTATATGACATATCACATAATTAAATTTCAAGTTTCAAATTTTTCCCGGATAGTACACATGATAGAGGCTACCCAAAATTTTTAGAATTTTTGAAATTAAGATGAATTTATTTTGAATTTTCAAAGAATCAGCACTATTTGTGGCGTTTGCACTAGGAGCTTCGCCTTGCGGTATGGAGTGTCCGGCGGCGACAGCGGCGTTCACCTCTGTGTGACGAGCAAACAGAACAAGCTTAAGGAGAAGGGACATCAAGTTAAATGATAATTAATAATTAACTAAATTGCCCAAAGTCATTAAGGGTGAATGACCCTAGGTCAACAATCAATCCAAAAGGCAAACAATAACTAAGTGATTAAGCTAATTAAGAGATTAACTAATTACTTAATAATTAAATATTAAACTTATTTATTAAAACAAAATTAATATTTATTATTTTTACCCAAGAGGTTGGATCTGATAAGATAAGACTTATCTCATCAAACACCCTCAAAGCTTAACCTAACTAACACATGTAAAAGTCATTTTTCATTTATTTAAATAATTATTAAATAAGGTGAAAAATAAAAGTCTTCAGATTGATCCCAAAATTTTTGTACAGATAGTTCATAGCCTAATTAGATGGCAAAACAATTTTCAGAATTTTTGGATCATTAATTTAGCCTACAAAATTCATGGAATAATAATTAAATAAATAAGCATAAAATAGGTATAAATTCAACTTTGTCCAAATAGTCTTAAAATTTTTATATGGACTGTTCACAGTGTAACTTAGTGGAAAAACAAATTTCATGATTTTTGGAAATTTATTGTGGCCTACAAAAATCATGAAAGTTCCATTTATGAATTAATTGGCAATTTTATAACATATAAAAATTATTCAAATTTCACATTTCATATTTTTCATAATGGGCGGCGGGTTAGCATCGAGGAGCTTACATGAACACGCCGGTGAATACGGTTGAGTGAATGAGCAGCTCGGCGGTGGTGGCAGGCGGCGTGGCGTGTCGGCGGCGGCGGCGGCGTTCGGCTCTGTGACGGCAACAGCAAGCAGAGTTTAAATAGAAGGACATTTAGTCGGTTGGTGTTACCAGGGACTAAATCTCAACCTAGTCGAGTTGGTACTACAATCCGGGACTAAAGATTTAGTCGGATTGTAGTACCAGCAGGACTAAGGTTGACATTTAGTCGGTTGGTAACACCAGCAGGACTAAATGTCCCTCTACAAAGCTCGCCACGAGCCGTTGGGCGGGGACTTTTAGTCGGTTGGTGTTACCAGCCGGACTAAAATCTTTGGTCGGGACGCAATTTTCTCGAGACTATTGCCCATTTGGCGATTCGACCAAAGATGCATTACGTAGTAGTGGGTGCACAGGCTTTTGTTTTTTAAAAAATTTCTTTGCGAGTGCCACTTCACGGCACTTTCGGCAAAATCTCTTCTTAGAGTGCTAGTAGGCACTTTCGGCAAATGTTTTTTTTTTGTTTTTTTGCCCATTATTTTTTGCAGCCTTAATATATTATTTAAAACTCCATGTTCAAATTTGGGACAATTTTGACTTTTTTTCTATATTTAGTTAGTTTTTTTGTTTCGTTGAATTTTATGGAATATTTCAAATTTGAGCTGCGGTGCATGGAATAATCGAATTTGGTCATTCAAAAATGATATTCATGATATTTGGTGTATGTTGAGGCCGTATCCGAGGAACTCACATGAAATTCGAGCATCTTGTTGGCGTAACATGATGAGGTACTGCGGGAAAAGTGTATTTAAATTATATAAAATCGAGCGAAGTCGAAAATGGCCAAACTTGTCGAGTCTTATCGAATGTCGTGTTATACATATAGAGTCTATGGTAAAAATTGAGAAGGTTTTGAGCAAGTTGCGGCGTCGGATGCCTAAAACCGAGACATCTCATGTGATCGCATGTGAAGATGTGCAGGTTTTAAACATCACAAAAAATCTCAAAAATTGAACCAAAATGGAAGGCCTCACAAAAAATGGGTCAAAAAACAAAAAAAAAAATTGCCGAGTGCCCTGGCACTCGGCAAGAGATCCTTTGAGAGTGCGGAAGTGGCACTCGGCAAAGAAGATCTTTACCGAGTGCAGGAATTGGCACTCGGCAAAATTTTTTTTTAAAAAAATTTGAAGGCGTGGGCGGGCTCGGCCGTCAAGGGTCATTTTTTTTGCCGAGTGCACTCTTTCTTGAGTGTTGCACTCGGCAAAGAGGGCTTTTGTCCCCTTTGAGTGCGGGCACTCTGAGGCACTCGGCAAAGCCACTCTTTGCCGAGTGCTAGACTTTGCCGAGTGCCACCCGGCCCGGCACTCGGCAAAGAGTGGCTTCGTCGAGTGCCCGATTTTGGCACTCGGCAAAGCTGGCGGCACTCGGCAAATCTGCGTTCTCCCGTAGTGAAGCCTGCTTACTGATCGATGCTCGCTTGTGGATATAATATATCACGCATATTAGTATGCTTCGGCCGTTACAACCTGTAATAGTAGCGGTACAATATCTTTGATTGTATACGGTGGCTTCACCAGAATGACAATAGATGTGGTGTTCGGTGAGCGATGATCCAATTACCGTTGAGGAGAGTGAGTGTTTCGATAGGCGCCAGCGTGGGTTACGCGCCTCGAGCTGCATCTGCATGATGATTTCCACCACCTCTGCTCATGTCTCCCTGGATACTTGCCTAGTCGCCGCTGGCTGCCCTCGCTCTCTACAGCCCGCGCATCCCAGCTCCCGCCTAGTCGTTGCTAGCCACCACCGCCGTCGCTCCCTCTGCAGCTCCGCCCTCGCCCTCTGCGGCCCTGTTACATCTGTTGCATGCCTCCATAATAATGCTGAAAAGAATTCAAGCGGGTGCCCTCTGGTATGTATGATTTCTACCATGCAAGCAAATGACCCTTAGTTAGATGCTATAGACGTTTTCTGACCCTTAGATGCTAGAGACGTTTTCATTAAGACTAGAAGTGAACCCGCGCCACTGGCGCGGGGTGTATATAGTATCGTCGGAGCTTTTTAATATGGGTTGGCTGGCTTCTGTAAGCTTTCTTAAACGATTGGTTGCAGAGAACTTATTTTCGTGTGTTCCATATGTCCTAAGTCATTGAAGAATCGTAGTCTATCTGGGCGTGAATGTTTATGTTTTTTTTCTGGACGTCGTGCGTTGTTGCCGGTTGTAATACGTAGTAATTAGTAAAGATATGATGTTATGGAAAACGGCCTGAGAAATGGTAGGCCATTATTATTGTATCAAGAGAAGTGTTGGATCCAGCAAAAGCTAGTATGAAAGGATTAACGACGATTTACATAGCTGAGTATTTATACAACTGGAAGGCATACATAAGAGAGTAACCAACACGTCGGCCATGTGCAGTATATTATACCCAAGCGGAAGGATGGAGACGTGAAAGTATGCTTACTAATCGGGCAGCAGGATTAGTGATTGCAGTTAAGCCGGGAATATGCACATAAAAGGTTGGACAGCATTAATAGTGGTACAAAAAGGATAAAGGCACTATATATCAGTGCCGTACAGTACTATAGAAATATGTACACCAAACTGTCTGCTGCTGCTGCGGAAGCTTTGATTGTGCCGTTTATAGGAATGGAACAGGAAAGGAAAGGGAGTTAGATAAAAAGAGATAATATAGTGGGTTGGTAGGATTTTCTAACTGTAAAATGATAGGTTATTTTACCTGAGGCCACACAGTTTTATACATAGCGTTCCTGTGATTCCGTAGCTGTTGTGGGTGATTTCTTTTTTTTTAGTGGGCGGTTCAAGCGCAGAATGGTAAGGTGGCGCCACATTTTTGCGTAATCAATCAATGCATAGTATTATGTCGCACGAAATAAGTCGAATTAATTAATAGAACAGATGGAACTATATGTGCTATAATTTGTTAGGAGAATATACCTTTTAGCTGTAAGAGTTTGCGGAGGTTTCTCAGGTGGTATGGGTTTTGGATAGAAGAGATGTAATAGCAGTTGTCAGGGAGTAGTAAGTAAGAAGCCTAAATCTATATACGTAAGACGTCAACACGTCAACAGAAAGCTTTTGATGGTAGCATAACTGAAACGATGGTAGCATAACTGAAACAGTTATATATGCATGTAACAGTGCAGGTATTCTGTGTTAGAGTATGTGTTTTGCTAGTTATTTTCCCGTGCAAAATTTAGGTTCTTGTAGCGTGCTGTATATATGTAGTTGTGGTTGTATGGTGAAAAACAGTAACATAAAATTGGCAGCGTTGTAAAAGACTTTAAAGGCTTATATAATTTGTATATACAGGAATGTACTTAGATGTTCGTTCTATTTGAGCAAGAAGAATATAAATTGTAGAGGTTGTATGTAAATTTTGAAACGATGCTGCCTAACGTAATGTATATATCGAATTGAGTCTTCTATGTAAAATTATGAGACATACCTTTGTGTCGGTGGCTTGTTTCGTAGATCCACGATCAGTAAATAAGGTTCTATGAATAGGTTGTGATAGAGGAATGTTTTTTTGGCTGCATTCAACAATATATAGCTATGTCTTCAACGATATCAAAAAATTGAGGGCAAATATAGTAGAGAGGTATTATAAATAGAAGATGTTGTATCTAAAAATAAATACCAGGAGGAAGCGCCTATTAGAGTTTTTTGTTTCACCGCTGAGGACGGTGTAGTTTGAGGATGATCATCACTGACCTGTTACGATGACAGTTGTTATGTTGAAGAGTTAGATTCCTTGCTCTATTAATGTGCATGATGGCGACAGTAATGTATAGCTAATGTCTATATTATGAGTTAGCGTTAACAGTGAGTGTGGTATGAAAGGTACTACTAAAGAGAACTTTGAAAATTTAATTTAAATGGTTATATTCTGAGTTACGAATAGTAACAGCGAGTTCGATGCATAATCCGATCCTCAATAACAGTATTATCCTAAGATCTAAAGAATAAGCGAACTTAAGTATATTTAGAGTGTAACACTGGAGTTTTCTAAAATGAATTAAACAACCACAACGTTTTGTAAAATCAAAGAGATTTAGCTATGCAATGGATAATAAGTCCTCTTATCTATAGTGAACTAGTAACAGAAATATGCAGGATTCTGTTTAAAGCGACTAATATTCACAGCAGTATGGTATAGCTAAATGAAGCGCTATAAAAAAGACTTTAGAAGCCTATATAATCTGTCTATATAGGTATGTACGTAGATGTTCATTCTATTTGAGCAAGAAGAATATAAACTGTAGAGGCTATGGATATCATGGGGATATTCTCATGATCTTAGGATGATATTACAATTGGCAATGTCGTTAAAGGTTTGTCGAATCACGCGTTTTCGTTAAAGTTTGAAAGGCTGTTAGGTCAAATCTTGGTTAAGCCGGCGTTCAAAGCGGTCGATCCGGCGTTCAAAGCGCGGTCGAGACCGACTGCGATCGAGCCAAGCCATTGAATGGCGGTCTGACCGATTTTGTGCTGTTCATCGGCCATTTTGGTGTTTTGGCTTTGGGATAGGTCAAGTTCATGGGTTTCAGTGCATATGTGTTGCATGATGCGTGTTTTGACTAACGTGGGTCAAGTTGTGAAGAACTTATTCTCGGAATCGATTTCTTTGTCTATTGTTGTGCAGAACGCTTGGAGGTCAATGACAGCCAACGGCGAGGATGATCGGGACTAAGCTAGGAGAGCTGAGGTTCAGAACGATCAAGGATGCCGAGTGAGGTCAATAGATTCAAGCATGGCGCAAATTGGACAAAGGTGACCGAACGGGCAGTTCGATGCGATAGGTTGGATCAAGCAGAGTGGGAGTCGGTGCAAGTGCCATGGTGGTTTCGGCGGGAGCCGGACGGGAGAGACTTGCCGACATGATGAGAGATGTTGATCAACCTACACGTGGCGAAGCAGGAGAATGCTTCACCAAGATTTGACTTGGTCTTCGGAGAAAGATCGAGAAGGGGTATTTTGGTAATTTCACCAAATACCACCTTGGTAACCTCTTGGCTAAACCACGGCGCGAGACGATGCATGGAGAAGTGGTTTAGGTCAAGAGGAGTTGAAGACGGCTCTTTAAAATACGTGCGTGTAACTCGTTTGTGTGTGAGCTTAACGGGAGCCCATTAGGGTTTACTCTTCTAGAAGCTAGGCCTCCACTATAAATAGGGGTGGCTACTGTCCAGCACCTTCAAGGACTTCATTTGGAAAACCCTAGTTTTGTTTTAGGGTCAAAGAGAGGAAAGGAGAGGCTTAGGGCTCTAGAGAGATGAGTTGAGTGTGTGCTCATGGATTGAGCTCTTGTCCTCCTCGATGGAGTGGCTGTAAACCCTCTTCAATCTCAAATCAATTCATGCATGATTTCTCAAATATGAGTCTCTTTGTGTTCTTCCTCCTTCTTTTGTGATTTTGAGTCTCTATTTGATCCTCGAGTTTTCTATTGGTTTCTTGCTGTGATCTAGCTTGCTGTGACATGTGGGAACACATCTAGGATCATCTTGATCATCAATCACCCACGAGCAAGACATTAGATCATATTTCGATTTTGACTCGGTTTTGGAGCACCCTTCGTTCAAACTGAAAAAGATAGGAACTTTGGCATGGATCTCTGCAATCTTTGATTAGAATAGGTTTCTAATATCTTAGAGAAGGTGTGTCTCACGTTTGGTGGAGTTTGGTCGTGTAGATCAAAAGTTAGATCGATTTAAGTTTCGATTTTCGGGCTGTCTGTTCTATTCATCGTCAAGTCCGGTCAGACCAGTTCTATAACATCGGTCGGGCCTTGACGGTTATAACATCGGTCGAGGCCTTGATGTTAAATCAAGTTGCCATCGGTCGATCGACCTCAATCGACCGCCATTTGCCTGCGGTCGACCGCCTTGTAGCATTTAAGCCTTGTGGTTTGATTTTTGCTTTGGGGTAGATTGGATTCAATACAAGTCTTACTATGTACTTGCTGATTGATCTTCATAGCTTCATAGCTATTGAAGTGAAAATCGTGTTGAATTCAAACTAGGTGAAAAAGGATTCGTGCTCCTATTCACCCCCCCTCTAGTCGCCTATTCGGTCCTACAATTGGTATCAGAGCCCGGTTAGCTCTTCTCATAAATCTTAACCAGTCTTTGGAGCCATGGAAATTGACAAGTATTCAATCAAACCACCTATGTTTGATGGAGTCGATTTTGCTTACTAGAAGGCTCGCATGCATGCCTACATCGAGGCTCAAGGGCATGCAATTCGGCTTAAGGTCAAAAATCCTTATGTTGTGCCAGCCAATGACGATGTGATCACTCCAGATGTAGAGGCAAATAGCAAGGCTCGAAACTTCTTGATTCAAGGGCTTAGTCAATCTGAGTTTGAACGTGTCGCTCATTTGACGCCTGCTCATGAGATCTGGAAGACCCTCTGTGATTACCACGAGGGCTCTACTGCGATCAAGGATGCAAGACAGAACCAACTCAAGAAAGAATACTCAAAGATCGAATAAAGGCCAGGTGAATCTTTGGATGAGTTGTGGGGAAGATTATCAAAATTCCTTCATGACTTACGTGCTGTGGACCTTGTGTTTACTGAATCTGAAAATGCACGCCAGCTCTTGGGTGCTCTTGATGTGAAAGTCTGGGGGATGAAGATCACTTCCATCAATGACAATACTGTCATGAGTGAGCTTACCATTGATAAGCTCTACTCGAGGTTGAAGACGCATGAGATTGACTCCATCTCGTGTCTCCCCAAGACAGAGTCGATGGCTTTAGTGGTTAACCCATCTAAGGGTAGTTCTTCTATTCTTTGGATTTTGGATCATCTGGGTTTTCATTGTCCGCTTTACACTCCTTGAGCGATGAGCAGCTAGAGAAACTACCTGAGGATGATTTAGCCCTTCTATCCACAAAATTCATAAGAGTCTACAACAAGGTGAGGAGTAGAAGGAGAGGTGGCCCTGTTACTTGCTTTGAGTGTGGTGAGCCAAACCACATTCGGGCTAAATGCCCCGAGCTGAAGGGCAATGAGGATAAGGACTTCCGGAGGCGTCCTCAAGCTCGGGGTGCGAAAACCAAGAAGCCCAACTACATGAAGTTCATCAACTGGGTCCTTGCCGCTCTTGAGAATGTTGATACAAGCGATGTGGACTCGGGGACGGAGGACGACGATGATGATTCCCATGGCAAGAAGAAGGCCCAGGACTTCACCGGCATGTGCTTCATGGCTAAGAATAGCCACGACATCGACTCCTCCAACGACGATGAGCTTTTCAGCGATCCCGACGAGGTATGCCCCTCACCAGATGAGATGAAACGTGCTTTAGTTGTTGCTGAACGAAATCTAAAAAGAGAAGCTAAAATGATTAAGAAAAAGGATATCATGATTGACAACTTGAACCTAGAAGTGGTTAGGCTCAAATCCATTAATCATGCTGATGATTGTGATTCTTGCTCTAGCTTGCATGATGAAATGACCAATCTGAAATCTGCTCATTTCTCTATTGCAAATCAACTTAAAGATACTCTAGATGAACTAGAATCTCTCAAATCAAGTCCTGGTCATGTTTGCTTGGATGCTATTGCTCTAGATGTGACTTCTGTAGATGATATTCCTTCACCTTGCTCAAATTGTGCCTTGCTTGAATTGAAATTGGATAGTGCTACTAAGGAATTGCTGAAATTTGATCCTAGTCACACTTGCTCTCATTGTGAGGATAACAAGATTAAAATGAAGGAAATGTAAAAATGATTCTTTATTCTAAGACTGCTTCATGTGAAAACTGTCTTAAACTCACAATTGAGAATGATGCTCTAAACAAGACTCTAGAAGAGAAATCTAAAATTGAACAATCTATGTCCATGACTGCTTCCAAGAAAGTTGTTGATTCTGCTTCTTGTGCTTTTTCTACTGAAATTGGAATAAATTTAGATGAGATACAAGAGGCATTTAGAGTCAAATTCAAAGAGCAAGTGAGTAGGATTAAGAATGCTTCTTGTGTGTCTTGTGAGGCTTTAAAGGTTGAGGTAGCTCTTGTTAAAGAAAAGCTTGCTAGGACAATCAAGTCGAATAAGTGTGTCACCTGTAAGGACCTAGCCAAAGAAAATGATTACCTCAAAAAGACTCTTGAGAGATTTTCTAGTGGGAAGAAGAATCTTAACATGATCCTTGATCAATCTAAGGTGAGTGTGAAGAATAGTAGCCTAAGATTTAATCCTTTAGAAAATTCTAAGAATCACCCACCTAAGGTTTTGAGAGCTGTTACGAGTGGCTTGTTTGAGGTAGAACCCCCTGAGTCATCTATGATAGTCTTTAGATCTGCAGGTTTTGCCCAAACCCCTTCTAGCAAGACAGATGCTTCTAAGTCAGCAGATCAGACCTCTCAAAAGGTCAAGTATCATTGCATCTTCTGCAAGAAGGATGGCCACATAGTTGAGTTCTGCTTTCATAGAGCTAAGAGTGAGAGGAAGGAGAGAGTGCGTGCTTTGAGGTCCATTAGAGGAGTTCCTTCACCTTCTACTCTCCCTGGAGCCAGGCAGCCTGTCTTTCCTGCTAGACATAGGCCTAGGTTCGTAGATGACTTCTTTGACTCTTTTGGTGGCTCTAGGCAACATTTTGGATTAGGATGTCGTGAGGAGAGACCACAGGTAGCATCTAGACAGGAGGAGTATCGATCTTTTGGTAGGTCGATTCGGAGAGGTCTAGGTGTTGCTCGTGTGCGTTCTTGTGATTATCCCTCTAACCATTTTATTGTTGCTTCTTCTGTTGTTCCTAAGCATCGTGTGGCTCGATCTTCGATTCCCAAGTCTTTTATCACTAACTTGATCTTGAGGCACGATGTTCCTATATGCCCTGTGGGTGCATGCGTGCGAGGAAGGAGGACATATGACTTGTTGACTCTGGGTGTTCTCGACACATGATTGGAGATTCTAGATGGTTCTCCTCCTCACACGTGCATCGCAACGAGTTGATCACGTTTGGGGATGCTTCTCTTGGGGCCGTGATGACCAAGGGCACGATGTCGTCAACAACAACTTCATGCTTAGGGACGTCGCTTTGGTAAGTAAGCTGAGGTATAATTTACTATCTGTTTCTCAGCTTCTTGATGAGGGTCTGGAAGTGAGGTTCAAGAGTGCTGAGTGTAGACTTCTAGACTCCTCGGGTGAG
The DNA here is from genome assembly GCA_036346405.1 of Phyllostachys edulis. NCBI lineage: Eukaryota > Viridiplantae > Streptophyta > Magnoliopsida > Poales > Poaceae > Phyllostachys > Phyllostachys edulis. Next base: position 73,501,334 of record CM070550.1, read on the forward strand.
CGTGTCTTTGGGATCTCTAGGTTTGAGAAGATCTTTTGTGCTGATTTCAGTATCTCTTCTTCTTCCAGCCCTAGGTGTCTTGTGGTTTCAGACTCTCATGATCTAGTGTTGTGGCACCGTAGGCTTGGACATATAGGCTTCAACCATTTGACTAGAATCAGTAGCAAAGATTTGATTAGAGGTTTGCCTAAGCTTAAGAATGTTAGAGACCTTGTGTGCACTCCCTGTAGACATGGTAAGATGGTTTATGCTACTCATCCACCTCTTACTTTAGTGATGACTGATGGACCTGGTCTGCTCTTGCACTTAGACACGGTTGGCGCCTCTAGAGTTCAGTCTGCGGGAGGAAAGTGGTATGTGCTTGTGATTGTGGATGATTTCTCCAGGTATTCATGGGTATATTTTTTGGTTTCTAAGGATGAGGCTTTTGGCTGTTTTAGAGGGTTAGCCCTTAGACTAGCTGTTGACCTTCCTAGAGCCTTGAGGACCATTAGAAGTGACAATGGCACATAATTCAAGAACTCTTCCTTTACCACCTTCTGCACTGAGAGAGGACTTGAGCACCAGTTCTCTTCACCTAGAGTTCCTCAGCGGAATGGGGTTGTAGAGAGGAAGAACAGGACCCTTGTAGAGATGGCTAGGACCATGCTAGATGAGCATAGTACACCTAGGAGGTTTTGGGCTAAGACGATCTCTACTGCTTGTTATGTGTCCAACAGGGTGTTCTTAAGATCTATCTTAAGAAAGACTTCTTTTGAGCTTAGATTTGGTCATAGGCCTAAAGTCTCTCATTTCAAGATTTTTGGTTGCAAGTGCTTCATTCTTAAACATGGCAATTTGGACAAATTTGAATCAAGATGTTATGATGGTGTTTTTCTTGGATATCCTGCTCATTCTCGTGGCTATCGTGTATTTAATTTAGATACTAACAAAATTATTGAGACTTGTGAAGTCACTTTTAATGAGGCTAGTCCTGGTACTAGACCCGATCTTTGCAGTACACGTAGTTCACGATATTCGATAAAGCATCTTCGTCGACGATGAGTCTGACATAGAGGATGGAGGTCCAATCCATCCTCCAATCATTTCTGAGATGGTTGGAGAGCTTGCTTCTACTTCTCTAGCTTTAGTTGAGCAGCCTTCTCCTACTTTCACCGACGATTTGAGTGGCTCTGCTCCTACCTCCACAGCCCATGAGGTAGAGGCCACATCTGCACCAGGATCTCCTCTTCATATTCAGCGACAACACCCACCAGAACAGATGATTGGGGATCTCCATGAGCGAGTTACTCGCTCCAGGTTTATCTCTCCAGATTCTCATGCACATTCTGCTTTTGTTGCGTCTTTTGAACCCCGAGATGTCACCCATGCTTTATCTTATTCCTCTTGGGTCAATGCCATGCATGAAGAGCTTGAAAATTTTGAAAGAAACCAAGTCTGGACCTTAGTTGAACCTCCACCCAATCAAAATGTTATTGGAACAAAATGGATTTTCAAAAATAAGCAAAGTGAGGATGGGTTGGTAGTTCGCAACAGGGCTAGGCTTGTAGCTCAAGGTTTTTCCCAGGTAGAAGGCTTAGACTTTGAAGAGACATTTGCTCCTATAGCTAGATTAGAAGCCATTCGCATATTGCTAGGTTTCGCGACATCTAAGGGCTTTAAGGTTTTTCAAATGGATATTAAGAGTGCTTTCCTTAATGGTTTTATAGAAGAAGAGGTCTTTGTCAAGCAACCCCCTGGTTTTGAAAATCCCAAATTCCCAAACAATGTGTTTAAGCTCTCCAAAGCCTTATATGGATTGAAGCAAGCCCCTAGAGCTTGGTATGATAGGCTTAAGAGTTTCTTGCTTAAAAATGATTTCAAAATGGGAATGGTAGATAAAACCTTGTTCACTCTCAAGCATGGCAGTGATTTCTTACTAGTTCAGATTTATGTGGATGACATCATATTCGGTGGTTCTTCTCATGCTTTGGTGTCTAGATTTTCAGATTCTATGAGCAGGGAATTCGAGATGAGCATGATGGACAAACTGACCTTCTTTCTTGGTCTTCAAGTCAAGCAACTCAAAGAAGGAACCTTCATTCATCAAAGCAAGTACACAAAGGACCTTCTTCGGCGCTTCAACATGGGAAGCAGCAAGCCAGTGTCTACTCCCATTGCCACTTCTACCGTGTTGGATCCTAATGAGGATGGAGAGCCCGTGGACCAGAAGGAGTACCACATCATGATTGGCTCCCTCCTCTACCTCACAGCATCGAGGCCGGACATACAGTTTGTTGTGTGTGCATGCGCTCGATTCGAACTTCCTCGTGCCTCACATCGTCAAGCAGTGCGTCGCATCTTCAGGTACCTCCAGGACACTCTTGACTTTGGACTCTGGTTTTCTTCTGATTCTCTACTCTCTCCATTCGGGCTTTTTCTGATGCTGCTTTTGTAGGGTGTAGAGTGGATAGGAAGAGTACTTCTTGCACTTGTCATTTCTTAGGCACATCTCTTATCTCTTGGTCTTCTAGGAAGCGATGCTTGCTTGCACAATCCTTCTTGAGGCGAGTATGTAAGCTATGACCGATGGTTGCTCTCAAGTTCTCTGGATCTTGTCTACTCTGCGGGATTATGGGTTGTTTTTGGATAGTGTCCCTCTTTTCTGTGACAACACTAGTGCCATAAATATTGCCAAAAACCCAGTGCAACACTCTAGGACCAAGCACATTGACATTCGATATCATTTCCTTAGAGACCATGTAGAAAAAGGGTGATGTTATGCCTCACTTTGTAGAGTCTGAGCAGCAGGTTGCAGATATTTTCACTAAGGCTCTTGATTCTTCTCGATTTGCTTCTTTGCGGGGAGAGTTGGGAGTTATTAGTCCTCTTGGCCTGTTTTGAGGGGGAGTTGGCTCTTTTGCATTCATTGTATCATATTGCATTTTAAATCGGCAACTTGTATTGTAATATAATTTCACGGAGCCTTAATTATTATCCTTGTGTGCCATGCTTTCATGCCTTATACCTTGCTATGTCTTGTGCTAGTTTGCTAGGTTTATCATGACTTTCCATGTGTAGCTTAGCTTTTGCCATGCTAGCTCTATTAAATGAGAAAAACTTGAATTAAAACATGACTTGTTGGATCTTATGACTAGTTTTGCCATAGTGTTCTTCTCATGATTCATGCCATGTCAAATAAGCTAAGTTGAGTCTTAAATCTAATTTGAGTTTTAGATTGAGCTATGCTATTTCCTAAGTCAAGCAAATGAAAAATGAGTTCTTCTGTGCGAAAAAACTGATCTCACCAATTCTTTCTGATGAGACGGCTTGCCATTGCACTAGGCATGAACTCAGGGGGAGTTTTGGATGACCTAGACTACTCTTTTAAACTTTTTGCTTGGGATGGTCGCGGCAAGGCTTGAGATCTAGCACATGGCTAAAAACAAAATAAATTATGAAAATTGGTTGAAGCTTAGGAGGCAGTTGTGGCTGGCTCTTAGTCCAGGACTTGCTTTGCTAAGATAAAACCAATAAAAATTTTAGCAAGTGCTTAATGTGCTAAATTTCAAAGTGCTTGAACAAATTGATTCAACATTGAACTCATGGCACTCTAAATTGACTCTTTTATAGCTTCTTGGTTCCATTTAGTTTATTGACATGGCTTGACTCATTTTTGATACCTTTGGCTAAACTATGATCTTGAACATCTAGTCATACTAAACGGTCATTTAATCTCAGATTATTGTTCATCTGGCTTTCGCTTGGCTATATATGGTTTGCCATGATTTACAATAGCTCTTCACATAATATGGCTTGGTGTAATACTTGTACAGTCCTCTTGGATAATTTTCATAGCTCTCTGTGCTAAAAATGAATTAATTACAACCATTCCATGTCATTCATACTCTATCTTCCTTTATGCACCTTGATGAATCCATTGTCAAAGGGAGAGAAATGGTAAAAATGAAGAGGGAGAAAATGAAATTGTCATGGGGATATGGGGATCACAGTGAGGGGGAGCATCTCATATGCATTTTTGTAATCTTATTGCCATTTCTGAATTTGAATCACAATTCTTGAACAATTGTCCTTTTATATGGACCTTAAGTAAGATTTTGAAAATTTTCTGGAAATTGAAGCTTTCTTGCTTTCTTTTGCCTTATCTCACTTGCCTATGCTATTCTGGAGCCAGCTTGATCATTTCCATTGCTTTCTCTTGCATTTGGACCAAGTTGTGCCTTTGTGCGAAAACGTCGAGTATTTTTCTTTTCAAACCTCAAAACTTGATTTTGTGGGAAATTGCTAATGTGTTCATCAAGGGGGAGATTGTGGATATCATGGGGATATTCTCATGATCTTAGGATGATGTTACAATTGGCAATGTTGTTAAAGGTTTGTCGAATCACGCAATTTTGTCAAAGTTTGAAAGGCTGTCAGGTCAAATGCGATCAGACCGGCGTTCAAAGCGTGATCAGACCGGCTGGCGGTCAGACCGGCGTTCAAGGTGCAGTCAGACCGGCCATTGAATGCCGGTCTGACCGATTTTGTGCTGTTCATCGACCATTTTGGAGTTTTGGCTTTGGGATAGGTCAAGTTCATGGGTTTCAGTGCATATGTGTTGCATGATGCGTGTTTTGACTAACGTGGGTCAAGTTGTGAAGAACTTATTCTCGGAATCGATTTCTTTGTCTATTGTTGTGCAGAACGCTTGGAGGTCAATGACAGCCAACGGCGAGGATGATCGGGACTAAGCTAGGAGAGCTGAGGTTCAGAACGATCAAGGATGTCGGGTGAGGTCAATGGATTCAAGCATGGCGCAAATTGGACAAAGGTGACCGAACGAGCAGTTTGGTGCGACAGGTTGGATCAAGCGGTGCGGGGGTCGGTGCAAGTGCCATGGTGGTTTCAGCGGGAGCCGGACGGGAGAGACTTGCCGACATGATGAGAGCCATTGATCAACCTACACGTGGCGAAGCAGGAGAGTGCTTCACCAAGATTTGACTTGGTCTTTGGAGAAAGATCAAGAAGGGGTATTTTGGTAATTTCACCAAATACCGCCTTGGTAACCTCTTGGCTAAACCACGACGAGACGACGCATGGAGAAGTGGTTTAGGTCAAGAGGAGTTGAAGACGATGCTTTAAAATGCGTGCGTGTGTAACTTGTTTGTGTGTGGGTTTAACGGGAGCCCATTAGGGTTTACTCTTCTAGAAGGTAGGCCTCCACTATAAATAGGGGTGGTTGCTGTATAGCACCTTCAAGGACTTCATTTGGAAAAACCCTAGTTTTGTTTTAGGGTCAAAGAGAGGAAAGGAGAGGCTTAGGGCTCTAGAGAGATGAGTTGAGTGTGTGCTCATAGATTGAGCTCTTGTCCTCCTCGATGGAGTGGCTGTAAACCCTCTTCAATCTCAAATCAATCCATGCATGATTTCTCAAATATGAGTCTCTTTGTGTTCTTCCTCCTTCTTTTGTGTTTTTTAGTCTCTATTTGATCCTCGAGTTTTCTATTGGTTTCTTGCTGTGATCTAGCTTGCTGTGACATGTGGAAACACATCTAGGATCATCTTGAGCATCAATCACCCACGAGCAAGACGCTAGATCATATTTCGATTTTGACTCGATTTTGGAGCACCCTTCGTTCAAACTGAAAAAGATAGGAACTCTTGTATGGATCTCTATGATCTTTGATTGGAATAGGTTCCTAATATCTTAGAGAAGGTGTGTCTCAAGTTTGGTGGAGTTTGGTCATGTAGATCAAAAGTTAGATCGATTTGAGTTTGGTTTTGGTACATGCATTACATTCATCGTCGGTCCGGTCAGGGCCCGGTTCTATAACGTCGGTCGAGACCGCCCAATGATCGGTACCAAGTTTGTCGTCGGTTAGACCGACCTCCGGTCTGACCGCCCGTAGCATTTAAGCCTTGTGGTTTGATTTTGCTTTGGGGTAGATTGGATTCAATACAAGTCTTACTATGTACTTGCTGATTGATTGTAACATCCCAAAAATTATGTTATCAAAATAAAAATAAATAAAGTTATTATTTTATTGGACTTCATGAAATTTGAAAGAGTTTGATTGTTTTATTGGAAATTCTAAAGTTTTTAAAGTCAAAAGTAAATTTTATTAAAGTTTTTAAAGTTTTATTTGAGTTAAAGTTAAAAAATAAAAATTTAATTAATTTGGAGAATTTTACGAAATTTGAAAAGCTTTTTCCTAAATATTTTAAAGCTAAAAGAAAATTTATTACAAATTTAAAAGCTAACTTTAAGATGGAAATAATTTTAATAAGTCCAAAATAACTCTAGAGATTTTTGTGAATTTTTCTAGAATTTTTGGATTTATTTTGCTATTTTCTAAGTGCGAAATGAATTAGTTTGAATATTTAAAACAGAAAATCCATTAAAACCACTAAACAGTAAATGGGCCAAATCTCGGCCCAATACTGTATGTATACCTTGACCCAGACGCACGCACAATTCAGCTCCCTCCTCTTGCCACCGTCGGATCTTAATCAGACGATCCACACACGCGTCGCCGCAAGGTCACTTCGCCCTCGGATGGACATCGAGCGGCTGACCTTCTCTTCCCATCTCCTTCTTCCTCAACGCCGCCAAGACTTCGCCATTCTTTGCCTCATGGAGCTCCGTCTCCGCCGGTTCCTCTTCTTCCATTTCCTCGCCATAATCGCATTGAATTTCCTTAACCCCGCCTCTCCTCAGACCATTATCCTCATCATGGCGCCGAACTTCGCCGTAGTGCCGCATGGCATATAAACGCCGCCAGCGCCACGATCTCCACCTCCGCTTCTCCCGATCCTATAAGCGAGCAGGGAGCCCTCTTCACAACGCCGTCCGCCACCACTCACTTCCCTTGTCTTGAGCATCTTGTGATTTGAGTTTCCTGTCGCCGGTCAAGAGCTTCAAGCTCAATTGCGCCGCCGCCATCAACACCGTGTCCTCGCCACCGCCACCACTAGCATCACCGCAGCGCCACGGCCGGTCGCCGTCGCTTTTTGGAGGATCCTCGGGCGCCACATCGCCGCAAGCCGAACCACGCCGCCTTTTCCTCGCCGCCGCCGCCTCCAGTCCTCTTCTCGCCGAGTGGGTGGCGCACCAAGTTCGCCTCGTCTCCTCTTCCTCCTCGTACCTTCATGGTAGCCGGCAGTGCGGTGTCTGCCATTGACCTTTGGGTTCATGCGGCGTGGTCTCGCCGGCGTGGCCCTACCACGTAAGCACCACGGTGGCGCCACCTCGCGCCACATGGGCGCCACGTCACCCTCGCTGTCAAGTCGGCGCCACCCCGAGCCCTTGGTTCCATGGACTTGGTCCATGTGAGCCGTGTCTATGTTTCACGTAGGCCCCACATGTCGAAATTAGTTTAACTTAATTTAAAATCGGAAAATCCTTCGATGGCGTCATCTTGCGCAATAATTAGAATTTTCTTTAGAAAAATAATTAGGAAAATTGTTTAACATAACAAATTTAGGATTAAAATTTGTAAAAATCATATCTTTTGATTCATAACTCCAAATTTAGTGAATCAAAATTTCTAAAAACTTATAAAATTGTGATTCAGCTAAATAAAAATATAAACACATGTTTTAGAGTAAGTTTAAATTGCCTATTTGAATTTTAAAATAATTTAAACTACAATTTTAGGATGTAAACCGGTAAATTCATATCTTTTACATCTTAGCTCCAAATGGGATGTTTCAAATTTCTAAATTTATATAAAATCAAGATCTAGCTAATCGAACCAAAATTATTTAAATTTGAATTTTGTTTAAACATAAATTTCATTTAAATTCCAAATTTAGGATTAAAACTTGTAAAATTTATATCTTTTAAATCCCAACTCCAATTTGAGTGTTTCAAATTTCTAAAATTTTATAAAACTATTAACTAACTAAATAAAATAGAATTATTTAGTTTTGAGTTAATTAAATTGCCTTTTGATTTGTTATTTGAATTTCGTTTGAATTTGGATCGTTTGGCAGCGTATAGATTTAAACGACTTGAGACGGCCAGGATTTCAACATCGTTTGAGAATAATCCATTAAGCAAGGCAAGTTACATTCTTGACCATATTTGCACCCAGTATTTAAAATTATTTAAATTCTGTTTTAAATTATTATTGCATGCGTATTTATATTCAAGTAATTTAAATTCCTGTTTTAAGCTTTATAGTTATTCCCAATGCCTTTGTATGTCCAATTATTGTCAAGAGAGGTGGTATGGAGACTATTATCGAATGCATATATATTTTGGAGTTTGGATAATAAAAGAAGATTGTGAATGGATGTGTGAAGATAGAGGAAAATTGTTAATAGATAATGAATGATTACGAAATAGGTGATTATTGGTATTGGATTATGGAAATAGATTATTATTAAGGATTGGATTGTGGTATTATTAGAGTTATATGATTGTTGGATATTAGATGTCAATCATAGATATAGATTATCATTGGATTATTGGATATTGGAATGAATGATGTTGGATTATTAGAAATACATGATTATTATGGTTGTATTGTAGAAATAAATGATTATTGGATCTGGGATTTTAGAGGTAGATTGTTGTTGATGTTGGATTAATAAAGATTGGATGATAGATAGATACTATAGTCAAATACTGAATTGTTGATATTGGATTCTAGAAATAGATTGTCATTGGATATCAGATTATCTAAAAATTTGATTATAGGATTACATAGTCATTGGATTGATAGATATCGGATTATAAAATTTGAGTATAGTTAAATATTTGGATCAATTGAAGTTGGATCATTGAAATAGACTTATACGGTGTAGATTGGACTAATGAATTTTGGATTCTTTGAAGGTTGGATTATCACAATGCTGATGGATTACATACTGATCTCGTTCTTGACAAGTCTTGGACATTTAACCCTCACCCTAGATAAAATCTAGTTGATACAATAGTATGAACTAGAACATTTTGAGAAAGATTATGCTTAGCAATGCTTAGACCCAAAAATGTTTGATTTGGGAAACTTTCAGCCAAAAATCAAATATTGTTTAAGAATCTGTGGCATTGGTTTGTCATGGAAGTTTTGTAAGTAAATGAATTTGAGAAAAATAAAATAAAATTATGGTTTGTACTTGGGCGAAATGGTTGTTTGGATGGTGCATGTTAATGTGCGGATCGAGTCATTTCCATGATCGAGGCCCATGGGTTTTGTGGAAAGTCGCCCAAGTCAATTGAGGACCGGCCTCTGAGCGTTCCTTTGCTATGCCTATAATGGGCTATGCCTCACCGTGCAACCACATGTCACGAGTATGGGTAGGGGACACGGCTAATTAATTTGTAAAGTTCCATCGCGGTTGACCTGTTTATGCGTGGGCGGTCTTTCATGGCCTTTTCTTTTGACAAAGTCTTTTATGACTATTGTTCCCACCGGCGCAAGAGGGGCTAGGAACTCTGATTTCTATTCCAAAGGGGCGAAACCTTAGCGAGGGAAGCTGCGGTGGAATGGCGCATTGTAAAAGCCTTGCACGTGCTCTAGGCCGCTTACCTAAGGTAGTGGCGGTGGTATCGACGGATGCCAAGCAAACTAGAGAATTCGTGTCATGTGGGTAAAGTGTACAACCTCTGCAGTGTAAAACTATTGAATAGCCGTGTCCACGGTCATGGACATGCTAGCAAAGCCACTCAAAGTTAGACTTGGATTTTGATTTCAAAAGACTTTATCAATAGTTCATCCAAATGGGATTTGGGCGGTTAGCCATTGTGATAGGAGGTATCCTTCACCATTCATGTGTGAATGTTATCGACTATAAAATTGATTTATAAAATGAATTTTAGTTATAGAATAAGCGCTTTGGAACTTAGTACAAGTATTCTGAGAAAATCTTTGTTTTATGCAAATTCAACCATATTAAGCTTTCCTTTGAGATATCCATATATGCATGTCATTACATTATTTGTGGGTGTAACTTGCGAGCACAGTAGTTGTGCTCAAACTTGCTTTATTGCAAACAAATTTGAGAGGAGAAGAACTTTGCTACCGGTGTGGATCTCGACGACTAAATTTGCTTCCCGATTGATTGCACGTGGCGGTTAATCGGACTCTACTACATCTTCGTCTTCATTTGTGTTTATTTTATTGTTGGCATGTAAGCCTCCTTTGTAATCAACTCTGTTGTTATTTATTAATAAAGTTGTGATATGATTTTGTTACCATATTTGTTTCTTGTGTGGACTAGCTCTTGATCATGGGACTAGTTGAAATACACAGAGGATTTGGGAGTGTTAATCCCGGGTCTTACATTGATCTTCATAGCTTCATAGCTATTGAAGTGAAAATCGTGTTGAATTCAAACTAGGTGAAAAAGGATTCATGCTCCTATTCACCCCCCCCTCTAGTCGCCTATTCGTTCCTACAAAGGCTGTATGTAAATTTTGAAACGATGCTGCCTAATGTAATGTATACATCGAATTGAGTCTTTCATGTAAAATTATGAGACATGCCTCTGTGTCAGTGGTCTGTTTCGTAGATTCACGATCAGTAAATAAGGTTCTATGAACAGGTTGTGATACAAGAATGTTTTTTTTACTGCATTCAACAATATATAGTTATGGCTTTAACAATATCCAAAAAATGATGGCAAATACAGTAGAGGAAGCACTTATTGGAGCTTTTTGTTTTTTCGCTGAGGACGGTGTAGTTCGAGGATGATCATCACTGACCTGTTACGATGACAGCTGTCACGTTGATGACGAGGTAGATTTCTTGCTCTATTAATGTGCATGGTGACGACCGTAATGTATAGCTAATGTCTAAATCATTAGGTAGCATTAAGAGTGAATGTGCTATGGAAGTTACTGGTAAAGAGAACTTGTAAAACCTAATTTGAATGGCTATATTCTGAGGTATGAATAGTAACAGCGAGTTCGATGCATAACCCGATCCTTAACCACAGTATTATCCTAAGATCTAAAGAATAAGCGAACTCAAGTATATTTAGAGTGCAATACTGGAGTTTTCTAAACTGAATTAAATAATTGCAATGTTTAGTAAAATCATAGAGATTTAACTATGAAATTGATGATAATCAATCTTCTTATCTATAGTGAAGTAGTAACAGAAATATGAAGGATTTTGTTTAAAGCAACTAATAATCACTACAGTATGGTATAGTTAAATGAATCTTGTTCTAATGGGCAATAGGATCGTAACACGCACCTAAAAATTTAGAAGCAAATGATCACATAGACACACATTTGAGAAAGGTAAGAGCTATGGTGCTGAAGCATTTGAAGACACTAAAGTATAGGCTTGTATAATATATATAATCCAAATAGCAAAGAAGATTTATAGGAAATTTCTGGGGCTTTTTTTTAACACCACTGAACATCATGGGCAAGAGTTCTCTGAATGCCCTTGACCAGCATCGAGATCAAAGAGTGGGAGGCACCGAGCACAACAAGAAGCAGGAGAGAGGAAGCACTGTCGTGAAGGTAGGGAAGATCTAGAGATCAAACAACACTTTGGTTTGCAAAAATGATTGGAGATAAATTTTACTGAACAAATAGAGTAAAAGATATCACCCAGATGGAAGGATACGCTGACCAAACCCAGTGATGAAGGCCACTGTAGGCGTGTTGAACAGCCGTCCAGCGCACCTAGGCGCACCACTAATCGACCAAATCAGCGAGGGTGCAATGAAGAAGTGGCTGACAATTTCATGAGTGGTTCCCCTGAGATCAATGGTGATGGAACCCTAGCTCTGACGTCGGGCACCCAAATTAGCGTCTTGATCCGGCCAAATCGGTGGGGGCGCGACGGATTGGGACTTGGGAGGGGAGGAAGAGGAGGAGGATGGAGCCATGGAGGTGATGGCATCAAGGATTGATGGCCGGGAGTGGAAGATAGGCACGGGGAAGACGGAGCCAGCTACGCGAAGAAAGGAGCACATGGCGGCGGGGCACAGGAAGATGAATATGCGACACTGGGAAACGCAAGCGGTGGCGGGGAGGGAGACCAAAGGGACGGGGGGGCTAGAAGAGGAAGGGAGCGGTAGCGGCGGAGGAGTGAGGCCGAGGGGCGACGAGGAAGAAAGAGCGGCGACGGGGAAGGAGATCGACGGGGGAGAAATTGGAAGAGGAGGAGTGGCGACAATGGGGAGTAAGGCCAAGGGGGCTGCGGGGGAGTGAGAGTAAGGGATGGCGCCAACACTATTGCCGTGGAGGGAGACCAAATGGACGGGAGTGAGGAAGAGGTAGCGAGCGACGGTGGCGGGGGAGGGAGGCCGAACGGGCAGCGGGGGAGGAAGAGCGAAGGGCTGGTGGTGCTGGCGTAGAAGGGTGGCACTGGCAGGGAGAGGGAGGGGATAGGATGCAAAGGGGAAGCAGCGAGGGGAGAAGCGTCGGTGCGGGACAAAGCGAGCGAGTAGCTTGGAGTACAGGAGAAGAGCTGGGCTTCAGGGCGATGTGGCATGCACGAGACTGCTCCTTCCCACGACGTGCACTGGGCAGGATCGGAAGGTCACGAGCAGGCGCGGGTGCGATCCGATGACCAGGCTTTTGCTGCCGACGTAGATGGCGCGGGAGGAGCCCTTTCTCCCAAGAATTAAGGTTACTAGGCACCTGTGCGCGCCTTGGCATGCTTGTTATACATAGGAGCGAACAAAAGTAGCGATGAAGATCGTTATACATAGGAGCAAACAAAAGTAGCAATGAAGAGTGGATCCGAGGTACCGATGAAGCACGTAATTAGGATACTAATATACCGTAATCGAGACCGACTAACTCGAAGATTCGAGCCAGGAATGTATTGCTAATTTGGTTGAGACATGTAGTAAAATTGAGAGGAAATATGATATGATTGGGGGAGTAAGAACATAGTGATAGCATAGTTTAATGTGGCCTAATAATGTAGTATCTGTGTATTAGTTGGCTGGGATACTGTATTGGGAAAGTAAAAGTGTGACACGTTGTTTCAAAATCTAGATATATGTATATAATGGTTGAACAAAAATAGGTTTGTGTGTAATCAGACTTTAGGCATGTAAGATTGTAGTAGTAAAGATATATATTGGCCTGTTTTATTGGAATAGAACATTGAGTATGATGCAACACATAATACGAAATAAGTAGAAACAAAATTAGAGCACATATAAAGAGGAAATATTAAGGACGTAAGATTACTTGCTGACTAACAGCATAAGTGTTCGAGATTAGTTAAAGGAGAATGCGTGCAAGTGAGGCGCAAGGTAGAACATACTGTGTAGCTATCTCTAGGCAACATCATACAATTATATATGTAATACATAACTGGACTGTACTAACACAAAATAGGCAACATCGGCGATACCGATAGGGAGGCAACGATACAGTTTGGCATAACAGGTGATTAACAAAAGATGTGTCATAGCAGTAGATTTTGTAGGACCTGTTGCAGAAAGAGTATGGTTGAGTTGTATTAGTTCAATATGACTGGCACAAAAATTGGAAACATATTTGTAGCGCATAGCAGAGGTATGTAAATGTTAACATAGGTGATCTCATTTGTAGTAAACATAGTTGATTCAATTTAGAGTAGAGGCAAGGTGGTGGCAAGATATTGTATATAAGAAATATAACACGAAGGATTTGTTTTATACAAGAGTGTGATAAATATACCTTTATCTAGGTGTCTTTTTTGCAGAGTGGTCCTTTTTAGAAGATGTAGAAGCAGCAAGTCCCCAAACGAACCAACATTTGGCCAGCACAATGTAACATTTGTATAATAAGGTTGTTGTAAAACCAGTCTTAAATAGAAGAGGTAAGATTTTATTTATAGCTGGTATATGGCTATGAAGAAGGATGCGAGTAAATAGCGACCTAGTCTCTATGTCCTGGTTGAGAAGCAGAATTAGATATGTTGTGTGTGGAATATAGCATGATTATAGTTAAGTGGTAATATGAAAAGATTAGTAGTGAAGCACAATAGATGACATATATGGGACTGTAGATCTGTGACTATATATATATATGTTGTTATTTCTTGTGCATACCTTTGCGTATATTATTAGGGATATATTTAACATGTGTAGTACTTGTGTGTCTACAAATAATGTAGTTTGCAAAATGAATATCAATACAATATTAGAAATGTACGTACAACGCGTCAAAGAGTTAGCTTATAAGAAGCTTGAATAAACTGGTTGAGTTGGAATATGCATGTAAGTAGTGGATGTTTTGTGCGTAGGGGAAAAAGGCAGCCAATTTGTTGTAGGTGCGTACAAAAGGGCAGTTTTGTGTTTGAATATAGTATGCTCTAGGATAGCAGAATTTGAGGAGGGTAGTCTGACAAAAATTAGTAAAGACTATTGAAGATAAAAGTGGCAAATCGTAAAAACATGCAGCCTTATATTGTCGAAGACTTGCATTACTCAGGTTTTTTCCCCAAGAGGTCTAGGAGAACCTGGTTCTTTGGTGCAGCGGGGGTTTTCTTTGGGTTGTGCAGTATGAAAAATAACACCAGTTAAAACTTCAAACTTAAATTTCTGCATTCCATCTTTTTTGACACACACACACTACATTTCATGCAAGCTTCACCAGATTTTGTACCAATACCTGCTAAAGCACCTCATCTTCAATCTAATTACCAATGCCTGATATGAAGCTCTGCTCATAAAAAATTGCAACAGGTCAAGTATGTACACCATAAGGAAATAATACAAGTTAATTATGTATATAGTAGGAAAAACATATTTGTAGAGCAAAAACTTTTATTGATTGAATGGTGATCACCTGATCAAGCAAAAGAGCTTTTATTCCAATCAGGGAGTCCACAAACTTGTCAACAGACATCGGCTCAAAGAGAGCATCCGAGCCTAGCTCAGAGATTGGGGGTACAGTTTCAGGCTGCAAATAATACATGAGTGAGGAATTCCGTACAAAATCAACAACAAAGCTAGTGTACGTCCAATTGCTCTAGAAGGACCAGAACAGGATAGCAAAGCAAGCCGAGACAAGTCAAGCAAAGCAATAGTAGGGTAATCAAATTGGTAGTAGTAAAGACTGATCCTAGGCGTGTACTGACTGAACTGGAAGAACGGGAAGGAAGGGGTGTCGAGGAAGATCTAGAGGTTCATGCCCCGCCAACACGCGGCGACGATGGTCCTGCCGACCATAGCGCACTCGAAGGCCACGTGGGTGACGCCGGCCCCAGCCACGACGATCTTGGGGTCGTCTGCGATGGTGCAGTGCGCAATGTGCCTTCCCACGTAGTGCGCCTCTAGCGCTCGCCACGTCACCTTCACCTCCGGTAGCTCCGGCATCCCCACGATCCCCTCTTTCTTTCTCTCTGCCTCTGTCCCCCCAAATCCAATCAATTCCAGAGCCTTGCCTCTCGGGCTAGTGAGTCTACCCGTCCTGTGCCCCCTGCAAGAAAGAAAGGGAAGGCAAGTAAAGCTAAGCGGCGGGGCGAAAAGCCAGTAAGGAGGGAAAACAGGAAGCGCAAATCAGGTGAACCTTGTGCGGCGTAGTCGACGAAGAAGGAGGAGGGAAGCCGAGCCGCCGGGGATGATGACGAAGTAGCGGGGGCCGGGGAGGGAGAGGGGGTGGGGAAAAAACTGCGATGTGCGTCGTGGCTTTTGCCGCCTGCAAGAAAGAAAGTTTGGGGAAAAAAGGAATGGGGGGAAGCACAAATCAGGCGAACCTTGTGTGGTGTGGTCGACGAAGGAGGAAACGAGGAGATGAGAGCACGTGGGCAGGACGATGGGGTTCATTGGAGCGCTCGGCCAGGACAAATCTAAGGGATGAGAATGAATGGGAAGCATCGAATGGATGACACCAAAGGTAGCATCGCAGGCAAACGAAACGGTCGGACGATCGGACGGTGGCGAACAGAATACGCTGCAAATCGGACGGCACAAAGAAAAACCACGACGTGGATGCCCTCTCCTAGCATGAAACATGCGCCCATTTATACCGGAGGATAAGTAATAACCATCACTTGGATGGAGAGTGGTACGGGAATGAAAACAACTGCAAGGCTACGGGCAACTCCTGACAGTGACACCACCAATACATCAACAGAAGAGAGATAGAGAGATGTGGACCATGTGGTAGTATGAGATGTGATGTGCACCGATTTTATCGGTTCCCCTTTTATCCATTCATTAGTTTTAGCAGCTAGTGATGGTTTTTTTCCCCTTTCTTACTTTACTAGAACGAGCCGCGCACTACGCTGTGCATGTGCTGCCTTTGTCTGAATAGCTTGTCGTGTGAAATTTGGTAGTTGAAAAGTCTTTTTTTGTAGTGACCAATAGATGTAATGGTTAGAATGTAAGATGTAGACGATAGTTTTGACAGGAATCTTTTTTCGTTGAATTTTCAAAGAAACTAACATGCCTTTCTGATTTAGGACTTTGGGCAACCTATGAATGTAATATGGCATCAATTTAAGCTATTTTATGCTACCGTCATGTCTTGTTGGCATAAAAAGGTAAGAATTCCTTTACCAAATAGAAGAACAGGTAAAGCACATAGTAGAGTGACATCCTGAACTTAGGTGAACAATACATAGGAATATGTTCCGAGGTATAGCTAGCCAAAAAACAGGGGTAAAAAAGTTTATTCTGGAATATAAGAAGCTTTCATTTTTTTTATTTATATAACCAAGAGGTCATTAATCAAAGGTGGAAATGACAGGAACTATCTTGATAAAAGAGGAATCATGTAATCTGGAGCTATAGAAGGTTAGATGGCTTGAGTTCAACATACCGACGAAATATACAATCATTGGGAAATTCAAGTCCTTGTAATTATTTATAACAGGTGAAGACATGTTAGTATAAGTGCTTAACAGAGCATACAACGACGATAAACGCGTCAAATATGTTGAATATACAAAATGTAAGAAGCTATAAACCAGATATATTCTTGTGTCTACTGCAACCAGATGTATTGCTTAGAATAAAACTCAAACAATGTAGCTTACATTGAGAATTCAATCCTAAATTTGAGCGTAAAGACAGCACAATAGAACATTCTTGTGTCCGTTCCAACCTGCAGATGTATTGCAGGGTATCAAAAGCTATAAACCTCAGATAGTATCTATTTTTCACAAGTAATCAACCAATTCAATATGATCGATTAGACAATACATTTTTCCACATCCTCAAAAAACCGAAGTCGACAGTTTAGATTCTAAGCAACAATAACCAAAAAGTAATGTCAGATTTTATACAACAAGCATTCAAAGCACCATTTTCAGAAATTCTGGAAATATCTGCATCAAAATTGTCGCAAACGAAACCAAAGATGCAATACAATTTACATGCAAAAATAGTTCAGTGAATCATGTAAGAACTTACTCAGAATACATATAGAAGACCAAAGGTTTAAGGGTAGAGAAACGGTGATAAAATAGCTCTGAGTTACATATCTGATTGGCCAACAACAGGATAAATAAAAAAAGGCTAGTGCAAATGCAAAACTTCTTAAACTGATTACAGTGTTAACGACTCATAGAATCAACTGATCACAGTGAAAATGGGCTAGCGCACAAATGCAAAAAGGACTAAAAATTGGCTAGTGAAAATGCATAAAGGCTAGTGCAATTGTTTATAGTGAGGATATTTCCAGAACTAATCCTAATCCCGCTTCAAAACCTAGCTGATGGCTTAAACCAACAGGATCCTGAAGGAACTATAGGACACATACTCGGTTCTAATGAGTAAAGGCTTTTGTCATCTGATACCTCACATATTGAAAGACTGAAATAACCAAGCCTGATACATAAACTAACCATAAAAAGAGATACTGGAGTATCCGGAACCGTTGAACCTGAGCAATCTCGCTCTTTTCAGGAACTGATGAGATATTTCTGGACTGCTAACAGGAACAGACGATATCTTTTACATTCTGCACAGGAAACTTTGAAGGATGAGGGTAACATTTTTTCCTATGGACAACGAATCAACAAACTACAATGTGACCTATCTATCTCATACAAAATAAAGCTACAGCCCTGCAACAATTAGCTATAAGAACACCTTGAAAGGGGGAGGCGAAGCGCTAGCGCTCACCGCCCTCGCCGGCGATCTGCACTGCCATCTTGGGCAACATGTCTTTCGTTTGGTCCCTCTGCACATGAATAAACCCCAAAAGATCGGGAAAAAAACAAAACAAAACTGCACAAGGAAACATTGATCTAATAGAGCCGCCGCGAGGACCTACCCTCCGTTGGAGATCCACAGTCTCTTGGTTCTCTCTGCATAATAACAAACCAAAAAACAGTAGGAACAAAAAAAATGCATTTTTCAAAAAGCACAAGCAAAATAGAAAAGAAACCAAGATTAAGCAATGAAAAAAACAAACAAACTACCTCAGAGACGAAGCGCTAGCACTCGTCGTCCTTGTTGGCGCTTTGCACTGCCATCTTGGACAACATGTCCTTCAGTTGGTTCCTCTGCACATGAATAAACCCCAAAAGATCAGGAAAAAATCAAAACAAAAGTGCACAAGGAAACAACAATCTAATAGAGCGGCCGCGACAACCTACCTCCGCCGGAGATACGCAGTCCCTTTGTTCTCTTTGCACAATAAGAAACCGAAAAGAGCAGGAACACAAAAATTCATTCTAAAAAGCATAGCCAAAACAGAAAAGAAACCAAGATTAAGAAGCAAAAAAACAAACAGATTGCCTCAGAGACAAAGCGCTAGTACTCACCACCCATCCTGGCGATTTGCACTGCTATCTTGGACAACATGGCCCTCGTTTGGTCCCTCTACACATGAAATTAGCTAGTAAAATATAAAAACTTGTGGATATTTTGGGGATATGTTCATGATCTTAGGATGATGAGACAATTGGCAATAGCTTTGAAGGCTTGTCGAAATTGACGTTTTTGGAGAAAGTTCAGACTGTCAGGTCTCTAGCGGTCTGACCGGCCATTTTGGCGGTCAGACCGGCCATGCTTAAATTGGTTTTGCTGAGAAAGTGTTGGTGGTCCGACCGGCCTTTAAGTGGCGGTCAGACCGGCATTGTGAAATCGGTCAGACCGGCCATAAAAGTTTTTGGATTTTTGAGCTGGGCCAAAACTAGAGGGTGTAGGCAAGAGAGGAGGTTCTACTGCACTTGGTCCCATAATTTTTGGAGCCACCAGGCAAAAGTTCTATTCAATTGAAAATTCCAGAGAGGTTCGGATTTCCAGGGGTGGAATTTTGGCTAAGTCCCAAAGTGGCGGTCAGACCGACCATGGGCAGTCAGACCAGTTTTGGAATGGTGGTCTGACCAGTTGTGTTCTGGTTCATTGTCCTTCGTGGCGGTGATGTTTGCTTGTTAGGCCAAGTTCTTGGTGTTCACTGCATATGTGTTGCATGATGCATGTTTTGACTAACGTGGGTCAAGTTGTGAAGAACTTATTCCCGGAAATGATTTCTTGGTCTATTGCTGTGCAGATTGCTTTGAGGTCAACGACGGTCAACGGCAAGGATGATCGGGACTAAGCTTAGAGAGCTGAGGTTCAGAACGATCGAGGATGCCGGGTGAGGTCAATGGACTCAAGCATGGTGCAGATTGCACAAGGATGACCGAACGGGCAGTTCGGTGCGACGGGTTGGATCAAGCGGTGCGGAGGTCGGTGCAAGTGCCTTGGTGGTTTCGGCGGGAGCCGGACGGGAGAGACTTGCCAACATGATAAGAGCCGTTGATCAACCTACATGTGGTGAAGCAGGCGATTGCTTCACCAAGATTGGACTTGGTCTTCGGAGAAAGATCAAGAAGGGGTATTTTGGTAATCTCACCTAATACCGCATTGGTGACCTTTTGGCTAAACCGCAGCGCAAGACGACGCAAGGAGAAGCGGTTTACATCAAGAGAAGATGAAGATAGTGCTTTAAAATACGTGCGTGAGTTAAACCCGTTTGTGTGTGGGCTTAACGGGTGCCCAAGAGAGAAACTCTTCTAGAAGGATTAGCCCCCACTATAAATAGAGGAGGGAGGTGGCTGCACCCCTTCAATCCTTTTGTTCATTCTAAACCCTAGTTTTGGTTTTAGGGCCTTAGAGAGGAAAGTGGAGGTTTAGGATTCTAGAGAGTTTTGGATTGATTGTGTGCTCAGGGATTGAGCTCTTGTCCTCCTAGAAGGAGTGGCTATAAACCCTCAACAATCTATGCAAGATTTTACAAAGATGAGTCTGCTTGTGTTCTTGTTATCTCTTTTGTGATTTTGAGGTTTTCTTTGATCCTTTGATTTTCTGTTGGTTTCTTGCCCCCATCTACCTTGCTGTGACATATGAAAATACATCTAGGATCATCAATCACTCACGAGCAAGAGTTTGGATCAAGTTTTCGTTTTTGCCCGGTTTTGGAGACACCTCCACTCAAATGGAAAAAGGTCAAAACTTTGGCAAAGATCTTGATGATCGTTGCTTGGAATAGGTTCTTGATATCCTTAGAAAGGTGTGTCTCAAGTTTGGTAAAGTTTGGAGTCGTAGATCAAAAGTTAGACCAAATTGTGTTTTTAGCATCAGGCTGTTTTCACTATTCTGGACTCTAGCCGGTCAGACCGCCCGAGGTAGTGGTCAGACCGCTCAACCCTCCAGTCAGACCGCCCTTGTGTTTTCGGTCGGACCGCTCGGCTGTTTGTGTGTTGAGCTTTTGATTGTTTTGCTTTGGGGTGTTAATCGGATTCAATACAAGTCTTTCGCTGAGCTTGCACATTGATCTTATAGCTTTAATAGCTATTGGAGTGAAAATCGTGTTGAATCTGATTAAGGTGAAAAATTAGGCGTGTTCCTATTCACCACCCCCCCTCTAGGCGCCTTTCCGGTCCTACAAAACTAAAGCAACCGAAAATGACATACAATGCTAATCAACACCAGACTGAGCTAAAATACCATAGGACATTACAGTTCTCTTGTACGAACTTTGGAGTCTAGTGGAATAGCTCTCAGCATTTTCAGGTATCGAAACAAGGTTAATAGACAGGGAGTAGGGAAAAATTGGAAAGTCTAGATAACAGACGGTAAGATAAAAGCTTGCACTCTAAAAATTGTCGTCTCTAATAGTATACTATAAAAGCTAACGAAAAAAAATTTCTTTCGCAAAATCATAAACTGATGCAACCCCAACTGACGGATTACCGAGGTGTTTAAGAAAAAGCAAAAATCTTTGCTCATAATCTGTGTTGGCAAGAGTGGCGGCTTAGATATGCCCTCTCTAAGTGGCTAAGGGGAGGAGTGATGAGGAAGGAGAACAAAACTCACAGGGCAGTAGCAATAGCTTGAGAACGCCAAGGTAGGAGAGGAACGGCAGTGCATGGCCTCGTCTCACCAGATGACCGAAAGAGAGAGTGCTGAGAGGCGCGAATTCTAGGAACCGAATCGGAAGAGAGAGGCAAGAAGCGAAGAGCAATGCAGCAGTGGGGAAGAGGAGCTCCGATGTGAGAACCCAGGGTATTTAACTTGTAATACTTAACCATCAAATTGGTCCTAGAATTACAAATCAAATATCCCGACTCTCGGCATATATGTACTTCCCAGAATTGCAGTACACATACCCCATACAAAAATTAAGCATCCATTCCATACACAAGTCATTACAATACCAAGTCTACAAGTTTAGATCACAAGGACATACAAGTTCATATTACAAAAGTAGGCCAATTGACAAGGTAAATAACCAAAGTAGCAGCGAAAACAAAGGCCATAAGATGGCGATAAACAAAAGCCAACCAGTTTGCCCTTATCCACAAGGCAACCGACCGGGCCGTCAAGCTAGTCGTCCTGTACGTCGATCCCTTGGGGATCAACCTCCTCTACAACAATTAAATCAATGCAGCTGAGTACAAAGTTGTACTCGCAAGACTTACAAGCAAAAGAATATATAGATGCATTCTTGTGTCAAAGGAAGGCTACTACACTAAGCAGTTTTCAGCATAAAGCAAATTTTCCTTCGCAATAGAGTAATAGATTGAAGGCAGTTTGACAAATCTGTTTTTATTTGATTAATTAACAACGAGACAACATTTATAAACATAAATAACATCCTAGAGGTGACTTCCCAACAGCCACCACAACATAGCACGAATTACCCATTCGTACCATCCGAATTCAAGTTTTATCGAAACAGTTATAGTCTAATTCATGCGGGAAATAACCAAGCGTGTCCATAACCTAGGACGAGGCTATTCGAATAGATTATACCCTATAGGGGTGTACAACTTTATCCACATGTCAGACCGCCTTTTCACCAAGCTATTAGCACACTTCCTTTGGTATGCCGGCACGGCTAAGTCCTACGAGACGTTTTCCAAGGAAATAAGTTAATTAAGAGTCGCACGTATGGGGGTTAATCCTCCGGGGACCCGGGGGACCCACACGTTGTGTTAGAGACATCGATCAGTTATAACCACTGCCGATGCTCCTCCGAGTGTGGGAACTTAAAACCAGAACCCACCCCACACATGCCCAACAACAATTGATAACAGAACATTTTTCTCCTACATCCACCACCGGCGACTCATTAATTAACACCTCCCAAGGTACTAAGTCAAGAGAGGTCCCATATCCCCCTCATATGGTTGCACACAACAGTGCTAGGATCAATGGTGCAAGTAATTCGGTCCTTGTTGACTCGGGCACCGAGCACACACCCCACAATCACACCATCCAACCAATGTGCCCAAGTCCAAAACATTTTGTTTTCAGTTTTAGTTTCTCAAATACAATACATACATGGGTACCCTGACCCAAGTAATTTAAAGTGATGATGTAATGATCATCGCCGAGGCGATGATCCCCATTCTACCGTTCTAAGCATTGCTAAGCATGACATCGCATAAACATAAGTAGACCATATATCATCCACCGGGCTCTAATTCACCAGCAGAATTATTAACCTAAGTTTAGTGGCAAGGGATACCATTTGCTACAGCTCATGCATCTACTAGGAATAACTACCTCTAACGAAAAATAGTCATTCAAGTAGAGCATGCATACATACAAGTTGCAAACAAGATATTTTGTAACGAAAGTAATAGGATTAATATGATCAAAGGGGGCGTGATGCTTGCCTTGCTGGATATATTCAACTTGCTACAGAGGATCACTCTCGTATACAATAGAATCATCGAAACCTAGCGAAAGAATCGAAAAGAACCAATAAGAAAGGATAACACCGAATTACTCAAAAATTCAAATCATCTAAAAATCATGAAATTTTCATAGATGGTAGAGAATGATTTAATATGAATTTAGAAACAAAAATTATCGATTCGGAGTTCGTATGTGAGAGTTATAGCCTTTTGAAAATCGGAAAATAAGAAAAAGCTGAAATTTCAGCTCTCTGTCCGAATTTTACTGTTTTGGCGAAAATTTCTAGAATAGTAGTGGAGATGAAAACTACAAAAATGGAAAGATAATAACATTTTAGAACAACCCAACTGGATTCATCCCATATGGAGTTCATATGAATTTCTTATGAATTTTTGAAGTTAATTCAAGTTCTAGTGTAAAGACACTTCATTCCTGAAATTAATTCTAAATCCGAATTTTTCTGTAATAGTAACATGTTCCAAACTTATGCCAAGTTAAAGTACATTAAAAATGGAAACCAACAAAATTGGTTTCACTTGAATTGGAGTTAAAATGAATTAGTTATCTTTTACTGAAATTGACTCTATAGCATAAGCTAGGTCTACTGTTCATTACGAATAAACCTTTTTCAGCACATGTTCTTAAATTAGTTCCCTCTTTTAGCCTTGATGCTAATAACTTCAGCAAAAATTCTAATCTCAAATATTTCCCAACATATTAATTCTTTGCCAAAACAAAGCATTCTCAGTTTGTTAAGGACATTCATAGATGCTTATTTTTCAGATTTGCTTGCCTCTGTTAGCTTAAGTGTTAGCTAAAGGTCCAAGCTCAAATGGAGCAAAAACCTTCTAAGGATTTGATTTCAGAATTGACAACCACCCGCTGTCATTAGTAGGTTTCATCTAAACACTCTCTGTTCATGTATTCTTATAATGCAATTTGTCTGAGTTAAATTGGTGTTAACACATCTTCTCACAACTTCATATAATCAATTGTTAAGCAAGTTTTGGGTGATTTGGAAACTAAACACAGTCCTTAGCATTGATTTTAATTCAACAAAAAGGAGTTGGTTGTTCTGTTGGTTTCTGATTTTCATAATCATACTTGTTTTTCAACTAAGTGTGCCCCTGAAATCTTAAGTGTGAAAAAGGCTAAAAGAACAACTACAATTCTAACTACCAGAACTGGTCATGCTAGCCTATTGACAAAATCTTAACTTCTTCAGATAACTGAGTATGCAACCTTTAACAAGACATTTCTCGAGGCGAAAGTCTACTAGCCAAAATTCA
Organism: Phyllostachys edulis; assembly: GCA_036346405.1. Lineage (NCBI taxonomy): Eukaryota > Viridiplantae > Streptophyta > Magnoliopsida > Poales > Poaceae > Phyllostachys > Phyllostachys edulis. The sequence continues at coordinate 73,525,660 of CM070550.1, forward strand.
CTTGGATCTCAACTTCCAGATTTAGCTATTTCAAAGGGTGACTCAAAAGACAGACTCAACAAAAACTAAAATGAACACTAGAAGGGTCTAGCAAGTGAGTTCACTAACAATTCAATTTGTTTCCAAACCAACCGCTTCTCTGCTATGAGTTCATCCAAAAGACCTATAAAGCTTTGGACAACTAAACCTTTCCACTAAATCAATCCTTCATTTGGCGATTATGTTTGAGTGATCAATTGGCATATACAACATTAGTTTGCAATCGAGTGCAAGCGACAAAAGCAGTTTTCTTCTAAGCCTCTTCTCGATCGTCCATACAAACAAGAGTGTTTGAAAACTAAAATTATCAATTCCCTAATTCATTAGCTAAGTACCTCTTCTTGAGTAAACTAAGAGGCATTAACAAATCCTAATAGCATTGGTACAACAGAGTGAGAACTCTTAATTACAGAGAACCGACAACAGGGAGACCAAAGACATATGAACATTTCGGGCGAAAAGGGGTGGTCTTGATGCATGCGCGATTGGGTGGCGGTGGTAGCGAACAAAAATGGGTTGCCCGGAGTACAAGGAAGCTAGGGGTGGTGGCGTTAGGGCTCGGGCGGCACCATGGCGGCGCGGCGAGGGTGAGTGGTGACCGGTCATGGGGGTGGAATGTGGCCACGGCGCTCGGAAGGGAGAAGGAGGAAAATTAGGGCGCACATGAGCACAAGTGGGGTGTCTGGCCCAGCCAGGGCACACCCGGAGGTCCTCGGGACCTCTGGGAGAATCAAGGAACCCCAGGGCGTCGAGAGGTCCCTCAGGACCTCCTGGGAGGTCCGTAAAGGACTTCCCAGGACGTCCCAAGAGGACATCCCGGATGGACCTCGAGACCTCCCGAGAGGTTTGATAGAACCTCTTGGAGGTGCAGGGTCCCGACTCTGAGGAGGTCGTTGGACCTCGAGACCTCCTCAAACTCCACGCTACTCGGAGAGGTCCGAAAGGAGCTAACCCGAGGAGGTCGTGAGCTTGAGATGAGCACGAAATCACTGCGATCCAAACTGGTCCCCAAGGATTATCGACCGTTCTCACAGTAAGCAAGTGACAACAAAAGCATCCACAGAACTTTATTAACAACAAAAGGAGGTTTGATTACAAAGGTTGCTTACAAGCTCCAGCAACCGAGAGTACACAAACGCAGCGGAAAACCAAAAGACATGGTCCACCCATTACACCACAGGTGACTAGCTGGAGGGCGCGGCCTAATTGAGCTGATCATCTTCATCATCATAGGAGTCATCATCTGCTCAATTCATGAATCAAGCAAGAGTGAGCACAACAACCGTGCTCGCAAGTTACACCTGTCAATTAACAGAATGACATGCATAGGGATATATATCAAGGGAAAGCATATTAGGGTTGATTTGCATAAAGCCAATTTTATTTCAAATACAAGTATTAAGTTTCAAGGCAGGTTACAATAGTTAAAATTCATTTTGTGAAATCCATTTTCAGGTTGGATAGCATTCATCATTGAAATGGTGAAGGATACCCTCCGCACACCTGCTTCCGCCCACACCCAATTTGGTTAAACCACGAAATCATTTCCACAATTCTTTTGAAAACCAAAACTAAGAGCTAACTTTGAGTGACATTGCCAGCATGTCCATGACCGTGGACACGGCTATTCGAATAGATTTACACTCTGCAGAGATTGTACACTTTACCCACATGACATGAATTCTCTAGTTTGCTTAGCATCCGTCGATACCACCTCACACTTCCTTTGGTGAGAGATCTAGAGCACATGACAAGGCCTTTACAATGCATTGCTCCATCGCAGTCCACCCATATTAAGGTTTCGCAGATCCCCCCTTTGGATACAAACCCGCCGGGTTAATGGGGTGCCCCCTCTTATGCCGGGCAGGACTACAACTAGTCATAACATGACAAACCCACCGCATCCGTAGGGTAAACTATGGTAGAGCTTTGCAAATTAATTAGCCAGGTCCCACGCCCCACACTAGAGACATGTGGTTGCACAATTTTGGCATAGCCCATTATAGGCTTAGCAAGTGGTGTCTCAAAGACCGGTCCTTAACCGTCTTGGGCGACAAACCTCAACCACAGGGTGTCGGATCACGACCCCGTGCATAGACATGCACCAACCAAGTAACCAGCTTCGCCCAAGTCAAAACCATTTTTTATTTACTTTGCTTTTCAATTCTCCATGGCATACCAATGCCAAGGCCGAGTAAAACATCCATGACACACCAATGTCATGGCCGAAAACTCCATGGCACACCAATGCCACGGCCCAAATATTTTGATTAAGGGATAGTTTTGGTCAAAACTCCCAAATCAAGATTTTGGTCTAAGCATTTCATTTTTCAAGAGCTACGGGTCCTCACTATTGCAAGAACCAGATTTATCTAGGGTGACAATGGGGTTGATTCAACATGGATAGAGGTCATACCAAGCAGTAGACATAACTACGAATTTAAAGGTAGGCATTGAAATACCTTAGTGAATTAAGCATGTATACAACTTTGAAAACGACATAAGTAATTTGAAGTATTGGGTGCAACATGATCAAGAGTGTAACTTGCCTTGCTCAAAGTCTTGAGCTGCTCCCTCTCCCTCACTGAACTCTGGCTCCCTGCGGTCTTGACAATCTACACGTGAAAAACCGAATATTCAAATGAAGCTCAAGCAAGATCCAAAGAACTCCAAATAAACTCAAAGATAAAACCAACAGAGAGGTTGGAAGGTCAAGATGAAGCCCAACGAGCTAGCTGGAGAGGTCTAGGACTCAAGAGAGGATAATCAAGGACTTGTTGGAGGAGGTCTAAGGTATGGTCGGTTGAGGCAGAGAGGAGAACTGGAGAAGAAAGTGAGAAAGGAGGGCTTCCCAAACTACACATAGTGGAAGCCAATGCACATGACCCAGGATAGGGTCAACAAGAGTTGGTAAATAGGACGATGGGAGTAGACAAGGAATGTGACAATTGGTATGACATGAGTACTGCAAAGGTAGGAGCATTTAATGTGATACAACATGCATTAAATGCGGTGAAGACTTCCTTGCCCAAGGACTCAGTCAAAGGTAAAGAAAACTGGGTGTGTGGCGCCCGATGGGGCAGACAAGACCCTGAGGAGGTCCTACAAAGACATTAAGGAGGTCTTGCAGTGAACAAGGGGAGATCCTCACCCACCGGGGAGGTCCTAACGGTTGGATCTCCAAAGGGGAGGTGCAAGCGGCCAAGATTAAGCGCACCAAAGGAGGTCCGCAAGGGCAAGGAGGAGGTCCTCACCGCAAGGGAGGTCTGACAGTTGGATCTCCAAAGGGAGGTCAACGGTCAAGATTAAGCGCACGAGAGGAGGTCCGCAAGGGCAAGGAGGAGGTCCTCACCCGCAAGGGAGGTCTAGAACAAGTAGGATCAAAACCAGGAGGTCTGAGCGATTAGGATTTCCAAGGAGGTTCTAACGATCGGATCGCCAAAGAGGAGAATGCAGTGTCGGACACGGAGCGAAGGATCCGAACCCTCGTGTTCATACACCGATCCAGATTTCCGGTGTACACAAATCACAAAAATGATAACATAACCAAATCTCGCCTTTCATTAATAGTAAATCGAGTTCGATACAATTGGGCATGAAGCCAAATAAAGGAGTAAATAACACAAATGAAATAAAAAAGATAGTAGTAGGCGAACGATCCGCCACGAGCAATAAATGCAGGGGCGTAACCTAAGCGTCGGCGTCCTCGCCATCTGATAAAAGTCTTCTCACGAAATTTTGTTGCATAAAGCAAGCATGAGCACAACTATCGTGCTGCAAGTTACACCAATATGGAATTGTAATGCATGCATAAGGTAAACAAAGGACATTGGCGAGGTTATTTTGCATAGCGGCGATTTTAGATTAAATAATCATAGTAGATTGTAAGGCCATTTTCATACAATATCTAAAATCATATTTTAAAATGACAATTGAATAATGTGGATAACCTCCAACAAAGGTGATGGATATCCTCCAAACACAAAGGCTAACCGCCCAATTTTCCCTTAGGACTAACCATCCTGAAAACATCTGATGAAATCCTTTTAAAACCAAAAACAAGTCTAACTCAAAGTGGCTTTGCTAGCATGTCCGAGACCGCAGACGCGGCTATAAGAATAGTTTTCTACTCTGCAGAGTTTGTACAGCTTTACCCACAAGACACGAATTCTCTAGTTTATCCGGCATATATCTATGCCACCGCTCACTACCTTAGGTAAGCAGTCTAGAGCACGTGACAAGGCCTTTACAATGATCTACCTCAAAGTACTCATGCCCGCTAAGGTTTCACTTCCATTGGACTAACCATCCTCAGGAGCCCCTCTTGTGCCATATGGGACTCTTGTCTAACCAACACCCACTCATACAACATGGCACGAATATCTAAGAGGTATCCCAAATTAATAAGCAGTCCCGCCCATACAGGACATGTGGTAGTACGTTTTGGCATAGCAAAGGCAGCTCAAAGGCGGTCCTTAATTGACTTGGGTGTCTTTCAAATCAAACCACAGGCTTTAATCCTAACAGATTAAACCCGTGCATAAACCTGCACCCACTTTTCATCCGTTCGCCCAAGTCCAAACCATTTTAATTTTATTTTAGCGAAAACCACCTTTACAAACTCTCTATGGTAAAACAATACCATAGATTTAATTTTAAACAAGTTGTAATGGTTTGGCTAAATCCTCCCAAAATCAAAATCATGGTCTAAGCATTTGCTAAGCATTTCCAAACAATTTTACCTATGGTGACAAGGGATGGCATTTCAATATACAAAATTGGCCAAACAATAACAATTGGAATAACTAAGTATTTAAGCAGGTATTAAAATAATTGACTAAAAATATGCATGCAATAATAATTTTAAAACTGAATTTAAATAACTTTAAAATAGTAGGTGCAACATGGTCAAAGTGTAACTTGCCTTCGCTGAAGTCTTGGAATTCTAAATCTTGGAAGAATCAAATTCCAGGAATAAATCAGTAGTCTAAGCGTGAAAATCGACAAATCAATCGAAATTCAAATAAATTCAAAAGACAAATTAAACTAAGTTCAAATAAAATAATTTTATTTTATTTAGCTAGAGCATAATTTTCTAAGATTTTATCAATTGGAATCATTCAATTTGGAATTATGGTTCAAAAGATATGAATTTTACAAGTTTAATTCCTAAATGTGTAGTTTAAATTATTTCAAATTCAAACAGACAGTTTAAACCTACTCCAAATCAAGTATTTATGTTTTATTTAACTAGATATTAATTTTATAAGTTTTTAGAAATTGGAATCACCTAATTTGGAGTTAGGATGCAAAAGTTATGAATTTTACAAATTAAATCCTAAATCATTATTTAAACAATTTCTGAATTATTTTTCTAAAAGAAAATCTAATTATTGCGTAAGGTGGCGCCAGTGAAGGTTTTCTCCGATTTTAAATTAAGTTAAACTAATTACGACAAGTGGGGCCTCGTGTCTTAGACACGGTCCTTGTGGACTAAGTCCACGGGATTCTAGGGCCCGGGGTTGTGATGGCGTGGCGCCACATGGGCGCCGACTTCAAAACGCAGCGTCTTGGCGCCGACAGTCGCCCGGCGTGGCGAGCCACGTAAGCACGATGAGCGGCGGGTGCGGACTTAGCCTCGCCGGCGTTTGCGCCTGGCGAGTCGCGGCGGCAGGCTCAACGGGAAAGGGACAACGGGGTTCAATGGCTCACCTTGGGCGAGAGCGGGTGTGGCAGAGTGGCCGGCGGCGGCAAAAAAATCTTGGCGGCGGCGGGCTCACGACAGCGAGTTACTCCGTGGGTCTCCGGCGAGTGGTAGTGCGCCTGCGAGTGTCGCGGTGATCTGGCGATTCCGTAAGCGTGGGCAGCGAGGCGGCGGCGTTAGCAATGACAAATGACGCTAGAGCGAGAAAGCACGGTGTGGCGGCGATGCCTTGAAATCCGGCGAAGAGAGGCACGGAGGAGGAGTGGTGAGAGGGGAATGGTTGAGGGGTTAAGGGCGCACCCGGTGCTCCCTTTTATAGGGGCCGGGGCGGAGGAGAGGGGGAGTTCGTGCGCAAGAACGTGGCGGCGGCGGTTGCGGCGTGCGGCCGATTCGTGTCGCGGAGAAGAGGGGGAGAGTGGGGAGGTAGGGCGGTTGAGGGCGCCGAGTCTCGTCGTCGTCCATGAAGAGAGAGGTTGGCGGTGGTTTTTGTGAAGCTCTCCCACGCGATAATGGCGGCCGGCGGTGTTTTGTTGAGGCGTGGGGAAGAAGGGGGTGGAGAAGAAAGTGGGCGGCGGTTGGATCCGCATCGGAGGGCTAAGCAACGGGTGGCGTGGGCGTTTCTTGGCCGTCCGATGCTCAACAGCAAGGCAGAGAGAGGGAGGCGGTTGAGAGAAGGGTCGAGTGGAGCGGTGAAATTTGGCTTTGGGCAGCAGCGTGGAGAGAGAGAAATGGTAGGAGACTTTCGGCCCAAGCAATGTTAGGGCTTTATTTTGATTTTCTATTTTAAATAATCTAATTAATTCCTTTTAGGCTTAGAAAATAGCAAAAAGAGTCCAAAAATTCTACAAAAATTCTCATAAATCCTTAGAGACATTTTAGACTTAATAAAATTATTCCCAACCTAAAGTTGGTAATAGATTTTGAATTTAAATTTGTTTTGGCTTTAAATAATTTAAAGGAAAGCTTTTAAAATTCAGAGAATTCACAAATTCAAATAAGTTTTAAACTTTAACTAAATTTGAAATTTTGGGCTGTTACATCTGGACGGCCAAGATTTCCAATGGGGAGGTCTTGACTGTCCAGATCTACAAGGAGGAGGTCTGGACGGTTAAGATCTCCAAGGGGGAGGTCTTAGCGGTCCAGATATGTAAGGAGGAGGTCTGGGCGGTTGGATTTCGATCGGACCGTCCAAAATGGTTGGGACGTTCGGACCGACCAAACGCCACAACAAATCGGACCATCCAATGAAAATCTAAGGGCTCGGCGAAGGTGGGGCGTTAGGACCATCGAACGTCAGGCCAAAGATCAAACAAATCAATGCAAATCGGACGACTCACATTCGATAAGGGTGGAAATAGATAGGGAGGAGATCTTGGAGGACACAGGGAGGTCCGGTGGGACCTGAGGAGGTCCAATAAAGGTAAGGGAGGTCCTAGAGGACATGGAGAGGTCTGAAGGACGCGGAGAGGTCAATTAAGGTAAGGGAGGTCCTAGAGGACATGGGGAGGTCTGAAGGGCGCGGAGAGGTCAATTAAGGTATGGGGAGGTCCTAAGGGCGGAGAGAGGTCTGACCCAGGAGGTCAGGGCGAGAGGAGGGTAAAAGATGGACAGAGAAGGAGAACCAACAAAACTCCAACAACTCAACAAATCAACAGGACTTTTAGTCGAAGTTTGGGTTAGTCAATTTAAATCCATTATGAAATTTTAGGTTAAGATTTTGAATTCTCATCAAAACAAAATGGTTCTTTTTATTTTGAAAACTTCCAAAAAGGTTCTAAAGATCAGGGTGTCAGAAACCTACCCCCCTTAAGGGAATCTCGACCCCGAGATTCAAGCTTGGCCAGCAAAGAGGTATGGATAGTTTGCTCTAAGGTCTTCCTCCTTTTCCCATGTGCCTTCACTCTCTGGATGGTGACTCTATTGCACCTTGTAAGTTCGAAGGGTCCTGCTCCTGGTGACACGCTCTATGACATCCAAAATTTTGATCGGTTTCTCTACATAAGTGAGGTCTTCTTGGAGATCAATGCTTTCCAGCGAGGTGTGGTCTTCAGGTACTCGAAGACATTTTATCAATTGTTACACATGGAATGTATTGTGCATTGCCGATAGAGTAGTGGGCAGCTCAATTTTGTAGGCCACTTCCCCTTGTCTTGCCAATATCTTTTATGGTCCAACAAATCTTGGAGCTAGCTTTCCTCTGGTTCGGAATCTCCTAACTCCTTTGAGTGGGGTTACCCTAAGATATACAAAGTCTCCAACTTCAAAAGACAAGTCCCGACGTCGAGTATCGGCGTAGCTCTTTTGTCTAGACTGAGCTTCTCTCAAGCGCTCCCTTATGAGCTTCACCTTTTCTTCAGCTTCCTTGATGACATCAGGCCCATAAAACTGGCGCTCACCCACTTGATCCCATAGGAGAGGGGTTCTACACTGCCTGCCATACAACACTTCAAATGGAGACATCTCCAAACTAGCTTGGTAACTGTTATTGTAGGAGAATTCAGCATAGGGAAGGTTTTTGTCCCAACTTTCCCCATAGTCCAAAGCACAAGCTCGAAGCATGTCCTCAAGAACTTGGTTCGCTCTCTCTGTTTGACCATCGATCTGAGGGTGGTAAGCAGTGCTAAAATTGAGTCTTGTCCCCAGGGCTTCATGGAGACCTTCCCAGAATCTTGAGGTGAATTGGGAACCTCTATCAGACACTATGCTCTTGGGTACACCATGTAAACATACAATTCGGGCTAGGTACAACTCAACCAACTTGTTGCTTGAATAGGTGGTCTTGACCGGGATAAAGTGTGCTACCTTGGTCAACCGATCCACAATAACCCAAATGGAGTCATAGCCCAATTGGGTTCTTGGTAAACCAGATGATGAAGTCCATGCCAATTTGCTCCCATTTCCACTCGGGGAATGGGTAAAGGTTAAACAAACCAAAGGTCTTTGGTGCTCAGCCTTGACTTTTTGGCATACATCACATTGTGCTACATACTCGGCTATTTCTCTCTTCATGCCGACCCACCAATACCTCTCTTTGATGTCTTGATACATCTTTGTGCTCCCTGGATGGATGGATTAGTGTGACTCATGAGCTTCTTTAAGTAGGAGGTGCTTTATGTCCTGGCAGTTCGGCACACATAGCCTCTTGCCGAACCAAAGGACCTCTTGCTCATCCAAAGAAAATCCAAGAGCTTTGCCTTTTCCTACATTGTCTCGTATCTCCAGGAGGTCTTTGTCCTTGAATTGGTTCCCTCGGATCTGCTTCTGGACCACAGGCTCCAATTCAAGCGCATGCACAGAACCTTGCTCCACAATTTCCAGATTAAGGCGTCTCAGTTCTTCATACAATTTGGGCTGGTTTTCTCGAACCATTAAGAGGTTGCAATAGCCTTTTCGGCTCAAAGCATCAGCTACCACGTTTGCTTTACCTGGGTGGTAGTGGATTCCAAGGTCATAGTCTTTAATGAGTTCCAACCATTTTCTCTGCCTAAGGTTGAGGTCAGCTTGGGTAAAGATGTACTTTAAGCTCTTATGGTCTGTGAAGACCTCGCAGCGATTACCAATAAGGTAATGACGCCAAATTTTTAGAGCAAGCACCACGACTGCTAGTTCCAAATCATGAGTAGGGTAGTTGGCTTCATGAGGCTTTAACTGCCGGGAGGCATAAGCTACTACCCGACCCTCTTGCATTAAAACACAACCAAGACCTTGCCTTGAGGCATCACAAAAGACTTCAAAGTCCTTCCGAATATCGGGCAAAATCAACACTAGAGCAGAGGTCAGTCTTTTCTTCAACTCTTGAAAGCTATGCTCACAAGCTGGGGTCCAAACATACTTGGTTTTCTTCTTGAGCAGTTGGGTGAGAGGTCTTGCTATCTTCGAAAAACCCTCAATAAACCTACGGTAATACCCTGCCATGCCAAGAAAGCTTCTTATCTACGGCACTGACTTAGGTGGTTTCCAATCTAGGACATCTTAGACCTTGCTAGGGTTAACTGCCACTCCAGCAGCTGACATAATATGGCTCAAAAAGGTGACTTCACTCAACCAAAAGTCACACTTCTCAAACTTTGCATAGAGCTAGTGGTCCCTGAGCTTATCTAGGACCAACCGAAGGTGACCTTCATACTCTACCTCTGTTTTAGAGTACACAAGAATGTCATCTATGAAGACAATGACGAACTTGTCTAAGTACTCCATAAACACTTTATTCATCAAGTTCATGAAGTATGCAGGAGCATTGGTTAGTCCAAAGGACATAACTGTGAACTCATAAAGTCCATACCGAGTTGAGAAGGTTATTTTTGGAATGTCCTCTTGTCGAATCTTCAATTGGTGGTAACCTGACCTTAGGTCAATCTTGGAGAAAACTGCTGCTCCTTTTAGTTGATCAAATAAGTCATCGATCCTAGGCAAAGGGTACTTATTCTTGATGGTAACATCATTGAGAGCTCTATAATCCACACACATGCGCTGTGTACCATCCTTCTTTGCCACAAAGATCACAGGAGCTCCCCAAGGAGAGGAACTCGGTCTCACAAAACCTTTACTTTGCATTTCTTCAATTTGTTGCTTTAGCTCAACCAAGTCATTAACAGGCAACCTATATGGTCTTTTGGAAATAGGTGTTGTCCCTGGGACTAGGTTAATGACAAACTCCAAATCTCTATCCGGAGGCATTCCAGGTAACTCACTAGGGAACACATCGGGATACTCCCTTACCACAGGGAGGTCTTCAAGTCTCACTTCCCTTAAGCAAGAGGTTTCGGGGCTGAACTCCACTTGCACCCCTTGCTCATTGGTGAGCATAATGGACTTGCTGGCACAATTTATCTGGCCCTGGTTCTTAGATAACCAGTCCATTCCAAGAATCACATCTAATCCTTGGGAGTGCAGGACTATCAAGTCGGCATAGAAAGGTACTCCTAAGATTTCCAAGGAAAGATTTGGGCATAAGGAGTTGGTCCTCATTTCCAAGCCTGGGAAATGGATTAGCATAGGGTTTACTAAAGGAGTTATAGCTAACCCATTATTACCCACAAACTTTGAAGAGATAAAAGAATGAGAAGCTCCGGAGTCAAAAAGAATTGAGGCTGGTATGGTATTAACAAGAAACGTACCAAGGACCACATCCAAAGCTTGTTGAGCTTCCTCAGCTGTGAGATGGTTCACCCGCCCTTTATTGTACTGCACTGGAGGCTTTGGATGAGTGTGGCTTCCATGAGCTGAGGACCCTTGAACCGATCGGGTGGGAGTTGGAGCTGAAGCTTGAAGTTTCTTTGGACATTTATTTGCATAGTGCCCCACTTCATGACAATTGAAACAAGTCACTCCTGCTGCAGAGTTTGTGGCTGGCCTTGCCTGAAATTGACCTCCTGGGGAGGTCTTATGAGAGCTGGAGGTGCCAGACCACTTGACTTGCATTGAAGTCCTGATGGGGGAGGAGGTCGCGACCTCATAGGGTGGAATTGGGAGGTCTTTGGCCGGGAAAATCCCTCTGACCTAAACTGCTGGGCTGCTTTCCTCTTTTTGCGGTTTTCCATTTCAACATGCTTGCCCTCCTGCCAAGGGTCTTGCTCACTAAGTGCTAGAAATCTGGGTAGTCATGAGCAAGAAGTTGGACTGAGAGATCATCATTAAGTCCGTCCAAGAACCGCTCTTGCTTGGACTCATCTGTGGCCACATCCTCAGGTGCATACCTTGCCAACTGGTTGAACTTGTGTAGGTATTCGCTGACCGTGTAGTTTCCTTGGCGCAAGACTCTAAACTCCTTCTTCTTTAGTACCATCATTCCATGAGGGATATGTGCACGCCTAAAAGCTTGAGTGAATTCCTCCCAGGTGATTTCTTGAGCGTCGGGATGGGATTGGGTAAAGTTTTCCCACCATTCCGAGGCCGGTCCTTGAAGTTGATGAGAGGCAAATAAAACTCTCTCTCTGTCTATGCAGTGGATCATGTCCAGTTTTCTACTCACAACTCTGAGCCAATCATCGGCTTCGGAGGTTACGTAGTCTTTGGAAAATGTAGGTGGCCTCATCCTCACAAACTTCGAAATGTTGGCTCTAGGAGGAGGTGGAACATGTCACAGTGGTTGAGCTCTTCTGCTTTGCTTGGAGGTTCTGAGTGTTGGTGATGGTGAGCTAATAGGTTGATCAAGCTGTTGATTGGTCATCATTTGGTTCGATCTGGACCTTGGGCTGGAGGAGGAGGTGGCTGTTGCACTGGAGTCTCTGGATCGTCCCCAGGGGCTCTACCTTGGCCACTGGCGCTGCCACTACCCCTTGTGGTCACCATCTGCTAGGGTCCAAGAGGTAAGAAAAGATAAGAGAACTAGGGGAAAAGGCTTAAGACTTGAAGCAACTAAACCCATGATAACCTAAAAGCCAGAATTTCAACAATCAAACTCGACATTTTCTACGCGAGGCTTGCTGCCCTCAGGGCTGCAAGTAATGAGATCACGACAAGAGGGGTGGATCTTTTGTAAAGTAACTCTAGGAGTAACCTTTACAAATGACTGCCGCTCATTGCCGCAACAGGGAGGTCCTTAATACTACCACAACAACCTTGATCGGCCCTATAGATATTCCAAGGAAAGAATTCCATTTAATTTTATAAAACATTGAAGCAAGCAAAAAAATAAGGGGATAAGGTGAGATAAAACACAGAAGAGGGGTAAGAATAGATAGATGACTCAGGTAAGGAGAGAACAATTTTATTTCTCTGGTTTATTAAAACACATTTTGGACTCTTACTAACGGCCATTCTATTAGACTGCGTCCTGTAGTCAAGATGCTCTGATACCACTTGTCACGACCCAGCCCAGGGCACACCCAGGAGGTCCCTTAGGACCTCTTGGGAGGTCCAAAAAGGAACCCCCCAGGACGTCCCGAGAGGTCCCTCAGGACCTCCTGGGAGGTCCGTAAAGGACTTCCCATGACATCCCGAGAGGACATCCCGGATGGACCTCCAGACCTCTCGGGAGGTCTGATAGAACCTCTCGGAGGTCTGGGGTCCCGACCCTGAGGAGGTCGTTGGACCTCAGACCTCCTCAAGCCTCACGACCTCCTCGGGTTGGCTCCTTTCGGACCTCTCCGAGTAGCGCGTGGAGTGGCAGCCTTCTCGGGATATCTCGGCGATGACGGGGAGCGGAGCGACGGCGTTGGTAGGAGAAGGCCCCAGTTGGTTGCCTTGGGCGGTGGCGCGACGGCGCTGACGGAGGGAGACAGAGGAGGTCGGGCGGCGTGGCGCCCATGCGCGCTCGCTCGGTAGAGAAGGAGGAGCGTGTGGAGGAAGAACGCTGTTGGCTTGATGGCGTGGAAGAAGGAGACTGCGGGCGGGGCCGGGTCATCAGTGGAAGAAAGAGGAGGTGGTGGGTGAGCTGGTTGGGTTCAACTCGGGTGCGGTCCGGTGGCACCTAGTCCAGCCCGAGGAATAGTACATTTTCTGATTTTCCAAAATGGCTGAGGAGGTTTAGGGGATTTTTAGATAAAGCTTACTAGCTCTAAAATTGATGAAATTTTTAGTGGAGGTTGAGGAAATTGAGATGATTATTCTATAAATTTTCTAGGGTTTTACTTGAAGTAAATTTTCCCCTAAAATTATTTTAAGTGCATGGTCTTGATGTTTGACTTTCAAATCTTTACTTTGACTGATTGTTTTAAAATAGCAAACACTTTCTACAAATTGTGAAATTTTTAGGGTGAGTCTCTAATATGTTCCAGAACCTAGAAAAAAATATTTCTAGGTATTGTTCACTTGAGTTGTTTGTATTTTAAATTCAAATTCAAAATTTGACATGCAATTTAAATAAGGACCAATTAAACTCCAAGAATTCCAGAAAATTTTAATAACATCATGATGCAACAAAAGTTTTAATTTCTCCTTATTTTTATACATTTGAAATACAAACCAAGTTTTGGGATGTTACATGCGACATGCGCAGGCACACGATTGGCCTAAAATCTCCCAAAAACTTTACAGCCTCGGTGATCTCGTTCCCCCGTAAGAGTTCTCTATATATAAACACGTAAAAACACATCTAAACATATATATAGCAAGGAAAAGCTCATCTCACCTCGGCAATGGCATGGAACTCCGCGGAGTGGCAACCGACAATGTATGTTCCACACACACACCTGCAAAACAAGCAACCGAAATTAGGAGCAACGAATTCAGCAAACCAAGAAACTCTAGCGCATCTAAATCGGTACGAACAAGATCGAACCTAACCGTATATCTGGACAATGAAGACAAGATGAAATCAGTCTAAACCGAGGGCATCCATCGGACAAACACAAACTTTTATGCGTCAGAACGAGAAAATCACAGACCGGGAGAAGAAAACAATGAGCAAGCAAAACGATGAGAGAACAAATCGGGAAATGGGGGAACAAACTGAGGGAAAAATTTTAGGCGGCGACAAAATAGCAAACCTCAATCCCAGCCGCAGGAACATAGAGCCGTGGCGGAAGGGCAGAAGCCATGGAGACGAAACACGGCGGTCTCCTCTCGCAAGCTCCGTCGCGTGAACGTGGAACCACTGATTTGGGCGTGAACTGACCTGACAAGAAAATAGCGAAAAAAACAAAACGATGAGAAAACGAATCGGGAAAAGGAGTAACGAATTGAGGGGAAAAAATTTAGGCGGCGGCGAAACCAAAGCTATCAATCCCAGCTGCAGGAACGTCGAATCACGGCAGGAGGCCGGAAGCCGAGGAGACTAGACACGGTGTGGTGGCAAAATAGCAGCTCTCAATCACAGCCATAGGAATGTCGAGTCGCGGCAGGAGGCCGAAAGCCAGGGAGGTGAAACACGGTGGTTTCCTCTCGCAAGGTCCGTCGCGTGAACGCGAAACCACTAGATTTGGGCATGAACTGAGAAACCAAGTGGAGCAATGTAGAAACCAAGCACACAGCAAAGAGCGACACAGCAAAAGCTATACCCAGCCCAGCCGTGACCAATCGCTGGGTGCCCCAAACGAAGGCACAGCCCACATGGCACTGCCGAGCAAACGCGTGTAGTAGGTTACAATAGCGAACAACGGGGCAGTAGGGAAGGGAGCCGCGTGAAGAATCTAGACCCACCATTATGAATTAATGGAGTATTTTGGTAATTAATGGTAATCATCAGATGGAACTAACATTTTCCATGAGTTGGATGGATAGGTTATGTTCCATGATGATGAAGACTTTGGATGACATCATGAGTTGATCATCATCAAGTCAAGACTCGGGATGAAGAAAATCATCATGTGTTGATGATGTTCAAGTTAAGATCCCAAAGTGAAGAAGATTCATCATGTGTTGATGGAGGCCAAGAAAAGGATGCATCATGTATTGATGCATATCAATATCTCGAAGAAAAGGAAACCATTATGTGTTGATGATTATCAAGTCAATGACCCAAACTTGAAGTAAAGATGTGTGTCATCAAGTTTCAAGTGAATGTGCAAGGCAAAGGTATGACTAGCTAGGGCTAAGGATGTGTTTTGCAAATAGTTGAGGCTCATCCATAACCCTTATAGCATGTGACTTTAGTTTATGAATGTGTTTTGCAAATGGTTTAAGTTCATATACCTTATTCTGTGTGGTGTGATTCTAAAAGTTGGCAAATGTGTTTTGTAACTTGTTGAGAATCTTGCCTTTAACCCTTGTTTGTATCGCGCATCAATTGGTAAATGTGTTTTGCAAATTGAGTCGGGCCGACTCACGAATCGGGGTGGCGGCCAGAACACGACCTGTTGCTTTTCGTCTTAGGGTTAGTAAAGACAACCGTTTAGCCCATTTGGCCCGACAGAATGAAAAAATTCAAAAAAAATAGAAAATGTGTAGAATTCAGAAGTAGACATGAAAATTGAAAAAAATGAGACAACCATATTGAAAATGTAATAGGATTTTATTAATGTTCAAATAGCTAGCTCGTTAAAACATTTGTCATTTAGCTCATAAGACATGAAAATTTTAAAAACAATCCTAGAAATATATATATAAAACCAAAATAAATTTATATATACTTATAAAATGAACTATATAAAATTTAAAAACTACAAAATAAAATCATATAAGTATTAAAAATGGAAAGAAAATTATATAAATACTAATAAATAAACATAAAATTATATATGTATATTAAAAGCAGTGTCATGCCTAACTGTCGCGTGCTTGCGTCTTGAGTCTTGGTTGGGCCCAAGACTATTAAATGCTAGTCTTAGTGCCCATCGTGCTGTGCTAGCCCAAGCTATTATCGTGTCGTCTTGGCCAAGCCAAGAAGAACAGCGATGTCGTGCCTCGTCTTGAACCAGCAGCCAAGACGTTTGGCCAGCTCTAGGCTTCCCAGTGCTCCATCTTATAGGGCGTGGGGTGGACTGAGGGGGGGTAGGTCGAGCATGGAGCGGCGGCGGGTTTCACGGGAGCTTGCGTGTTCCAGCAAAACTGGGAGGAAAAGAAGGGAAGTGAAGGATGGAACGGGGTCAGCGAGAAATGGGGAAATCAATGCTCGCGTTTTCGTGGAGATTTGGTGAAGGATTCACCGGTTTGGATGGGAGCTCGCGTCAACGGCAAAGGTGGCCGGCTCGGTTCTGCGCACAGGGGGTAAAAGGAAGAACGGGGAAGGAGGAGGCTGACGGGTGGGCCCTGTGCGCAGAGAGAGAGGAGCGGGAGCGGGGAGAGCATGCTAGCGCAGGCCGCGCGAGGATAAAGGGAGTGGGCCGAAGGGAAGAATTCGGCCCAAAGCGAGAAAGGGGTTTTAAATTCCTTTTCGATTAAAAGAAACACCAAAAAAGCACGAGGCTTTTTAGAAAATAGAAGATAGGGTCCAAAAAATCTAAGAAAATACACAAAAATTCCTAGAAGCATTTGGAACTTAATAAAAATATTTACAACTTAACTTTAGCTTTTAATTTTGCAAATAAATTACTTTTATCTTTGGGACAAAAAGGAAATCCCTTTTTAAAATCCAGAAAATCCAAGAAATGAATTAAAATAATCTTTTTGACTTTAAATCCAAGTAAAATCCAGAAAACTTAAGTAAACTAACTTTTGAATTAACTGAAGTTTGATTAATTCAAATTAAACTGTTTTTGATTTCTAAATTTCAAGTTAAGCTTTAGCAATTCAATAAAACGAAATGGTTAATTTGAAAATTTTCAAAAAGCCCTGAAAATTGAGATGTTACAAACCTACCCCCGCTTAAAGGGAATCTCGACCCCGAGATTCAGGCTGACTAGAAAATAGGTGCGGAAACTCGGCCCTCAGATCCTCGTCACGCTCCTAGGTAGTTTCCTCTTCAGTGTGATCGCTCCACTGAACTTTTGCAGAAATGGATGATCTTGCTCCTTGTCACTCGCTCAACTACTTCCAAAATCTTGATGGGTTGCACCTTGTAGGTGAGGTCTTCTTGTAGATCAACTACTTCCAACGGCATTTACTCCTCTGGCACGCGCAGACACTTCTTCAACTGAGACACATGGAAGACATCATGCATATCTGATAGCTGAGGTGGGAGCTCTAATTTGTAGGCAACTTCTCCTCTTCTGACAAGAATTGGAAAGGGTCCGATGTATCTTGGTGCGAGTTTCCCGCTTACTCTGAAACGACGCATTCCTTTGAGAGGTGAAACCTTCAAGTACACATGATCTCCGTGTTGGGCCACGGGGTAGGCTACGATAGCTAGAAATCAAAAATTTCTACCACGCAAACCAGGAAGCCAAGCAAGTAGATGATCACAGATCGTTACCACCAGACGCGCAGAGCAGCGAAAGAAGGGTTGGAGCAGCCTGGTCCAACGTAGAGCGCGTCGATGTAGTGGTCGTAGTCGATCGTCTAGCGTCCTCACGAGTCGATCGTCTCCTCCAACATCGTCTGCAGTTCCTTGTGAAGATCACGGATCGTCCTCAAGCGCAACAGTCGCAGTAGCGCCTCTACCATATCCACACGTCCAGGGAAGGAACAACCATGCGCAAGTGTGCTAGTACCAAGTCGCACGGTAGAGCTCTCAGGAAGATGGCGGCTAGGGTTTCGGTGGTGATTCACGCGTATCTCCCAACAGCCTCATGCATCTCCTTATATAGTGCTCGTGACGGATCCTATCCGAACACGTTTGTCGAATCGTATTCGTACTGGTTTGTTCTAACCCGTTAAGTGTGTGACCCTATAGGTTCATGCGTAATCGGCTGTGACTCGGAAACCCTTTCCGATCACAAGTCGATGCGGACTCTGGCGTAACATAACGATTCGAATACACACAAATTATATCGGACAAACCTTAATGCAATATAATCTCTGACTGTGTCCTATCACTCTATCTCCTATCTCTATATGACCGGTTCAGTATTTGGTCACGACCAATTCATAATTCCTTACGACCGATTCTGACCATCCTGTGACTACGCCGACCGCTCTCGACCACTCGTATCTCCATACGACCGATCGTAACTATTCAAACTAAGCGACCTACTGTGTATACTCCCTTTGCCTCACGATGTCTGGTTGAACTCCAAGTGAGATGTTGTGTCATCCATGGACTGTTCAATACTTTCTCGATTGAGTGTCGGATTACTTCATGTGGTCGAACACTTCGACTACTAGTGGCATGGCCATGCACTTTATTTATCCGACCACAACGAGGGGCCCAGAGACATCTCTCCTGTTATGTTAGGAGGGGCAAATCTCATATCCGACCAGTCACATTCCTCTGCATGTTTTATAGCATACCCGAAAGCTACCTTTATAACTACCCAGTTACGGTGTAGTGTTTAGCAACCCCTAAGAGTGCTATTACATATGTAGGAAACCATGCTGATCTCAGGTCTAAGGATTATACATCAACATTGCTTGAGACCAACTAACAACACATAGAATTATAACAATCTCAATAGTGTCTCAAGGTGGGTCTAATCTAACATCATGTTCTCTAACATGTGTCCATATTATTGGTTTGATATCTCCATATCCATGACCCGTAAAACATAGTCATCAACCAATACATATGCTAGTCTATTCATATGTGTCCTCATATGTTTCCGACCAGGGATCGTATAAGAATAATTATCGCAGAAATATAGATTTTCACAATCAAGTCACATACTTGATAATCAATATTAACAATATTATTCTTGGAACAAGATAACAGTTTATCCAATATTATGAATATAAGGAAATATAATCATCTCTATGATTGCCTCTAGGGCATATTTCCAACACTCTGGGTGTGAAAGCTAAATCTCGGCGACGATTATCCGCATAACTTTTCTGCCTGGTTTGTGCTATTCTCAGCTTTTCTCTGATTAACCGAACTTGATCTTTGGCCTCCTTTAGGATTTCTGGCCCAAGCACTTGTCCTTCGCCTGATTCAGTCCAACACAATGGTGTTCTGCACTTTCTTCCGTAAAGATCTTCAAACGGGGACATCTGTAGACTAGATTGATAACTGTTGTTGTATGAAAACTCTGCATAAGGCAGCATTTGATCCCAACTGGTCTTGTTCGCTAGAGCGCAGGCACTCAAAGTATCTTCTAGGATTTGATTTACTCTTTCTGTCTGTCTATCTGTTTGTGGATGGCAAGTTGTACTGAAATTCAAATTAGTGCCCAAAATGTTGTGCAGCTTCTACCAGAATCTTGAGGTGAACTAGGATCCTCGATCTGACATGATCTTCTTTGGTACTCCATGCTGACATACTATCCTTGCCATGTACAATTCTGCAAGTCGGTCTCCTAAGTAGGTAGTCTTGACTGGGAGGAAGTGAGCAACTTTTGTTAAGCGATCTATAATTACCCAGATAGAATTATAGCCAGCTCTTGTTCTTGGCAGACCGGTGATAAAATCCATGCTAATTTCTTTCCATTTCCATTCAGGTACGTTCAAAGGTTGCAAGAGTCTAGTAGGGCTCTAATGCTCGGCTTTAACTCGCTGGCAAATGTCACATTGTGCTACATACTCAGCAATCTCACGCTTCATGCTAGGCTACCAATAAAACTCCTTGAGATCTTGATACATCTTCTCGCTTCCAGGGTGAATGGAATATAAGGTTACATGTGCTTTCTTGAGTATTAACTGCTTAAGCTCTTTCTGGTCCGATACACAAATACATTTATCAAACCACATGGTGCCTTGCTCATCTTTTGAAAATCTTAGGGATTTACCCTTCTTCATGTTACTCTTGATCTCCTTG
Source organism: Phyllostachys edulis (assembly GCA_036346405.1). NCBI lineage: Eukaryota > Viridiplantae > Streptophyta > Magnoliopsida > Poales > Poaceae > Phyllostachys > Phyllostachys edulis. The sequence continues at coordinate 73,545,570 of CM070550.1, forward strand.
ATATCTGCATCTTCTACCTGAGCTTTCCTGATCTGATCTTGAATGGTTGGTTGCACTTCCAATGCAGCTAAGTAACCTTCTTCAACCAACTCAAACTTGAGCTTCTGAAATTCTTCATGCAATGCTGGCTGATTTTCCATGATTATCAGAGTATTGCAATAGACCTTTCTCCTTAGAGCATCTGCTACTACATTAGCTTTGCTTGGATGATCATGGATTCCAATATTGTAATATTTGATTAACTCCAACCATCTTCTTTGCCTCATATTAAGATCAGTTTGGGTGAAAATGTACTTCAACCTCTTATGGTCAATGTAAACTTCGCAGCGATTACCGATGAGGTAATGACGTCATATCTTCAAAGCATGCACTACGGCAGCAAATTCTAAGTCATGAGTAGGGTAATTTGCTTCATGAGGCCTCAACTGACGTGAAGCATATGCTACTACCTTCCTTTCTTGCATCAGGACACAACCGAGCCCTTGTCGTGATGCATCACAGAAAATCTCGAAATCCTTCCGAACATCAGGCAAAATCAACACTAGTGTGGTGGTCAAATACTTCTTTAATTCTTGAAAACTCTACTCATATTCTAGCGTCCAAGCAAATTTCTTTTCCTTCTTCAGCAACTGAGTGAGGGGTCTTGCTATTTTAGAGAATCCTTCTATAAACCGGCGGTAATAACCTGCCATACCAAGGAAACTTCTGATCTAAGGTACTGACTTGGGTGACTCTAGTTGAGCACATCCTCGACCTTACTAGGGTTGACGACGACTACTTCTGCAAATATGACGTGTCCCAAGAAGATAACTTCCTTCATCCAAAACTCACACTTGTCGAACTTAGTATAGAGTTGATGATCTCTAAGCTTATCCAGGATCAAGTGGAGGTGCTCTTCATGCTCTTCTTCACTCTTAGAGTATACTAGAATATCGTCGATAAAGACAATAACGAATTTATCCAAATACTCCATAAATACTTTATTCATCAAGTTCATAAAGTAAGCAGGGGCGTTGGTCAATCCAAAAGACATGACCGCGAACTCATACAGTCCATATCGGGTTGAGAAAACTGTCTTGGGAATATCCTTTTGGCGAATCTTCAACTGATGATAACCTAACCTCAAATCTATCTTAGAGAACACTCTGGCTCCCTTTAACTGGCCAAACAAATCATCAATCCTGGGCAAATGGTACTTGTTCTTGATGGTGATTTTATTGAGTGGGCGATAATCTACACACATCCGCTGAGTATCATCCTTCTTGGCGACAAAGATCATTGGGACTCCCCAAGGTGAAGAACTTGGTCAGACAAATTCTTTATCTTGCATCTCCTCAGTCTACTTCTTCAGCTCGACTAAGTCGTCTACCGGCAAATGGTAGGGTCTCTTGGAAATGGGTGCAGTTCTCGGAACTAGATTGATGACAAACTCTAAGTCCATGTTCGGTGGCATTCCAGGTAGGTCATCAGGGAAGACATCCAAAAATTCTCTAACCACTGGCACATCCTCCAAAGATACAACACTAACACGACAGACTAATGCTCTATCATGTTTTTCTGTGGAGGCTTCAAATTTTACTTTAGTCCCAATTGGGCTGACCAAAGTGATGCTTCTACTACTACAATCCAAAATTGCATGGTGATTAGTAAGCCAATCCATACCCAAGATCATATCTAGGGACTTGGTATCGATGATGTTAGAAATTCTACCCCTTCTATGGCCACTTTAACTTTTGGGCAACGTTGGTTCGTACTCAACTCCAAACCGGGAGATTGAACCAATAAAGCAGTTTGAAGAGTCGAAACCTCTAACTGATGCTTTGCAGCAAAAATCCAAGAAACAAATGAATGCGAAGCTCTAGAATCAAATAAAATAGTAGCAGGTGCTGAATTTACTAGGAACTTACCCAACACGACATCCGGGGCTGTCTAGGCTTCCTCCACTGTGACATGTTTCATACAGCCTCTCCCAAAAGGCTGAGGGTCTTGGTTGGTGCAACTGGAGTCTGAGGTCCTCCACGTCCGGCTCCTAGCATGGGTGTTCTGGTCGAAGTAGCTCCCAAGTTTAATCTGACAGGCGATGAAGCTTGCTTCTACAGGTAGTTACTGGCATAGTGTTCCAATTGATGATAGTTAAAACAGGTGATTCCTGCAACATGATATTGTTTCTTAGCTGCTGGTTGTTGGTGTTGTTGAAGCTACGAAATCCTGGGGCAGCTGGGCGAGGTGATGTTGCAGGGGTCTTGAATGCAACAGGAGAAGCAAAATGGGCAGGATGCTGCACATTCATTCTGGCTCTCTGCGGATGACTTGGATGAGCACCATGCTGCATCATCTTCCTCTTACGAAATTCTTCAAGCTCACAACGAGACTCTTCTATGAGCATAGCCTTGTTTACTAGATGCTAGAAATCTGCATAGTCGTTGCCAACGACTTGAACCTTCAAGCTGGGGTTGAGACCCCGCTTGAAACGCTTTTGACGTGCATCATCTATAGCAACATCCTCTTGAACATAACGAGAAAGTTGAGTAAACTTATTGAGGTACTCACTCACTGATATGTTTCCTTGTTGCATCTCACCAAACTCGTTCTTCTTCATTTCCACCTTTCCATTAGGAATATGAGAGTGGCGGTAAGCTTCTGAAAACTCAGCCCAACTAATGTTCTGGTGGTTTTCATAGGCGGCGTAGTAATTCTCCCACCATTCTGCGGCAGTGCCTTCAAGCTGGTGCGTGGCATACAGAATCTTCTCACGGTCATCACACCGGGTGATGTTGAACTTCTTTTCAGTAGAGTGTATCCAATCATCTGCGTCCAATGGCTCGGAGGAGCTGAAAAAAGTAGGTGGATGGGTCCTCATGAACTCTGCCAGCCTTGACTGAGGAAAAGCTGGTGGCGGTGGTGGTGGCATGGCAGCTGCTTGATTGTTCTGATTCAGTATTATGACTAAAGCAGCAGTGGCTTGGTTCTATTGAGTTATCATTTGGTTCATATTCTGTATCATTGCGTTCATCACCTGCACTTGGGCTGCCATGAACTGACTCAAACCCTGATCTATTGTTGCGGCTGGAGGAGGTGGGGGTGGTGGTGTACTGAGATCCACCAGGTCAGCTTGACTTCCAGTGTTGCGGGTCTGAACCATCTGCACAAATCTTCCCAGGTTTAATAGATGAGGAGAAGAAAGCATAATAGGTGAGAGGGAAAAGCACGAAGGCGAATGAGAACAAGGGAGAAAGATAGAACAATCCTAAATGGGGAAAGTCGGTTTAACCTAACAAACAAATAGCCGGACTAATAAGAGGCAACTAACTCAAGCAGAAGATCCTATTACACGGACTAATGATACTAAAACTAAGAATGGTCTCTCTACTGAGGCACTTCTAATCTAACTTAAATGGATGGTTGACTTGAAACAAATCTCGATCCTTTAGAGATTATTGAGATAAGAAGGTCAATTAAATTCAAAAACAGAGTACCGACAAGATAAGAGGTAAGAATCTAGGAAAGAGATGAGAAAGGATTAGAGTAGATGAGAAAAGAATAGAATAAGATAAGAGAAGAATAACTATTCATGTTAATCTTGTTGGTTTGATTTATAAAATAAATTTTTAAGTTTTCGACTAAACGACCATACTAACTATGGTTGCGTCCTACAGTCGATATGGCTCTGATACCATCTCTGTCGGGATCCCGGATATGCAACTCCGAGACCCTATGTGTATTCTAAACTAGTCCCAGATCAGTAGCAAGCTCACATAGTTGCAACATTGATATAATCATATCTATACAACAAAATATCGATGAAGTAGACAAATTAATATTATTTAGTAGCAAAAGGACCTTATGGTCAAGTCTTACAAAATTTGCCATGCAGGGCTTAACAACAAGAGGTAACTTGCAGTGGAACCAAAATATCTCATGGTGGCCATCCGACATGCCCACAGGCAATCAAGTAGGGGATGCGACCTAGTTCGCATAGTCTTCGAAGTAGTCTTCCTCGTAGAACTCGGTGTTCCCTGGTTCTTCTTCGGCGACTGATCAACAAATGGCACATAGCTGTGAGTACTTTAAAGTACTCAACAAGTCGTAGGGAAATATATGCAAATAATATTCATGCAAGGCTTGACAAGGATAGCTTTATGGCTATTTTGCAAAAAGCAGTACTGACAGTAAATACAGTAAGTAGATTGTAAAGCACAATTTAAAAGATTAATATATAATTAAACAAGTTTCTTTGAAACAACTAGTGAACACCCCGTTTACTTCCCAACCATCGACCAAAACCAACTACTCAAATCCATCAACTAGGGACACGGCTATTCGAATAGTTTTACACTCTGCAGAGGTTGTACAGCTTGACCCACAAGAGATAATCATCTTATAATGTCAGACATGTCACGCTTCCTAAGGCGTGCGACTAAGTGATTATCACAAGACTTTTACAAAGCTCCATTTTAACTCGGTTCTGCTCGCTAAGGATTCACCGTCCTAGCCCCCTCTTGCGTCACTTATCAACCCAAACAGAACCGACTCAAAGCATCACAAATTAGTTGGCCCGGTCCACCCCATAAATGGACTTATGGTTGCACAGTATAGCCCAGATCAATAGCGCACAAAGTTAAGTCCTTAGTGAATACTCAGGCGAGGCAACCACATCCCAAAATCATCCCCTTTACTGCACAATTACTCGCCCGAGTATAAATCAATTTTGGTTCAACCTGACCAAATGTCAACCCTTGCCATGGCACAACAAATTTTAACAGTAGTGGCCACACCACAATTCTATTTTTCATTAAGTCAAGTTTAATCATTCTTTGAGTATGTGATCTAGAATCCATCGTATCGCTAAAGCATGGCTAAGCATAAACGATACCCAAGTTGGAACTAAAATATGTCCAACTAAAATTAACCCAACCCATGGTTTCCAAGGGTACATGTCATTCACAGTTTATCAAGGAGGCATAATGGCAATTAGGTAATTAACTATTCTGAAACCATTTTTATACAACTAGCCATGCATGTTTATAACAAATAATATAATTTTATAAATTGGGTATGACATGATCAAAGGTCTATGACTTGCCTTCGTCGAAGAGTTGATATGTTTCGGCCGTCAGGTCCAAGAATTAATCAAAAACGCTGGAATCTATACGTACGAACAAAGCCAAATAAATAAAACAATTTTACATAAAATCCAAAAAATATCAAATAAGCACTAACAAAAAGATAATGAATTTAGATGAATTTAGAAATTTGAATCACTCGAATCGAGTTCGAACGAGGGAGAACAGGCTCTGGGAAGATTGAAAAACATATGAAATGAAGAAAAGGGAATTTTCCTGATTTTCGAAATTATTTTATTAAAGGAAAATCAATTTAATGTGCCAGCTGACGTTAGCAACCGGATTTAATTTGACCAAATTATTTTTAAAAGGAAAAGTCACGTCAGCCGCCTACGTGGACTTGATTGGGCTACCACGTCAACGGAGGGCTGAGGTGGCCTGTGACTTGGCGCCGAGGTGGCGGCCACATCGGCACCCGAGCCGGCGGCGCTCGGGGCCCAAAGGCTCGCCAGCGTTCAGCGGGGACTCAGCCGGCGGCGAGGGTACCAGTGGCTAGAGGGGGAAGAGGCGAAGCGAGTCGCACGGTCTCGTCGATGGGGAGTGGCGGAGCGACCGGCGACGAGAGGAGGAAGCGGCTGTGAGGTGCGGCTAGCGGCAGCGCTAGGGCTCCGGCGGTAGTTCAAAGGTGAGGAGGCGGACATGGGGTGGCCCGTGGTCTTGCGATGTTGAAGGTGGAGGTGTTGCCAGCGAAGGAGCCTCGGCGGCGGCGGAGCACTTGTCGGCCGGCGGCGGAGTTTCTTGAAGCACGAGGAGGAGAGGGCGATATAGAGAGGGAGAAAGGGGGAAAACAAGAGGGGCTCGAGGGCTTCCCGGTGCTCCGTATTATAGGGCGCGGGGTGGACTGAGGGGGGAGGTCGAGCGTGGAGCGGCAGCGGGTTTCGTGGGAGCTTGCGTGTTTAAAAAATCCAAAGTGAAAAGAAGGAACTAAAGGATGGAACTGGTCGTGAGAATGGGGAAATCAATGCTCGCATTTTCATGGAGATTTGGTGAAGGATTCACCGGTTTGGATGGGAGCTCGCGTCAACGGCAAAGGTGGCCGGCTCGGTTCTGCGCACAGGGGGTAAAAGGAATAACGGGGAAGGAGGAGGCTGACGGGTGGGCCCCGTGCGCAGAGAGAGAGGAGCGGGAGCGAGGAGAGCGGGCTGGCATGGGCCGTGTGAGGAGAGAGGGAGTGGGTCGAGGGGAAGAATTCAGCCCAAAGTGAGAAAGGGGTTTTAAATTCCTTTTTGATTAAAAGAAACACCAGAAAAGCAAAAGGCTTTTTAGAAAATAGAAGATAGGGTCCAAAAAATCTAAGAAAATACACAGAAATTCCTAGAAGCATTTCGAACTTAATAAAAATATTTACAAATTAACTTTAGCTTTTAATTTTGCAAATAAATTACTTTTAACTTTGGGACAAAAAGGAAAACCCTTTTTAAAATCCAGAAAATCCAAGAAATGACTTAAAATAATCTTTTTGACTTTCAATGCAAGTAAAATCCAGAAAACTTAAGTAAACCAACTTTCAAATTAATTGAAGTTTGATTAATTCAAATTAAACTGTTTTTTATTTCTCAATTTCAAGTTAAGCTTTAGCAATTTAATTAAACCAAATGGTTAATTTTAAATTTTGTAAATTTTCAAAAAGCCCTGGAAATTGGGATGTTACATTATGGCTGGTTGTGAGAGAGTTGTTGTTGGTGCCATTACCCATTCCTTTGATAAAAATAGCAAGCCCTCTCACCTCATATGTGCATGTTTTGTACTTAGTGAGTTTAGAGAGCAAAACCTTAAGTGCATGCGTTGCATTAGGTAGTGGGTTGTGTATCCATTGAGCTTAGACACTTGATTCATTCAAGTAAGCATCTCCGAGTTGTTACTCTTGGTGTTTGCCGACACCTAGACGGCTTGGAGGAGTTACGGCAGTGATCTTCTCAAAGAAGGTTGTGAGAAGACTCGGGCGGTTGTGAGTGGTTTGGTGCTCGCCATCTCCATAGTGGAGGAAGAGCAACCCTGAGTGGATTGAGGTGTTGAATCAAGTGGTGAACTGGTCCAAGTGGTTGCACTTACCTCGGAGGTGTTGGCTCGAGTTATGGAGCTGGTTTAACATGGTTGGGCTTACCTCAATATGGATTAGGAGAGATCGGCAAGTCTTCGAACACCACGAAAAAACATCATTGTGTCTTTGTTGTTTGTTCTCTTGCGTTTTACTTTGTGCAATTTCTATTCCTAGAATTAAATTTCTTACATGTCTTTGCTTGATTGCTATCGTTTTCCATAGTCTTATTTCATTGGTGCACTTAGTCAAGACTAGTTTATTTAGGTTTTAATTGGGCAAAGCCGAATTAATTTATAATTCCGCATAAAACTCGGTTTTAGTCAAAAGGTTTTTAAAACCAACTATTCACCCCCTCTAGTCGGCCTCCTCTATCTTACAAGTGGTATCAGTGCTTGGTCTCTTATTTAATTAGGCTTCACCAGCTAGAGAGTAAAGGATGGCGACTAGTGATATAGTGCACCTTGGTGAGACACCTCTATTCAATGGCACGAATTATGATATTTGAAAAATCTGCATGTCTTGTTATTTTAAGGCCATGAGCCCTAAAATTTGCCGAATTGTAGATGTGAGCTTTTCTCCTCTAAAGGATCCTCTTACTCCAACTATTGAGGAAGAGAAATGCTCACATCTCGATGCTCAAGCTACTAACGCTTTATTTAGTGCTTTGAGTATAGAGATATCCGATGCCATATACAATCTCAAGAATGTTCATGAGATGTGGACCTATCTTCAAGATAATTATGAAAGGTCCACCTCAACTAATGATGATTGCATAGAAGAATGGATGTCGGGAGAAGAATGCTCAATCTCTAGCTCCGACAACGATGAGATTTCAACTTCATCTACATGACCTCATTGCTTTATGGCTAAAGGTAATAAAGAGGTAAATAATGATGAGCCATCATATGATGAGTTGATGGATATGCTTTAGGATCTTAATAAGTATTTAGGAAAGGAGAAATCAAAATTCAAAGTTTTGAAGAAAGAGTATGTCTCACTTCAAAATAATTATGATGTTCTAAAAGATGAATATGAAACTCTCCAAAATGAGCTCAATAAGTCCAAAGTGGATATATGCATAACATGTGATTTATTAGATGATATGCCATGTGTAGTTGCTAACCCTTGCATTACATCTAAGGTTAGCATGTCCACTTCATATGATGATTTGCTTGATATGCCTTGTTACTAAAAAAATAGATGCTTCTATTTCCTCTATGTCTTATGAGACTAACCTTGTGGAGAAAAACAAAGAGCGCAAGGACCAAGTCACCAAGTTGAGCAATGACTTGGAGAAGTACTACAAAGGGAAGGCCTCTCTTGATGATATTTTGAGCAAGCAACAAAGATTGAATGACAAGAGAGGAATTGGTTTCACTGCCAAGAAAAATGTGAAGAGCAACCAAAAGCAAAGTGGGAAACAATTCAAGAATGTCAAGTGCTTTGGATGCAGTGAGAAGGGCCACTATGCCTCGGTGTGCCCAAATCAAATGGATGTCAAGTCAAGACATTCAAAAATGAGGCAATCCGGTAATAAGCAAGACAAGAAGACAAATGATAGAATAAAATGTCAAACTTGCTACAATTGCCGGGAAAATGGATATTTTAGTAAGGATTATCCCAAAAGTATCTCTCCTAAGCCTATCATCTATAATGATCATTATTTGCTTACGAAGGATAAAAATTGCAATGTGTTTGCTAGAAATGTTAGCTCACACAAACTATTGCTAAGGCCATTTGGGTGCCCAAAAGTATGGTGACTAACATTCATGGACCCAATCAAGTATTGGGTACCAAAATGCGCTTAAATGCCTAACAGATACTTGGAGAGGCATTGGAAGTTTGGCTCACACATGAAGAGGTGGATTCCATCATGTGCAAAATTGGAGCTAAGCCTGAGGATGATCATGTCATATCATAAGCAAATGCCATTTCGGTAACAAGTATTCACATTGAAGTATCTAGCCCCTAGCCTTTGGTAGGTTGCATTAATGAAAATCTTTTTCAAAATGCGTTCTTGCTCTTGTTCATAATCTTCATTATTAAAATCTTGAGCAAGATGGTAGGTGGTACATTAAAGGGGAGTGCTAAGTTATATACATATATATCACATCCCTAAGTGTGCCCAAATATATTAAGTGCTAGCAATGTTTTTCAAAATTAAACATTTTAGCCAAAAGTCAAAAATTTCTTAACTATTAGTAATCCTTTGAAAAACTAGTTGCAAAATGTATACAAATACTTTTTAAAGGTTTCCCAAAGGTTTTGTTTCAATAAAAATCCATTTTAAGCTAAAATGAGTTTCTAGCCAAAATTCCAGATCATAATATCTTGTTTTTGACATAAACTAGATTTTTTGTGTAAAATTTATTCTAAAAGGAATTTGAAAACCTTCCCAAAATAAATAACCTAGATTTGGATATTCTAAATCTTTTTGGTATTCAAAATAATTTCAAAATACCAACCTAGCAAAAGTTATTTGATTTCGAAACTCGTCCAAAATCCTATTTTGACCTAAGTGGTCACTTTCTAGCACTTAAGTGAGTTTTGCCATTTGAGCCGAATTTATTCACATGAATAGGTCCATAATCGTATTCTTGACTCATACATGAAATTGGATGCTTTAAATATTATCAAATGCTCAATTTGGCACTTTTTGGAGAAGTTTCTTGAAAATAAAGTTTTATTTACAAAAACAAAAGCTTAATTCATAAAAACTATTTAATAATTGGATTTTTAAGGGCTATATAAGTTGGAAATACTCCAAATATGTTTATTTGGTTGATTGTGTAAAAGTTTGGAGCAAAATACAATATTTACATCTTTTCTCCAAAATCCAAATTGAAATCTGCTGACAGATTCAGTCTCAGCCGATCTGACTGGCTACCACCCAGCGATCTGACCACTAACCCTCCGGTCTAACCACCCCTTGAATGCCGGTCTGATCGGTAGTTGTTGTCAGCAACAGAAAATGACCTATTTGTTGATTTTTATTTCTTTCGGCCACCTTGATTGCTTCCTTTGGTCAAGATATTTATTGTTATCCTTGCAAGCTACCCTCTATTGTTTTTCCTTGATTATAAATGCAATTTTGTCATTTAAGTAATATTCTTTCAAATGGTAGCTTCTCTTAATCATCTTGACCTCGGCATGAGATTCATCCTTACACGTGATATCATCTTATTCCTTCAAAGTGGTATCTAATTTCATTCCTTACCAATCATACTTCTCTTAACCAAGCTCAAATACTCTTTGTGTACGAGTGGGTTCTCTCTTTCCCTCTTCTCTTTGGATGCTTTCTTTGAAGATATTTACGAGAGAAGTTCAAGCACTTTGCAATTTCAAGTCTTGTCAACACGTGGTATCCAAGTGATGTTTAATGACTATCTTTCAAGAGTGATCCGCATTTAGACATTTTTAGTGCTTAATGTCAAAGAAAGAGAATTTGGTTGCAAATAATGGTCAAATGAAATAGTTTGAAGTCATCATGAGTTTTGGATGGATATATTTCAAAAAGATGATAAATAGGGAGATATTGATTAGATGAAGAAAGCCTTTATGTGTCAAAGGAGTACAACCTTTGTGTAAGAAGGAGTTTTTTTTTCCTAAAAGGGGTTTTCTTACCGAAAATGAAAAACGTTTTAGGCTTTGTTTAAAATGGGTAAACTATTATATGGAAAACCTAATTTGTAATTTCCCCAAAATGGTTTATGGATCTTTATGAATGCATGTTTTCTCATGAGCATGAGCTAAATTGTCATATCCTTCAATTATTGCATTCTTTGGATCCCATATATAGAATGAACTCCACCAAGAGTCAAACATGAATATGTGCATTTTGTTTCATTCTATATATTTAAATGCACACATTTAGGGGGAGTTCACTCTATGTTGTGTCATTTCACTAGTATTGATCTCATTCTTCCATCCTCTTATATTAAGGATCTCTACTTTGAAATGTATCCTTGAGTATATAAAGCTTGTGTAGTTGATATATACTCGTGTTAATTCAATTTTAATTATTTGCAAGAGGATTATCATCAATCACCAAAAAGGGAGAGATTGAAGAATCTAGACCCGCCATTATGAGTTAATGGAGTATTTTGGTAATTAATGACAATCGTCGTATAGAACTAACATTTTCCATGAGTTGGATGGATAGGTTATGTTCCATGATGATGGAGACTTTGGATGACATCATTAGTTGATCTTCATCAAGTCAAGACTCAGGATGAAGAAAATTATCATGTGTTGATGATGTTCAAGTCAAGATCCCAAGTGAAGAAGATCCATCATGTGTTGATGGAGGTCAAGAAAACGATGTATCATGTGTTGATGCATATCAATATCTCGAAGAAAAGGAAATCATCATGTGTTGATGATTATCAAGTCAATGACCCGGACTTGAAGTGGAGATGTGCGTCATCAAGCTTCACGTGAATGTCCAAGGCAAATGTATGACTAGCTAGGGCTAAGGATATGTTCTTAGTCTTTTACCGGTCTTGGTGTTTGGTTGAAATATCGGAATGCTAGTATATGTCGTTGTACTATTAAGAGGGGTCTTGACTAGTAGCTTGAGAGTATCATGTGTTGGTAGCTCGTTGTGCTTGCTTTAGCTCTCGTTAGCATGTCGCCAATATTTGCGAATGTGTTTTGAAAATAGTTGAGGCTCATGCATAATCCTTGTAGCATGTGACTTTAGTTTGCGAATATGTTTTGCAAATGGTTTAAGTCCATGTACCTTATTCTTTGTGGTGTGATTCTAAAAGTTGGCAAATTTGTTTTGCAACTTGTTGAGAATCTTGTCTTTTACCTTTGTTTGCATTGCGCATCAATTGGTAAATGTGTTTTGCAAATTGAGTTGAAGCGGAATGCAATATCTGTGTTTCCAAGTCTCTGGCGGTCTGACCGCAGGCTTTTGGGCGGTCTGACTGGCCCTTGAAAGGTTGACTGGGCTGGAGCCAGTTCCTTGTTTTGGCGGTCTAACCACTGTGGTTGACCGGTTTGACCGCCATGTGTTGGCTGGTCTGACCGGACCTCTGGGTCATGTGACTTGGTCAGATTTTTCTAGAGAATGTATTTTTCCGATTTTGGGTGCCAATCTGACTACCATGTGTTGGCTAGTTTGACCGGACCTCTAGGTCAATTGACTCGGTCAACTTTTTCCAAAGAAGGTGTTTTTCTGGAATAGCTCTTTGTTCTGTTGAGCAGTTTGACCGTATCCTTGTCGGTTTGACCTGCCATTGGTTGGCAGTCAGACCAGATATGTGTCCAACGGCTAGTTTTATAGCCGTTGGAGCAATGGCAGTCTGACCGGCCATTAGTTGGCAGTCAGATCGGGGTTCCTTGTTTTTTCAGCAGTTTCTCTCTAACGGCTAGTTTTCTTTGTGAGGGTATAAATACCCCTTATGGCTGGCTGTGAGAGAGTTGTTGCTAGTGCCATTACCCATTCCTTTGAGCAAAGAGCAAGCCCTCTCACCTCATATGTGCATGTGTTGCACTTAGTGAGTTTAGAGAGCAAAACTTTAAGTGCATGTGTTGCATTAGGTAGTAGATTGTATATTCATTGAGCTTAGACACTTGATTCGTTCAAGTGAGTATCTCTGACTTGTTACTCTTGGTTTTTGCTGACACCTAGACGGTTTGGAGGAGTTGCACCAGTGATCTTCTCAAAGAAGGTTGTGAGAAGACCCAGACGATTGTGAGTGATTTGGTGCTCACCATCTCCGGAGTGGAGGGAGAGCAACTCCGAGTGGATCGAGGTGTTGGTTCGAGTGGTGAACTGGTCCAAGTGGTTGGACTTACCTCGGAGGTGTTGGCTTGAGTTGTGGAGCTGGTTCAATGTAGCTGGGCTTACCTCAACGTGGATTAGGGGAGACCAACAAGTCTCCGAACACCACGGTAAAATATCATTGTGTCTTTGTGGTTTGTTCTCTTGCGTTTTACTTTGTGTAATTTATATTCCTAGAATTAAATTGCGTACATGTCTTTGCTTGATTGCTATCGTTTTCCATAGTCTTATTTCGTTGATGCACTTAGTCAAGACTAGTTGATTTATGTTTTAATTGGGCAAAACCGAATTGATTTATAATTCCGCATAAAATTCGGTTTTAGTCAAAAGGTTTTTAAAACCGCCTATTCACCCCCTATAGTCGATCTCCTCGATCTTACACCATGCGCGAAGGTCGAGGCGGCGTGCAAGGCGGAAAGCGCGAGAAGGAAACAATGCACATGTACCGATTTAACAAAGCACACCAGTAGGCGATTTAGAGCAACCAAGTGATCGATGAAACGAGCCATGCATGGCGTTTGTGGGAAAACGCAGAGGCCACAAGACGCGTGTCACGACACCATTCGAGGACTTAATGTACGACCTTCACGTAAGAGCACCATTTCCACCGTGCTTAATACTAGGGAAGATTATATTAGCTAACCATGGCCTGTGAATAGTACAACTTCGTATAAGCAATTGCACATCATGTTTCTTTATTGGAATAAGTCTATTTTACACCTTTAATTTTTTTTAAAGTCCACTTAACCCTCAACTATAAAATTGGCTATTTAACACACTAAACTTACAAAACCGGGTCAATTTACACCATAACGTGGTTTTGATGACGGGTTACAATTCAAGGTGGCTTTTGCCATTTTGACAATCATGTCATCGTATTTTGCAAACGTGAATTCAAATGAGCGGAGGGATGATGATGAGAAGTTGAAAGAGAATGTATATAGAGAGAGGAGTGAGAAAGAGGCCAACGATGTGGATGTCAACATCCTTGAGTTGGATCCTCATTACCAAAACTCGATGATGTAGCTACCAATACGGCGAAAATCACCTTACATGGGATCCACATCATCAAAACCGCTCTCCAAAACCGCCTTAGGGTGTAAATTGACCCGATTTTGTACGTTTAGGGTGTTAAATGCCTGATTTTGTAGTTGGGAGTGTTAGGTGGACTTTTTGTGAAGTTAAGGGGTGCAAAATGGACTTATTCCTCCCTCCCTCCCTTCTTTCATCTTCTCTACGGTATGTCGTAGAGCCAAGACACGTAGGAGGAGAACCAAGCATCGCCCAAGTGGCTAACATTGCCGGAGAGCACGTAGCCCACCGGGTTCGATCCGATTCATGGGATCGAACCTGACGTGTCTCACCAAATAATTTCGGGCACATACATGTGTGTGCGTTTAGTGGAAAATGTGTACCCACACTTTGTGAGGTTCTCATGCCTCCGTAAAATTCCCAACATGCAAACATGTACGTGCTTGTGGTTCTCTATAAAGACACGCAGGAGGCCAGGGCCGAGGCATCGAGTGGGGTCTGGCGCTCCGGCCATGCAACCAAAATTTGCATGGCCGGATGCCCGGATCGAGCACACTCGGAAGGAATTTAAAAACTTTAATCTTGAAAGAAAGGGGCTCCTCCCAGGCGTGCTACGTCGGCATCAAATCATCACCGCTTCGATCGCCCATGAAGCGCTTCATGACCACCCGATCTCGCCGGCTGCGCTTCGTGGGAAGCGGCGCTCGAGCGCGGCCCACGTCGCCTACATCGCGAACTCTCTCGAGCGCCCCACGTCGCCTCGCCCCAAATAGCGCCCGCTCTCCCCAGAAACTCCTCTCGAGCGCCTTCTCCTCGCCCCGCCCCGCCGCCCTCTCGGCTGCTCTCTCCAGCCCACGGAGCCCCTCCTCGCGCCGCCTCGCCTCTGCCCTCCTCTCTCCGTCGCCTCCTGCCTCGGCTCTTCCCCCCACGCCTCCCACGCCCTCTGCTTGCTTCGCCTCTTCCCCTCGCCTCCCACGCCCTCCTGCAGCTTGCCTCTTCCCTCCACCTCCCACACCCTTGGTTCCCTCCCGCTCTCCGCCATCAGCATCGCCCTTCTCCTCCTCCTTGCTCCTTCCCTCTGCCTCTTCTTTGACCCAACAACTCAATCCCAGATTTCAATCGAATCTCCCATGTTGGAGTTACGTGGCGGCGATCTGGTGATGGTGCAAAGATGGCACCGGAATCGGCGAGATATCGGCAATGGGAAGATGCAAGGCTATGCATGGGCGTGCTGAAGGCTCTGGATCCCCAATCTAGGAGGGGCTCTGGATCTGGGTTCCTCCGGTGTGGCGCCGCCTCGCCGCAGCCTGTGCCTCGAGGCCGCAGTGGGGAGTTGAGGAGCGATGCCGTCACCGGCCCAACGTTCTTCCCACAGCGCCTTCGTCCTTCCTCCATCCTCCGGCTCAGTTCCTCCCCTTCGGCCACGGTCTTGCAGATAATGGGAAGCGATGCCCCTCGCAGATGTCTCTGTTCCTTCCTCTCTCTCCTCTGTCGTCCCTCTCCGTTAGCGTCGCAGTCCCTCCTCGCTCTTCCCCGCCGCACCTCGATCCGCCTTCCCATCATCACCGCTCCTCCTCCCGAGTTCCTTCGGCGTCTTGCAGGTCGCTCTTCTCCTCCTCGCTCCTTCCCTCCACCTCCGCCTCCTCCTCTCAGGTGCCATCGGTCCGCTCCTAAGAATCTCCTCCGTGGCGCCCATCCTCGCCTTTGGGTTCCCTAAACAACCGCCGATCGATTATCTATTTTTTAACCGTATGGTGATATTCGTTCTCTAGGTATGCGTTCCTATCTTACCAATGTGTTTCTGTGCGGCATGTTAATTCGTGTTCTTGGTTGTTCTAGGCACATGTTGACGCTTTTTGCGGCGGGCGGCGATGATGACCCGTGACGCTTTGCAGACGCACTCAGACGACGAGTCTGCGTGATGCGAGTGGTGGAGGACGACACGCCGTGTCGCCTGCTAGCGGCAAAGATCGGTCATGGAAGCGTCTTGCGAGCGTGGTTGACGATATCCACGGCGCGTCGCCCGATGCGGCGGCGTTAGGTGATCGAAACTCTTGAGTGTATGCATGGACCATCTTAATATTTATGGTCGTATGACTCATGGTCGCATGTTTAGATCGATGTTTTTCCAAGCTCCTAGACTAATTCAGTTACCACGTCCGTATCCTGTCATGTATAGTTGTTACATGTAAAGGCATAGCTGTGGTGGATGTCGGTAATGCTTATTGATGATTCAATTCGGAAAGTTCCAATGTTGTTCTTCCAGAGTTACAATAGTCGCTGAACTCCCTATTAGAATTACATTTACCGTATAGCTTTTGGAAATTTGTTTCGCCTACTAAGTTTGTTCACATGTTACCTTATCCTATAAAATAGCCGCACAAATCCTATAAAGATAGCTTGATGCGCTTTTCCTTCTCGCCGGCGATTTCATTCATCCAGCTTATTGCGCTGCTTAGTGTTACATCGTTCTCCATGCTCGCATATACAAAGGGTTGTCGCTGTGGTCGATTTTGGTTGTACGCTTGAACATTGTTGATCAATAGAGTTGCGTTTAGCGCCTATGGGTTTTGTAGATATCCTCTGCTATGGTTATTCTTTGATTTACCTACTTTCTTGCGATGGCATGATTTCTAATTCACACATCGCTTTCTATTGTGATATACTCTCGATTTGCGTTGATCAAAAGGCTCGATAGATTATTGTCCTTATTTATATTGGTATGCTTCCATAGTCCCAAATGTAAATCACTATTACACAAAACCGATCCCATGGAACAATTTTTTCCTGAAAAGAGACCGTTGCCATATTTACATTATGCATGGGTTCTAATTTACTAGGAGATATCTTAAAGATTTTACCGCTTGTACCCATAGCATGCCTACAAACAAGGTATAGAATGATATACAATGTCGAAATGCGTACGAAAACTTTGATCTCACTATAGGTAAAGAAACATGACATTTTGCCTAGGTAAATACCATTTAAGGTTTTATAGTATTTTAGTTTCAAGGATAATGCATCAGATAACGACGATTTTTTGAAAATTGGAACCAAAAAAACCATACAGACTCTTTAGTTCGATATATCCTTATACATAGCCAAGGTTTGCATGCTACTTTACGTTTTAATTGTGCTGATTAATATGTGCTAGCCAAGGACTGCGCTATCATACTTCACCATTATGCACAGTGGTGTTATATTTGTCTATTCCTAGCCTGCTACCATTATACAGCATAATAAAGCATGCCGCAGCATGCAATGTTTGTCCTACTGGCCACATTGCCTAAATGTTCTTTCTTGATTTACATTTGTAGGAATCCTTGATAAGCCTGATGGCTATGATTGATGAGCCTCTGTATCCAATTGCTATACTTGATTGATGAGCTTAAAATGAAGATGTTCAATTGCGTCCGAACTCCGTCGAAAACTTTCCGCAATTGCATGGTCGCTGAGGAAGAAAGAACTAGGAAGAAATCGATTTCTTTTCTCATTGAAAACAATGATGATGAAGATGAGGTGCATCTTGCCATGCCTGAAGAATTAGGTGTGTTTATTCCTTATATTGGGGTGTAGATCATGCTCATGTTTTGCTCCCACCATAGGAGACATTGTCTACTGTGGAGGAAACTTGTGTCCGAGACAAGGCGGTTGAGTCAACGTGTCGTATTGGAGCACCTGATGAAAGAAAGTGACATTCTCGACCAGTTCATTCCAAAGAGTAACGGTAAGAGATTTATTAATAGTGAAATTTTACATTAGTTTTTCCCTAAACAAAGGCGTAAACTTTGCCAATATTATTATATCTGAATTTACGTGGGTGCTTTCTTTGGCTTCAACATTATAATTCTTGATTATATATATATATATATATATATATATATATATATATATATATATATATATATATATATATGTATTTGTACTTATGCCTTCCTTCACCAAGATTCAGATATCATATTATTTTCCATAGCCCAACATTATACAATTGTTCACTCTGATGCTTCTTTGTGACCAGATGAATATAGCAAGATAATTTCATTTCCTTTGTTTTGTTCCTTTTAGCATCACTAGTCATGAATATTTAATTGTGTTTTTGCAAATTATTTCCTACAGGTATCCTTATGTCCATTCAGTTAACCACGCTTTAATCTTTTCAGAGGTTAGCAGCTGGCGAGTGGTTGACAGTTTGAGTATCATCCTGTGGTCTTCTCCATATAGCTTATCCAAGTGCCCCTGATCAATTGAAAGAAGAAATAGGGACCATTTACGTCCAGTTATGCCAAGATGACATGCCTATCAAGATGACATACCTATGGTCAAAAGGGCAGCTGCATCGAATCTTATGAAGTTTGCTGAGCCACAATTGAACAGAGCCATTTGAAGACAGAAATCATGTCCATATCTAATGATTTAACACAAGATGGTACTTTCTTATACATGTTTGAGATATTATTGTGTTATTTCATGCTTCTTTTGCATTGGTAATGGAATAGTTGTTGCCTATCAATCCATACACTAACTATTCAAAAAGGGTAACACAAAACATATACGGTAACATATGGTTTTGCTATCGAATAGTTGCTTTGTTGCTTCAATAGGTTCTTCTGTAGCCATGTGGTGTCTTCCTTAATATGTTGTTGAAATGATTCTACAGTTATAAGTTTGAATTTTTCAATTGGTTTTCTGTGACATGACCACTTAAAGTGATTAGTACCAATGCCCTCCTCCTCTCCTCCAGCGTTTGACACACCACGAGACGATATCGCAGGCGTGGAGGTGGTTAGTTCTGAACAGCGAAAAAAGTGGCCTTTTGTGCTTCATTGTCGCCAATTCCCTGTTTGGCTTTGCTATACAATAACTACAGCCAAAACCATCCATTGCCATGCATACAAAAATAAAAGCACCCTTCAGATCCAGCAAATCACTAAAGGATCAGTCCGATGGATCAACAACTGTTGAGATTAGTCATATCTATAATGATTTGATTTTAGATATTTTATTTTCTCTGCTTTTCTTATTTACCATCAGCTATAGATTTCCTTTTCCATACCCTATATAACTATGGGCTACAATTTGTTCAAGTCAATAGCTACTATATCATCATATGCCTTCTATACAGTGGTGTGCTGCATGTCCTGTGCCTTCATTTCAATCATGTGATTTCCTAACGATCTTTAGCCCTTTGGGTCGTTACTTTTTTAATGCATTTAGTCAATACTGTAGTTCAGTTTGTCCCATCCCAAGCATCAGTAGCTCGACTATAATGCGCTGAAATATAAGCGATCCTGCTGAGTTTACTTCCTGTTGGGAAGTCTTGATTGTTCGTCTGTATACAGCATATAAGAAGAAAGAAATACTCTTAGTTGTTTAATTATCGCCTATGGAAAATTTAACATGCATTCTTATGAAGACTAGTGAATGATGCTTCCATACTTCGCTTTTTTATTTTGTCACTAAATTGGAAATAATGTCGTCTAACATATGTGTTTCGTTTTGTACTTAAGAGCATTGGATTTTTTTTTGGTCATAAACGGTAACAATTGCTCAAGAATACGTAATTCTATCGATAAACCATGGTCTTGATGCATGGTAGTTCATTATGTAATAGTGTTTAAGAACAAAATACTTATTTTGAAATAACATTTAGTTATTACTTTATAAGTATGTCTTTTTGAAGTATGCAATTTTCCCTGTTAAGTTGAACTGTTTGTTCTGAGAACTTCGTTTAGATATGATTAAGACTGTCAGGATGTGTGTTTCATTTTGTACTTAAGATCATTGGAATTTTTTTTGTTAGATACTGGTGACAAATCATAAAGTAGAAACTACAAAATAATGATCTGACAATGATTTTGTTACATTCATACTTGGGACCGTGTTATGCATGTTTTATTGCAAATAATGATCTAACAATTTGGCCATTACGTTTATGCATGTTTTATTGCTCGCTGTAGTGACCGTGTTTGTAACCGTCTCTCTAAATGCCCACATGATGTGCTAACTGCAAAGTAAGTGTATATGTGTGATCAAACTTTTCAGTATAACATTATTGTTGCAGTTCGATTTTCATAATCTTCTCCTTTATAGAGCTAGATAGCCTTTCTATAGAACAGTACACATTGTTTGTTCTCATATAGAATGGAAAAAAATGCTCACTTCAAACTATTTAGTAGTTATTTTTTTGAATCCTTTTTGTGCAATGTAATTTGATGAAAAGTCCCGCTATCCACGCGTGACGCGCCATCTTCATGTGATTTTGTTATTCATGGCTGTTGCTGTATTTTTTAATTGGATTTGATGCATGGTAAATGGTGGGTTCATTGTCACCGTCTCTTTTGTAAATGTTCCCAACTAAACTATGTTCGCGAACACTACCCCTTTATTTATGCACTCTAGACTGCTCCTAACTCTAAATTCCTCTATATAAAACCATCGATAGTTTGATATACTTCGGTCTTAAGGATCTCCCTCGAACAACACTCCATTATCATGTCACATAGTACTCATCTTTTAGAACATGCTTTACCAAACTAATCTTCTAAAAAAGGTACCCAAAACATTCATGCCCGTGATATTTGGCACGGGTGATCTTCTAGTTAAGCTGTGATTTCGCAGGAAACGTTCAATTCCAAGAGGAATTCTCGCGTTCCGGAACAGGCTTACTGTCCAAATGACGTCCAATGGGCCTCCTCAGTGGTAGCCCATTGCCTGCGGCCTGCGGCCCACAGCCAACATGATCGGCGTGACGCCGTCCCTAGACATGCCAACTCCATTTCCCGGATCGCTCGCAGCGCATCGCACGGCGCCACATGATTGGCGTGACGCCGTCCCTAGACATGCCAGCGCCAACCAACGCAGCACACGAGACACGGCTGGTCGGCAGCGGCAAAAAACAAAGGCAACCAACGGGAGAGAGGAGAACGGCGTGCTGGTAAAAAAATATCGCGGTCGGGCCAAAACCTCGAGACGTCGACGGCAGGAGCAACTAGCAAGCCGAGGCGACGCGAGCAGCGGAGAGAGAGAGAGAGAGAGAGGAGAGAGAGCGGACGCGATCTCCTCGTCCCCCCTCCCGAATCCCGCGATCCCCGAAACCCTAGAGGCCGCTCCGGTGCCTTGGTTCTGCCGCCGAGAGATCCCCGCCGCTGAGGGGCCCGGCTCTGGCCGCGATTCGCAGGGGGGGCAAGCGCCGCGAGGCCGCTCCGGGGGTGGCGGATGCTGTCGCTGCGGGGGCGGCAGGAGGGAGCGGGGTTCCGGGGCATGGCGGACGACGTCGAGCTGGAGGAGGGGGAGGCC
This sequence comes from Phyllostachys edulis, assembly GCA_036346405.1. Taxonomy (NCBI): domain Eukaryota; kingdom Viridiplantae; phylum Streptophyta; class Magnoliopsida; order Poales; family Poaceae; genus Phyllostachys; species Phyllostachys edulis. The sequence goes on from CM070550.1 coordinate 73,566,853, forward strand.
TGCCCCGACGGCGGCGGCGGCCTCGACTTCGTCGACCCCGACGTCGCGCTCTCCTACATCGTGAGTGGCCTCAACTCGCTTCGCCTCCTCTCTCGGGCTCGCGGAATGCGGCCGCGCCGGCGGGTTGTGCTCGCTTCGTTGCGGGGGCTGCTAATTCCGTGCGCTGAGCTGCTCCATCGCTCCAATTTTGCGGCAATAAATTTGGGGGCTTTGCGCGATTTGGCGGTTGCGTCTCAACCTCGTCGTACGCTGTGCTTTTTTACCCTTTTGTCTAAGTTCAGCAGAGTGAGCGAGTGAGTGCACTGGTCCGTTTGTTGGAATGGGGAAACCTTGCTCATTTAGGCGATTGGTTAGTTCATGCGGGTGATGCACTGATGCTCAGCTGCCAGTTTCGTCGAGCTTTGATGGCTCCGTCTTGCCTTTACAAGGAATGATGGGCTGGTTGTTTTAAATGTCCCTCTGTGTGAGTTACTCCAGTTTTGATGCATGGTGTAAAGGACCAACTAACTAGGGAAGCTACCAAAAAAGTTAAAAGGTAAATTCTTTCCCTTTTCTAACTGAAGGTGTAAACTTTTTGGCAAGGCTGTAATAATTTGTGCTGCGATACATAGGCTGTAGGTTTGTTTCCACGAGTGCCATTTGGCACGCTGTCCTGTAAATTGAAAGTGCATCATTGTTCTGACTTGTAAGCACGAGGGTTTTCATTCGCTTGGACACTAAAACTCAAATAGAAAAAATACGGATCCTCACTATGGGTTTTGAAGGAAGTGAAAGGAACAAAACAAAGCACGGATGGTGGAACCTTTGGATGCTGAAATTCAGTGAAAGGAACACATAATGTGCTGTTCTTTTGTTTTAATTAGTTTACGATTAGACTTTTTGAGATGATTGCTGTAATTATGGTCTTTGTTGACCAGTTCTTCATTTGAGGGGTATCTAGAAACTTTATTTTGAGTTATATGTTGTATGTCTATACCTTCGATGAAAGATTTTGTCTTCAACTCTTCATGCAATTTTTTTTTTGTTTCAGGATGAAAAGCTTCAACATGTTCTAGGACATTTTCAGAAGGACTTTGAAGGAGGAGTGTCTGCCGAGAATCTAGGTAAAGAGCTGAGCAGTTGCTGTAGGTTGCTTTCTTTCAGTGCATTTGAGAGAGATATTAAGCATGGCACAATCTTTTGACAGGGTCGAAATTTGGTGGATATGGTTCATTTTTGCCCACATGCCAGCGTTCTCCTCCCCCTTTGCCTCGAACCAGAAGCTTACCCAATGTGGGAAACATTAGCACCTCAAGATCACCTTACCAACAATCTGCCGAGGTGCTTTATTGATTTCCGCTGTGCTGTTAACCAGTGTATGTTCTGGTGAATATATACTCATGTGGTATTGATGATGTCATGATTTACTAATGCAGAGCATGGGTCAAAACCCTTCAACTGTGGCAGTGAAATCCATTCCCCGAAATAATGGGTCTGGAGCACCTTCATCTGGTGATTTATGTAAAAAGGAAAGGTGCTCAAGCACAAACGGTGAGAAGGACTCTGTTGTGTGTTCTGATTCTTTGGACAGCTCATTTAATGGTAGTGACCAGAAGACATTCAAAGTTCGGATCAAAGTTGGTTCCAATAATGGTTTGACGAGAAAGAATGCAGATATATACAGTGGCCTGGGCCTTGATATTTCTTCATCTTCGTCCATGGAGGAAAGTCCTGATGGTCTTGAAGGGTTCTCTCCTGAATTTAGCAATGTGCCATATGAATCTCCTCGGACTATCCTCCAGGTAAATTACTGTATAATCACCAAGTTGGCATTTATTTAACTCATTAAGCATAGTCAAATAAGTAAGCATTGTTGTTTACTTTTGTTTGTGCATGGTCAATCAGATCATGACATGCTTTTCAGTTCCTGGAGGGTTCTTGCTGTCACCTCTGCGTGGTGACATTCTGCAATTAACAAATAACGTTGCTCCATTATTAAAGAAGTGGGACACACATCTGGACTCAGAAAATGTACCAAGAACATTTGAAGGCCATTCAGAGCCTTCTCTTCCACTTGGACATGTCAGAGGTCATGTGGCTAAGAAAATGAAGTCTGAAAGTAAGAAAAAGAAGTCTATAGATACAAAGAGTAAAAAAGATATAGATCATACTAGTGCAATCATGAACAAGGAGGTTAACATTGAAACGTCTGCCTGTCAAGAGATAATATCAGACACACCTAATATACCCTGTTTGTCTGGTGTCCCAACCACGGAGTTTAAAGGCGTGAGTCAATTTGCAGAAGAATCAACAAGAAATGCATGTATATCCAGGCCTTCTCAACAAAATAAAGAAGTTCGATTGAGAGAACAAATAGGTGGCAATGACATGGCAACAGTTAAAGCTGAAGCAACAAAGCATATAGAGACTGGTAGTTTTGACAATTCAGGAACTGGTTATTTAGCGAAGGGGAAAGTAAAACTTAAGACAAGCAAAGTGGAGATGGGTTTAGAAGAGAGGAATATGACTAATCGCAAACATTCTCCATTTGATAGGAAGAAAGAAATCAAAGTAAGACCAGAGAGAAAATTTGAGGCAGCCATAGTTGATTTTGAAGGTAATGAGGACAAGATAGATTGGGATGTTGGGCCATGTGATGATTTGAAGAAGGCTCCTGGTAAAGAAACCTTTGCCAGTGAGACAATTGGGGAAGATAACTCCCGGACTGAGGTCAAAAGAATGCAAAAGGAACACAAAATCAATGCTGAGGCATCGTCTAATTTCTTGGAGGATGACAGTTGTATCCATTCTTCTGCAGCAGTTAAAGATAGGAAAAATGACTCGTTAAAATCTAATCATTTAGAAAAGAAAGTGAGAGCCAAATTTCATAAAGATCTTGGTGAAAACCTACATGTCAGATATCAAGGAGACAAGGAGGTGGATTTGTTGGAGAATAGAAGTGCCCAGAGTGGGTTACGACGGAAAGAGGACGATAATGAGAAGGAATTTGATATATCTGGGACAGTAAATAAGGAGATCCCAGCCAGTGTAAAGCGCGACAGATTTCCAGCTTCAGAAGAACAACAGTTGCATATGCCTTCAATCAGTAAGCGCGACAGATTTCCAGCTTCGGAAGAACAACAGTTGCATATGCCTTCAATCAGTGGGACAGCAACTACAAATGCAGCTCCTCTTCCTGCACCTGTTGTGATAAAGGAGCATTGGGTATGCTGTGATATGTGCCAGAAATGGCGTCTCCTACCCTATGGGACGAACCCTTCGATGCTCCCAAAGAAGTGGAAATGTAGCATGCTTAACTGGCTGTAAGTTAAAGTTCATGCATAGATTAGAAATGCTTGTATACTTGTTTATGTTCCACATTTGTTCATACTGCTATCCTTCTACATGCATGCCTTAGTATTTGCACGCAATAATTGAGTCTTCAAAAGTTCAAATACTTGGTTTGCATACTCAAATCAATTATGCCAGTTGGATTTGACCCTTTTTTTTTTCTGATCCACCTTAACACCATTTTCTGTTTTTGATCAGCATTGCAGTCATAGTGTAAATGCAAGGCTCATGCAGTATTCTTTCATTAATGATTTGGAGAGCTCAATCTTTCTCTTACTAAAAAAATATCATCAAATTGTTTGCAGACCTGGGATGAATAGATGTGACATTAGTGAGGATGAAACAACAGATGCTCTGAATGCACTCTATGTCACTCCAGTACCTGCCGCTGGTGTTTCTTCTGGTGTTCCTCATACTGCAGCTGCAGGTACAGCAACATCCAGCACCTATAATATAAGTGGACATCTTGAGCAGAGTAGGAAAAGGAAAAATGCCCTGAAAGATGGAAATGGTATGGCTGAGAGTTCTTACCCTATGCCAGCATCAATTCCTCTGATGAGCAACCAACAAGCCCCTACCAAAAATAAAAAAACTGTTGATGGTGAACATTATCCTTTCGAGGGAGATTCTGTGAGCAAACATGGCCTAGGGCCAGTGAGCAGATCAGCTGACTTTGTTGTTGAAAAGCAGAAGTCAAAGCACAAGAATCGCATTAGCTACTCAGATGGAGGTATTGTTCTTTTTTCATATCTGTTGCTTATGTTTTGTCTGATTTATACTCTCTTGTGATACATTTCATTATATGCTTTCTTTAGTTATTTGCATTTCTTGCTTACACATAATTTCCTATTTACATACAGGAGATCTTATGGAAAAATCCAAGAAGCATTCAAAATCTAAAAACAAAAGAGGGATTGATCGAGATGAACACAAAACATCTAAGAAAACTAAAAAAGAGGATCAGCATCATTTTGACAGAGATTGGAACAATGAATGTGATTTATTTGGTGGGGAAGTTCCTGATGAAACTAAGACTTTGGCTGCAAAGGCAAAAGGCACAAAGAGTTCACCTGAACAAGGTGACATTTCTTTACACAAGGAAAAAGTTTCTTTGAGGTATGACTTTTTGGAAAAACCCAGGAGGATCGGTGATGAGGATGCAGCCTTCTGTAAGGAGAAGAAAGAACATCCTGCAGATGTCGAAAGATTAGATTTGTCTGGCAAGAAGATATCGAAAGAATGGGAGGGGAGTCAGCACAATCCTATGGCTCACGAAAGCAAAGGGGCCAAAAATGAGAACTTGAAGGAAAGGAAGCCAAAGATAATGAAGTCTGAAGAAATGACGTCCAAGGTAGATAGTAGACCTGGAAAATTTCCGGATGCAGATACAGTGCTGCCTTCTGCTGGGGGGCGTCTAAATAATGAGCTAGTCGCTGATAACAAATTTGTTACTGGGAAAGGAGGTCCATCAGAACTATGGGAAAATCTACCTCCTAGACAGGCTTTGGACTTGGCTGAACCCACTCGGAGGGATGTAGCCTATCTTCAATCTTCTGCAGTTGCAACTTCAAGCTCTTCAAAGATCTCAAGCTCTCAGAGAAACAAAAACTCTCAAGAAGCAAAGGGCTCTCCTGTTGAATCAGTCTCTTCATCACCACTGAGAAATTTTAACATTGAAAAGATCTCTCGTGGAAGAAACAGTGGAAAAGATGGAGCACTGGATGCTGATTCAAGCGCCGTGCATAGCCCTGTAAAATATCCAAGCATCGAAGTTGGTGTGGTATATAATGGTCAGCGATCTAGGAATTTTGAGGAGAGTCAGGCTGCAGGTGAACCCATTTTGCATGGTTCTTTACAAGGGAGTTCTGATAGCAATAACAAGGAAGTAGCTCAGTTAGCCCGTACTCAAGTCTATGATATCACTCATTTGGAAAGGGGTTTGGATAACAATCTGCCAAAGGAATCATGGCGAAAGGACCTTGCTGCAAATGACTCCGGTGTAGCTAGAGGAGATAGTCACTTGTCTTCCGGTGATAAGAAAGGCTTGGATATGCATGGCCCTTCACCGCAACGTGATCAGCATAATCTTTTTGACCCAAGGACTACAGCTTTGGATGCTGAGTCTGATCCCATTGTGCATGAAAGTAAGAATAGTGCGCCTTCTCGCCAAGGTAGAAATGGATCCAGTCATTTCCTTTCACATGGAAATAAGCAGTCAGAGATGTCAACCGGAAGGCAAAAATCACAGCCTAGAATTGATAATCAAGATACGCAGAAGCCCATTGCTCAAGTTGCCCATTCGCATAAAGAAGGTAAATCAGAAGTCCACTCCACTCCAGTAAAATCTGATGCTTCAAAAATGAAAGGACAGCTAAGGAGGTCCAATGTTGAAAATGGGGTGCAACATGGCACTGTGAAGCAAGCAATTTATAATCCCTCGGATACCGTGAGTCCGGTTAGGAAGGATGGTAGTATGGTTGCATTTGCTCTTAAGGAAGCTCGAGATCTGAAGCATAAGGCTAATCATCTGAAGGTTGTTCACCCACATTTCGTTAAATGTTATCTCAGCATGATTTACCCATGAATCCATGATATCAACTTTTTCTGCCCTGCAGGATAAAGGACAAGAGCTTGAAAGTACAGTCCTTTGCTTTGAAGCAGCTTTGAAGTTTCTGCATGTTGCATCTCTTTTGGAAACTCCTAGTTTTGACAGTTCAAGACCAGGTGATGCAGCTCAGTCAATGAAGATGTACTCTGAAACTGCAAAACTATGCGAGTAAGCTACCCGTACACTGGTCTATTAATATATCTAGTACCTTTTGCCAAGTAGTTTCATGTGTATATTGTGGTTGTGAGATAGAGTACAGAAGAATATAATTTTTGTGGGGTAATTCTGTGAATTTCCATTAACTTTCTTTTTGACCCATCTGACAGTTAATTTGTCACAATATTTGGTAATATTGTTTTGAGTTACAATCCCGTCTCGCAGTCTTGTTAAGCAGGACCGAACACGCTTTATTCTGGGACGGAAACAATCTGGATATGTTAACTCTAGTTGGTAAATGGTAAATTATTGAATGCTGCCGAATTGGATCTAGGCACGTAGTGATTAATCCCCTCCATGTTAAACTGATTTAAGTATTTTTCACATGCAATCATCGGTCGAGGTTTGGAATTTAGTGAGAGCATGCCAAAGTTTGCTGCTGTGTAGTAATGCTGACCAAGTATATTATATGGTAATAGTTTTTACTTGACTGTTCAGCGTTTGTGCTCATGCATACGAACGGTGCAAGAAAATGGCTGCTGCTGCTTTAGCATATAAATGTGTAGAAGTGGCTTATCTCAAGGCGGCATTCTACAAACACCCTAGTGCAAGCAAGGAGCGACAGGAATTACAGGCAGTTGTACAGATAGCCACAGGTATTTGATGCCCAAAATATGGAATTTAATTCATAGTAAATTTGTCTGCTCTAGCTTGTAAACTAGAATTTGAAATAGTTAAATCTTCTGGAAACCTGCTGGATTTTCTTGAAGGCTTGTATCTATTATCCTTTGTACTGCATCATGCCAATTTCATTGAATAAATTCGGAATATTACCAATTCATCTTTAAGTTCACTAAGCATGGGTAGAATTATGAAAGTTGAGACACAAAATTCAGCTATTGTGGCTATGCAGGTGCTAGGTATTTAGCCATGAATGGCTCAGTAACTAAACCAAATTACGCAGAGGTGCAGCTATGACAACATATGCCAGCAATGGATTTATTGGTCATTTGGGCTAGAGTGCTAGATCTTGGCATATGAATTATATTGGACCTGGCATTACCCTTTAGCTAATTTGGTCGTACATGACTCTTGATAAAAAAAAAATCCCTGGTAACTCCAATCAAAGTTAGTTGGGCATATTCTGCAATTTAATAATGTGGAGACTGTTTAGCAAAACATTTACAATTACACATTTTGTTTTGTTCTATTGCACTGTTGCTCTTTTTTCTCAGATTTTATGGTACGTTCTGTGGAACATTTGGTTGTGCTGATTATTTTGTCACAAACTATGGAACTTTTATGTGTATATTAGCTCTTAATTATTGCTGTCATATAGGTGAATCACCATCATCGTCTGCCTCAGACATTGATAACTTGAATAGCCATGGATTATCAAAGGCCGCTTCAACCAAGAATGGAAATTCACCTCAAATGGCTGGCAACCATTTGCCACTAGCTGTTCGTAACCAAGCACACTTGTTGCGGTTACTTGCCTATGTGAGTACCTTCCTGCATTTCCCAATGGTCTGTTACTTCAAACAAGCTATTGCAATTTTAGATTGGTAGAATTTCAAGTTTATAGGTATCAGTTCATGACACATTTGCCCCTTAATGAGAAACACATTTATGGGTATGAAGTTTCCAATATGTTGCTGTCCCATGATTAGTAATTCTTTTCTTTTTGCGTACGATATGGGGGCTTATATCCAACAAGCAGAATCTACTGCAATAATACTGTGATGCACTTTGAGGTTTGTATGTTGTATATTACCACCTATACTCATCAAATGGAAATGAATTAGGAAACACTAGTATTTATCAATATGCTAATTATGATATGGTTAGTTGTTTGGTTGAGGTTATCCAGCATTCAAGGCCCTCTTATAATTCCCTTATGCTTAGCCAAGCTGCAATTACAGTATAAAAGACTGAAATGGCATTGGCCCTCATTAGCATTTTGATTTGATTGCAGTTGCAATAGTCGTAATGGCATCTATTTTGATGACAGTGGCGGTTTGAGACTTTTGTTTGATGTGTTAGATGTATATGTATTTTTTCCGTTGTATAAGGGGTTACTTACATATATACCACACCTGTACTTGTATATATATTGGCATATTGGCCTCATAATGAAGACAATCGCTATTCATAATATGGTATCAGAGCCAAATTAGAGTTAGGGTTTTCGCACGTGACCGGCGCCGGCCTCCTCAGCCGACGGTTGCCGCTCGCCGCCCCCGTTGCCTCTGCTCCTCGTGCTCCCGACGCTTCGTCTTCGCTCGGTGCCACCCAAGCTTTTCCTCGCTTGGTTCGGTACACCTCGCGCCACGGCCGCCTGCGGTTGAGCCTGCTTGTCGCTTCCTATCGCCCATCGCTGGCCGCCTAAGCTCGAGCCGCCGAGTCCGGCTTGCGACTCGAGCCCGAGCTGCGTCGAGTCTCCAGCCTCCCGCCTCGCCGCCGCCGCTCTCAAGGTTTATCCCGCCTCGCCGCCCCAATCACAGAGATCGGTCACCTCCGCGAGCATTGCCACCGCCGAGCAGAGGCTCATGGCGGCGATCGACTCGGCCCATTATCGCCACGGGAAAATGCCGCCGCCGCCAGGGAAACCCTAGCGCCACAGACGTGTTTCTTCTGCTTAGTTACGGCCGAAGGCTTTGACGAAGGCCCTTTTTAGCCAGCTCGGCGAAAGAAAAAAAAACATATATCAGTACGTCATTCTAACCTTCGCGCCGTCTAACGCCGCCTGTTAGACTTCATTTCTTGGTCATCGCTGCCGCCCAAAGGCCGCCACCAACGGGCATCGTTGCTCTCGCGCCGCGATCTTCAATGGTCTCAATTATCGGGACTGGTTTCAGCATATGCGCCTCCACATGCGTGGTCAGCGTCTTTGGGAGTTTCTTCCTGGCGAGTTGTCTTGTCCACCTCGCCTTGCTCGCCGCTAAGCCTCAGACTCGGGCGATGTTTCAAGACGCTGCATAAAGACATTTGAGTCTTTTGAGGATGTCATGGAGACTTTTCATACTCAGTATGTTGCCTACAAGACATGGATTGATGAGGATGCTCGTGCCTCTGCTATTCTGGTTGCTAGTATGGAGGTGCAATTCATTGGGGATGTGATTGGTTTGGCTTCAGCATAGTTGATGTGGGCACATCTGCGCAACCGCTATGAGCCGTCTGGTGATTCGTTGTATCTTTCATTGTGCGTCAGAGCGATCGTTGCAGCGAGGAGATGCAATCGTGGATGAGTTCTATGCCCAATTGTCTGCATGCAGGCGTTAGATTGACTCTTTGGGACCGATGTTTGTCACACGTGTCGATCTTTGTCGGCACGCTAGCCTCACCGGAGTTTCGTCGTTGTTAGAATAGAAGTTAGAATAGGTACTCTTTTGTATTTCCTTATTTGTCTTTTGTATTGCCTTATCTGTATATGGCATACACCTCTTGTACTCCTATATATATTGCCCGTTGGGCCTCTTCAATATGCACACAATATTCATAACATGGTATCAGAGCAAAGGTTAGGGTTAGGGCTACTGTAGCGTCGCCGCCTCCTAGCCTCCGCTCATCTCCGCTGCCACCGCCCCCGGGAGGAGCTATCTCCACTCCTGGGGGCCAGCCACGTTTAGTCGTAGTTCTTCCTCAGCAGCATCTTCATCTGGGTCGCCGCCGTCCCGACGGATCTGCGTAGCCACCAGCTGGTTGCGATGGAGGACGCCGTGCCAGATCCGAACGTCGCCTGGTGCTCAGGCTGTCTCATCTTCATCCCCCTCAACCGCCTCACTCGATCTCCCCCATGGCCTCCTACCTCGACTCATCATTGCCGATGGGCGGTGTCCCGCGCTGGCCTCGTCGAGGTCGCGCCCACCGCCTTAGCAATACGCCTCCAGCATGGCTCATGAGGCTCTCCTACCGCGCCGCCTCCCTCCTTTGCTTTGGCGCGGCGAGGCCTCCGACACGAGCCATGGTGTCGAGGTGGTGGGGGGACGTGGAAGGAGAGGAGGGGAGGGGATCTGCTGTGTATTGCCGCTATCGGTGGAGTGGAACGGAGAGCACAGTACTGTTGTCGGTGGATGGAGGGCGCAGTGCACTGGTGTTGCTTCAAGTTAATTATCTGGTTTCGTGCGAGGTCTGCCTGGCAGTAGCCCACACAAGTAGAGCACTGGCCTGCTTTGTCGACACTTTGCTTGTCATGGCGTATGGAGACGCAGTGACGAGGAAGGTTTGAGGTGGATTCTTGAGATCTGGTGTGGCAATTCCAGTTGATTTGGAGCTGTGCTTCCAACAAATCCTCACATGTTTGGTTCGGGATTGTTTGTGGTTGTGGTGGCATCCGGTTACATGTTGCTGCTGCTAGTTATCCTTAGTTTTTTTTTTGTCATTTTCTTTCGTTGCGTCCATTCAAGTCCGTACCACTCAATCTTTGAGTTCATCTAAGCCATGCGAGCCCACAAATTTATTGTCAGTCATAGAAACATAGGAATTGCCTTATGCATGGCAAAGAAATTACCGCTTCCTCGCTTCTTTTCTCGAACGTGCAGCGATCGTAGAAGTCGTTATGATGCCTCCGCCTTGAGCTTCTAAGGCAGCTGCTTTTTCGCCATTGCCTTAGGCTTCGATCTGTACACACATGCTTCCACCTATTCCTATTCTACTTGATTTGACAAATCTCTATTCATGTCTGCTTTCATCTTCTTCGTCGTGTTGTCATGCGCCGACTTTCTCAAATTTCTCAGACCTTGTGCTTTATGGTCTGTTGCACGACCCCGTATGGGAGATCTTTTGATACTCGACATATTTTCCAAGAGCTACATGCTACTGATTTACATTATCAAGACTCCTGACTTTGGATTTTTCATATTTTAGTGTCAACCCTCTCCAAATGCAATGCTATTGCATACACCTTGTATTTAGGGTGGGTGGGGGGTAGAATAGAAGTTAGAACAGGGACTCTTTTGTATTTCCTTATGTCTTTTGTATTGTCTTATCCAAGGGTCATGTAACCATCCCGGATGGATCCTGGCCACCGTTTCAGATCTGGCATTCACGGCCAAACCGTTTTTTCCTGATGAAATTCGCTCAAATTTGATTAAAACCATTCGAATTTGAATAGCCCGATTACCGGCCGATCCCAGATCCGCCCCTCCGAGAAGCTGAGAATCCATGGTTCTGCGCACGGATTTTAATCCCTGGTTTTATCTGCATATGGCATACACCTCTTGTACTCTTATATATATTGCCCATTGGGTCTCTTCAACATACACACAATATTCATAACAGTCGTATCTATGACTTCTTGACTCGTCTCCGGGCTAAGTATGAGTAGGCTCGTGCTCAGTTGTTGGCACGCCACCATCGTGTGACCTTGTTAGAGGCCCTTGTCATTGCTCAGGCCGAGGAGATTCGTCTTTGTGTTATGGGTCTGCGCCGTCACACCGCTGCTTCTTCGATTCTGGCAATTCGCTTAGTTTCTACACCCACTATATCTTCAGCTTCTCCTTCATCAGTGGTGCCTTCACCAGTGACAGCTGCTGTTGGTAGGGTACGCTGCACCTATTGCAACAAGGATGGACATCAGGCATAGTTCTGCTACAAGAAGAAGAAGGATTTACATCGTGGTGGCCATCCTCCAAAGGGCACTGGTGGTTCCTCTTCTCGGGAGCTCGATGCTTCGATTCTCGTGAATTTCTCACCGCCGCGTCGTGATAGTCGCTTTTGCACCGTCCAGTTCTCATTGCACAATCTTTTAGTGAGAGACCACCTTCTACTTCTTCCTCAGGTATATCACCTTGGATTCTTGACTCTGGTGCTTCCTTTCATATGACACCTGATTCCACCAGTCTCACTTTCATTCGTCCTTTAGCTACTCCTATCACTATTCAGACAGCAGATGATACCTCTCTTTCTGTGGCAGGACGAGGCACTTGTTCCAATTCCTTTTTTCATATTCCTATTGTTTCTCATGTTCCCAAACTAACCATGCAGCTCATATCACCAGGTCACCACCGATCATGGTTGTCGGTTATTCTCCATTCGATTCTTGTTGTGTTCGTGGATCGACGACGGGACTCGGTTGGTATCGCCCGCGCCGTGACTCACAAATAGCTCTGGGAGCTTGACTGGTTTCATCTTCCTTCCGATGCCCCTATCAATCTTGTAGCCTTCACCATTGCTGCCGCTTCCGCTGCATCCTCCACTGCGTCTTTTGCTCAGTGGCATCATCGTTTGGGACATCTTTGTGGGTCGCGTCTATCTTCTTTACTTCGCCGTGGTCTTTTAGGTCTGTGGTCAGGGATGTTTCTCTAAATTATCGTGGTTGTAAGCTTGGTAAATGCCTTTAACTTCCTTATCCTTCCAAAGGAGTCGGTGTCACAATGTCCTTTTGATCTTGTTCATTCGATGTATGGGTCCCTTCCTTTCGCTTCAAAGGTCATAGATATTATATAATTTTTATTGATGATTTTTCTCGCCACACATGGATATACTTTATGTCATCTCGTAGTGAGGTTTTATCCATCTACAAGACTTTTGCCACCATGATCCGTACTAAGTTTGATTCTCCTATTTGTGTCTTTCGTGCTGACTCTGCTGAGGAATACTTGTTAGGAGTCCTTCGTGGTTTTCTTCTTTGAAAGGTGGCACTCTCTCGCTTTTCTTGCCCCGGTGCTCATGCCTGCAATGTGGTGGTCGAACTAAGCATCGCCATCTTCTTGAGACAACTCGTGCTCTTATGCTTGTTTCTGCTGCCCCACCACACTTCTGGGCTGAGGCTGTTTCTACTGCCACTTTCCTTATTAATATTCAGCCTTCTTTTGCTCTTCAGGGTGGGATCCCAATTGAGCATCTTTGTGGCAAGACTCCTGACTATTCTAGTCTTCGCCTCTTTTGGTGTGTGCGCTATGTTCTTCTCGCCCCTTGTGAGCGCACTAAGCTGACCGCTTAGTCCGTGGAGTGCGTTTTTCTGGGCTATAGCGCTGAGCATAAGGGATATCGTTGTTGGGATCCTATTGGCCGATGAATGAAGATCCTGACTTTTCCTACTACCCCCATAGTCACCACACTTCCATCACAACCTTTGGCCCATTGGCCTCATAATGAAGACAAGCGCTATTCATAATAGAGCACAGCAATACAATGATAGTTTTGGCTGAATGGAAAAATTGGTGTAGAGGTACATAAATTGAGGATATGACTAACAATTGAGCTTCATACCCCAACCTTGCTAGCAGGGATTACAAAACCGTTTTGGTGGGAAAAACTCTCCATGGCTGGTTCCCGTTTTTCGCCGGTTACTAGTGGTAACTGCTCAAAAACCGGCAAAAAGCTGAACTCAGATTTTTAATCTGAAAACCAGATTTAAATCGATCAAATCAGTCGAAAACCAGTCAAAATTTCTTTTTTTTTCCTAGTTCGAGTGGTGTGGAAAAATCTCAGGGGACACCAAGATATCCAAAAACTGGCAGTAGCCTTCCGGTTTTCTGTTCCCTGCTTGCTAGTCCCTTTTTAGAGACCAAACCTTGCTAATCAAATATGCTTCCAGTTTGAGTTATATGAAGCAAATAGCCTGAAACTTAGTAGTAAATTTACTATTTCTTAACCATCATCAGCAACTGGATATGCTTGTAAGGTTAATTGCATGTGGTAAAAAAATTGCTAAGTTAGCATAATGCTACTTCAGTGCATTACCATTCAGTAATGATTTTGGAATCTAATGTTTGTTTGTTTTGTTGATCTTAGACAAATGATGTCAATAGCGCATTTGATGCAACTCGGAAATCACAGGTTGCGATTGCTTCTGCTGCTGGCAATCGGGAAAGGGAAAAAGGTGTGGATGATGGTCTTGCTTCAGTACGAACAGTTTTGGATTTTAACTTTAACAATGTCAATGAACTACTAAGACTTGTTCGGCTTTCTATGGAGTCAATCAGCAGCTGATGTGCTCAGAACTGCACAAAATGCTACTCTGAATAGCTATTGTTGGACGCGTGTCATAACTTGTGCTCCTCATAATGCTGGTTACAGTTAGGTTTCTACAGTGCAAAACGGATGGGTTTACTCAGGCTGCTGTGAGTTTTGTAGACGTTGGCTTGCAAGATTTTGTACCTTTTGGAGGCATTCAGTACTCTCATACAGTTTGAGGCATCTACTTTGGATTATTGGAATCAATTGGTGCCTCAGTGGATGGCAGCTGTGGTAAAATAAGCTATGTATGTAGTATCTGTGATGGGCTGGACTCCGGCGATCATTCTACTGTAGATTGCACTTGTAGGCAAAGGCTAATGTTGTTGGGAACAGATGAGCTCGGTATCAAGCATTCCTATTGCTAGATTCTGTAAATTATGTGAATCATTGACCAAGGCTTATGCTAACTTAGGGGCAGTACTGGCTTGTCCTTTGAGGTAGTGTGAGACTGAGATATTGCATCACCACTTAAAAACAATTTTGAAACCGGTATGTTTCATTTGAGTATAATAACTCTGAAGATTAATTGATTATTCTTTTCTTCTTCTTTCCCTGACATTGTTGTTTAATCTTGAGCAGGGGAGAGGACAGTGCTAGCAATTAGCTGTGCTAACCAAGATTAATTTCTTTTCCATCTGATGGAGTCTCGTGGATGAGTTCAAGCAGGTATTTTTTTCACTAGTACCTATTATATCATTATCTGTCTCTATTCTGCTTTAAGAAAAGCATATCTTTCATTTCATCTCAACCCTCCTACTTACACTACGCCCCGGTCTGAACCTTTTGTTTTCCCCTTGAAATTATAGTAGGCTAATCTTATGTTCAAAAGTGGATCATATTCGCTGTTTGGAAGTCCTGCCTTAATTTTCATTAGTTAGTGCATAAGAGAGACTGTTATCTTCAGCCCGAATTAAAGCAGAAAGCATTTATGTGCATTGCACGTGCTCACAAATCAGTGCTGAACTGCACACATAACACAACATGGAGTTCACAAGCATTAATTGATTATGTAGAACCAAGGTTATTAAGTCGGCAAGTCGACACTACCCTCCTAGTGACCGACTTGCCGACTAGTCGACTAGTCAGCTGACTATCGCTGACTAGTCGATTGGTACTGTTCATATAACATGAATCATGAGCAACATAACAAGCACGACATAGCCAACATAAGTCCACGACAATAAAATAAGTCCACAAGCTTAGAGTCTAATGACGTAACATAAATCCACAATAATAACATGTCCAACTCTCATCTCTCAAAAGTCATCCATCTCGAACTCATCAAAATTAGTAGTAGCATCCATGTTCTCTCTATCACCATCTTCGATTGTTGTCACACTCACATGTCGGCTGTCCCAAAACTTGGTTGAACAACAGAGGCTTGGGACTCCTTGTCGGTTGTTGTTACACTCACATCTTCATCTTCTCCTCCATCATCACAATCTAGGAAGAGTGGTCTGCCCTTCTTGTACTTCCATAAAGCCTCTTGCATCTCTTTCATGATTGCTGTTGTAGTCTTGGCCCATTTTTGAACATCTCCAAACCCACCCACAAGATGCTCCTTAAACCTTTTGATTCCTCCCGATACCTTCCGGTCACAAAACGAACATTGGACCAAATCTCGGTTGCCAATAACTGGCCAAAAGCCATACTTTCATCCCGGATCATTAGACTTAGCCTTCCGTTTTGGATTGGTCTTTGGATCATACATGGCCTCGGAGGATGCAATACTTGCACTTGCCCTTTTTTTTTGTGCTTCTGCATTTCAAGAATGTAATTAACACAGTTCTATTCAAATACTGGGAGAATGGATTAAAAAGAAACAGGTCCATCAAAGTTTTGGCTCCAGATGTACACTAGCAGATGGACCCTATCTTATATCCACTCCTTTGCCCCGAGTCCCCCCTTCTCCCCACACCACCCTCCCTCGGCCCCTCCCCCTCCCGATCTCTAGCGGGTAGGGAGAAGGGGAGGGAGGTGGAGGCCGAGAGGGAGGTAGAGGCCGAGATGGAGGGCCGGGGATGGAGGTGGAGCCCGGGAGGGGAACCGGGATGGAGGTGGAGGTGCATACCTAGATCCGGAGCGCCATGGCCGCAACGGGGATGGAGGCAGGACGGTGGCCGACGGCAGCGGGAGCTGCTGCGAGCCTCCGACGAAGGGAGAGGGTGGTGGCGACGAAGGCGGCGTGGCGCGGTGAAAGCTGCCTCCGAGGCGGCGGCCGATCTCGAGTCGCGAGCCTCGACTCCCTCGATCCGAGCTGCCTGAAGTCACGCGTGAGCCCCCGACTGTCCTCACTCCCTCTTATCTCTTGGACACTGCCTCTGACAGCCGGGCCCCATGTCCCTCCTCCCATGTCGCCCGACTTGCCGCCGCTTGGTCGACTAGTCGACGACTAGTTGACCAGTCGCCCGACTTGCCGGCGCAAGTCGAGTCGCCGCCTCCAGTCGGTGCTTCTCCGGCGACTTGTCGACGACTTGATAACCATGTGTAGAACAGTGATGTACATTGCCATGTATACAAGAATGGAAAGGGTTTTAAAAATCCATTTGGGACCTAGTTCTGGAGAGCCTCGGTTCCACCTCCCAGCAGTTTCGATCTAACTGGACCAGTTGCTACCATCTCTATTGGCTAGGAGAACAAAAATTATCTATTGAGTGTTATCCAATCCCATACTGGATCTATTAACCGTGTTTGTCATTACTGTGAAGTGTGAACCTTGATTGTGCTTATTCAACTTAACAAATCTTGAATTGACACTAGATGCGTGGCAGCTTTTGAGATTTACTGCGTTGATTAAATACATTAAGATTAACATTTTCTGTACTTCCACTGGAAGTTCTGCTGATTATTCTGATTATGGTCTTTTTTTTTTAAGGTTTCAGAGAAGCAATGTGGCATGGAACTGTGGACCGTGATCTCTGTGAACCCTGTAGAAATCTCGTGTATAGTAGATTAACCCGTTTGTTCGTTACAGAACAAGAACCTAGTAGTCGCCACCTGCACATTGTACCGACACCTGAAACCAAAGAAACTGTTACCACGTTTCTGCACCAAACAAGCCGAGAGAACCTGTAGACATAGAATTTTGTCAGCTCCGCTGCAAATTGTTGATTATGATATGTCAGGATTAGGCTGAGAACATTGCTTTGATTTGCAGAGTAAATATTAAAACAGATCTGTTGTACAATAATTGTATTCGTACGTTTGGTTCAGTTGAGTAAAAACAATGCCAATGGTTGCCCTCAAAACTCACGAGTTCCAAAACAATCGCAATCTTCATAATAACAGCTTGTGAACTTTGATCGTTTTCTGGAGGTAACGAGTCTTGAACAAGCGCACATTGTGGTTGTGCTTTGCAGTTCCATCGGAACCTTGGCAATGCACAGTGTGCGTGGGAGCCAGGAGGGCTTAGTTGACGACATCAGATAACTCTAGCATCAGTGAGGGTAAGCTCACAACTTGTATGTGGTGTGGATGAACCGATGAAGGATGTGACTATGAGCGTTTCCTTGTGAATGTCCTGGACTTCTGGTCCGGTGACAATTGCGTGATCAAGGATGGTGATTAATGAGGGAATGTTAAGCAACAGGTCTTGTATACGATGGAGAATAATAATGTTAGTGTTGATCTCTAATAACATATCTGATGCATGTGTTTTAGTATTTTTTAGATACCGAAAGTTGCTCTTTGTTATGTTTTCCATTACATACGTCCTAAGCAACACGTCTCATTACATGACAGGCTACGGACAGGACGAAGGTGAACCACTCTAGCTGGACATGGGCTTGATGTCCCAGTGAAATCGTTGCGTTTCAGTTGGGCTTCAAGTTTCGGGCTTGGTCCCAGATTGCTAAAATGTATGGGCTTGATGTTCCAGTGAAATCGTTGCGTTTCAGATGGGCTTCATGTTTCGGGCTTGGTCCCAGATTCCTAGAATGTACGGGCTCGACATGGGCTTCGCATGCTATCTCTGTCTCGCTTCGCACACACGTCGACGGCATCAGTAACCTTTTGAGACCTACCTTGCTACAACAAATATTTGCTGTTCCCGACACCCGAGCCCTGGTTCCACCTGTGTCTGTGGCTGTCAGCCAAGGATACTAGTACTACAATCCTACAGCTCCAGGTGAGGTTAAAGCTGGTTTGAGTGGGTAATATGATTAAGGGCTGTTTGCCTTGAATCTCTAAAGCCAAAATTTTAGTAATACAAAATAATTTGACTAACGTTTGAATTGATGCTAATTTTTTGGCACGCCAAATAAAATTTGGCAGAGCCAATGCTTCACCGCGTGATTCCTGGCGATTTCTAGGCCGCAAAACGTCCGCCCACATTTTACATTTTAACAAGCCTCCTGTGGCAGTTTGATTAATCAGTTTTAAACGATTATATTTCCTAAACTGAGTATCTGATTTGTGATCCGTTTGAATCGTTGTGTTCCTTGTTATTTTATCAACAAAACAAGACCCACGTTGGCATATTTTGGTAAAAAACATATATGTCATATGGCCCCACGTGTCATACTCATATTTTTAGCAAATTTTGGCAGGTTGAAATTCAAACACATCAATTTCGGCATTACCCGTAAATTGGTATGGCTACGATCCAAACATCATTTTGTGTGCCCATATTTTAGCATTGCCCAGGTTTTGGTATTGTCAAAATTTTGGTATAGCCACCTGGGGTCACAAAACCAAACATACTCTAAATCAGTAAGGTTGCTACTGATGCTGTTGGAAACCACTCTGAAGGCACAGATAAGACGCCGTCGTCAAGCGACCGCTAGCACGCACCCAATCCTGTAGCAACAGGCCTAAAGCAAGTTGCGGCATGGCATTTTCAGTCGCGCCACCGTAAGACAAGCAAGTAGCAACAACCCATGTGACCCAACTATGACAATCCACTGTTGCATGTTAGAATAGAACTCTTTTGTATTTCCTTATCTGTATATGGAAACCTTCCTTGTACATCCCTATATATATTGTCCATTGGGCCCTCTTGAATATACACATAATATTCATAACATGGTTTCAGAGCTAGGGCACTAACCTAGCTCTTTCCGCTGTCACATCCGCCACCGTCAGGCTGCCGTCGTGTAACGACCCGACCTGGGGTCACTTGAGAGGTCCTCCAAGACCACTTGGCAAGTCCACCAGGACCTCCCAAGAGGTCCAGCAGGATCTGTCGGACAGTTCTCCAGGACCTCCCAGGAGGTCCAGCAGGACCACCTGGAGGTCTGGAGAATGGACCCGAGGAGGTCTTAGGACCCGGGATGTCCCCAAGTGCCAAGACCTAGCTCGGGGGTGGTCGGGAGACCAAACCCGAGGAGGTCGTGGGACTTGGAAAAGCCCTTAAGTCCTCTATGTTCCAAACTAGTCTCAAGAATCAATGGCTAGCTCACACAGTAAACAATAGTGGTAACATTCATCAACGCAAACTTTATTTACAACAAAAAAAGGTTGATTACAAGGTTCGGCTTACAGGTCGGCGAGATCAAAATACACAGCGGAAGCAAAAGAACAAGTCCACCCGTTTCACCACAAGCAAATGGCTAGAGGGCGCTGCCTAGTTGATCTGGTCCTCATCTTCATCAAAGAAGTTATCTCCTGCTCAATTATCAAATCAATCAAGAATGAGCACAACAACCGTGCTCGCAAGTTACACCCGTCAAATAACAGAATGACATGCATAAATGGATATCTCAAAGGAAGGCTTAATATGGTTGATTTGCATAAAGCCAAGTTTCATTTAAATACAACTACTAAGTTCCAAGGCAGTTAACAGTAATTAAAATTCATTTTCTAAATCTTAGTTTTCAGTTGGATAACATTCATCACAAGTGGTGAACGATACCCTCCTGTCACAAGGCTCCCCGCCCAAAAACCCATTTGGATAGAGATCCAAAACCAGTTTAACAAAGCCATTTAAAAACCAAAACCAATATCTAACTTGGAGCAGCTTTGCCAGCATGTCCTTGACCGCGGACACGGCTATTCGAATAGTTTTACACTCTACAGAGGTGTACAACTTTACCCACATGACATGATTCCTCTAGTTTGCTTGGCATCCGTCGATGCCACTACTCACTGTCGAAGGTAAGTGGTCTAGAGCTCATGACAAGGCCTTTACAATGCATCATTCCACCACAGTCCATTCCCGCTAAGGTTTCGCCCACCCTACGGATCGAAACCCGCAGAGATCAAGGCCCCCTCTTGCGCCAGGCGGGACTAACATAAGTCATAAAACGACAAGTCCTTCAAGACAACCCACTGCATCAGTAAGATCAACCGCGATGGAACTTTGCAAATTAATTAGCCAGGTCCTGCCCATTCAGGACATGTGGTTGCACGGCGAGGCATGGCAAAATACACTCGAAGACCAGTCCTTAATTGACCTGGGTGACTTCCATCAACCACGGCCTCGGCCCATAGAAATGGATTTATCCTGCATGAACATGCACCCAACCGAACAACCAATTCGTCCAAGTCCAAACCAGTTTTCCTTTTTCTTTACTTTTCAAAAACATTTGCAAATTACCATGACAACCCAATGTCATGGATTAAAATATTTTAGACAACATTGGTCATTTGGCAGTAAAACTCCCAAGCCAAGATTTTGGTCTAAGCATGACTAAGCGTCTAATTTTGCAATACATGCTAGTTCATACTACTGTACCAACTAGCTCTTACTACAGTGACAAGGGGTGATCAATTCAATAATCAAGATTGGTTGAACAACGGAATTAGGAGTAACTACAAGGTTAAAACAGGGATTGAGATACTTGAATTGAAATAAGCATGCAGTAATACTTGAAATAGAACATAGATAATTTGAAATAATGGATGCAACATGATCAAGGGTGTAACTTGCCTTGCTCAAAGGCTTGAGTGTCTTCTTCTTCCTCAAAGAACTCGGGCTCTTCGGTGCCTTCACAATCTACACGGGAGAAAACAGAGCAACTCAAATAAAGCTCAAGTAAGATCCAAATGAACTCTAATGAAACACCGAAATAAAACCAACAGAGAGGCTTCAACGGTTTGGAGGAGGTCCAAGGGGCTGCTCGAGAAGAACCAACAGCTTGGGAGGAGGTCCAAGAGCTGGTTGGATGAGCAAGAGAACTAGAAATGAGGAGAGGTAAAGATGAGGGGCTGCTCAAGCTTATGTAGCCAGAGCAGCTGGGAGTTCCAAGGCACTCACGTGTCCCAAAAGTAAGTGAAGGAAAGATAGGAGCAGGTAAAAGAAGAGACAAGAGAAAGAACGGGTGCTGCAAAAAGTGACAGCATTTAATACGAGTCAATCAGCATTAAATGCACGAAGACTTCTGTGGCCCAAAGATACGACCGGAAAAAGAAATGGAGCGTGACTGATAAATGGGACCAGTCAAAGCTCAGGCGGGAGGTCCTGCGGAGACCTTGAGGAGGTCTCGCAGAGGTCAAGAGAGGTCCTGACCCACAGAGGTGGTCTTCGCAAAAAGACCGAGAAGGGTGGTCTTTACAAAATGACCACAGGGAGGTCCTAACCACAGGAGGTCGCGGCAACACGACAAAAGGAGGATGTCGCGGCCTCAAGGGGAGGTCACGGCAAAATGACAAAAGAGAGGAGGTCGCGGCCTCAAGGGGAGGTTGCGGCAAAACGACAAAAGAGAGGAGGTCACGGCCTTAAGGGGAGGTCGCAGCAAGACGACAAAAAAGGGGAGGTCGCAGCCTCAAGGGGAGGTCGCGGCAAAACGACAAAAGAGAGGTCACGGCCTCAAGGGGAGGTTGCGGCCTCAAGGGGAGGTCGCTGCAAAACGACAAAAAAGGGGAGGTCGCTGCAAAACGACAAAAAGGGAGGTCGCGGCAAAACGACAAAAGAGAGGAGGTCGCGGCCTCAAGGGGAGGTCACAGCAAAACGAGAAAAAGGGGAGGTCACTACCCAAGAGGGTCTTTGCAAAAGACCCACCGCGGGTGGTTTTTGCAAAAAGACCATGAGGGGTGATCTTGGCAAAAAGACCACGCGAAGGTCCAGAGGACAAGGAGGTCCAAAGGACAAGGAAAAAGGCGCGATGAAGCAGAGCCGTCCGATCCCGCGAGAGGGGAAAGGCGCGGCGCTGGATCGGACCACGCGAAGGAAAAAGGGAGATCCAACGAAGAGGAGGATCCAACGGAGGAGATAGATCAAGGGGAGATCTTGACGGTTAAGATGAGATCAAAGGAGGTCTCAACGACTAAGATGGACTCAAAGGAGGTTCTGAACGGTTCAGACGAGTTAAAAAGAAATCTTGACGGCCAGGATGAACCCGAGGGAGGTCCTGACGGTCAAGATGGAAGCAAAGGGAGATCTCGATGGTTAAGACCAACATAGGGGAGGTCTTAACGGTCAAGATGGAAACAAAGAGAGAGGAGCGATAGAGTGGAAGAGACGCGGAGGAGCAGAAGCCGAGCGAACACGAGGAAAGTTCAAAGGAGGTTCAGATGGACACAAGGAGGTCCAAATGGAGGGGGGACAACCTAAATTAGAATTTCAAAGTTCAAGGATGTTTGAAACACAAACCCGAGCTTGGGACATCTCGGGGGTTGGTTGTGACCCATGGGAAGGTCAACCGAAGGGGTGGTCTGACTAGGAGGGAGATACGAACTGCAAGGGAGGTCTGGACAGAAAAGAGAGGTTTGGACAAAAAGAGGTCTAAACCACGAAGAGATTCAAACCAACAAAGAGGTCTGAAGAAGATCTGGACTAAAGGAAAGTCCAAGCAACGGGCACAAGGGGAGGTCCCGAGAGGTTAAGAGGAGGTCTGAACTAAAGGAAGGTCCAAGCACAAAGGAGGTCTTCCCAAGAAGAAAGATAGAACTGGACCGAGAGAAAGCACGGAGCAAATAGAGAAAAGGAAACTCCAAAGAACTCCAAAGAGAAACCGAACCGATTTAATAAGTTTGGTTTAGTCATTTAAAGTTCTTTTAAAATCTCAAGTTCAAGCTTTGAATTCTCATCAAAACAAAATGGTTCTTTTTATTTTGCAAAATC
This sequence comes from Phyllostachys edulis, assembly GCA_036346405.1. NCBI lineage: Eukaryota > Viridiplantae > Streptophyta > Magnoliopsida > Poales > Poaceae > Phyllostachys > Phyllostachys edulis. The sequence goes on from CM070550.1 coordinate 73,589,910, forward strand.
ACAAAGACTTCGAAAACCAGGGTGTTACAAACCTAACCCCCTTAAGGGAATCTCGACCCCGAGATTCAGACTTAGCTAGCAAAGAGGTAGGGATACTCCGCCTTATGTTCTTCTTCTCGCTCCCAGGTGGCTTCCCTTTCTGGGTGGTGGCTCCACTAGACTTTGTATGAACAGACGATCTTGCTCCTGGTAACACGCTCCGCGACATCTAGAATCTTGATTGGCCGCTCCACATAAGTGAGGTCCTCTTGAAGATCGATGCTCTCCAGAAGGGTCTGATCTTCTGGCACTCGAAGACATTTCCTTAACTGTGAATCATGGAAGACATTGTGCACCGTAGACAAGGAGGTTGGCAGCTCTAACTGATAAGTGACTTCACCTTGCCTCGCCAAGATCTTGTATGGACCGACAAATCTTGGTGCTAGCTTTCTTTTGGTCTGAAATCTTTTTAACTCCTCTGAGTGGAGTTACCCTAAGATACACAAAATCTCCCACTTCAAAAGACAAGTCTCTGCGACGGTTGTCAGCATAGCTCTTTTGCCAGGACTGAGCCACTTTCAAACGCTCCTTATGAGCTTCACTTTGCTTTTCTTTTTTGATCAACTCGGCCCAAAGAACTCGACGCCACCGACTTGATCCCAAAGGAGATGAGTTCTGCACTGTCTTCCATACAAGGCTTCAAAAGGGGACATCTTCAAGCTGGCTTGGTAGCTATTGTTATAGGAGAACTCAGCATAAGGGAGGTTCTTGTCCCAACTCTTCCCAAAGTCCAAGGCACAGGCTCTAAGCATGTCTTCTAGAACTTGATTTACACGCTCTGTCTGCCCATCGGTTTGAGGATGATACGCTGTGCTAAAATTAAGGCTTGTTCCCAAGGCTTCATGCAAGCTTTTCCAAAATCTTGAGGTAAATTGAGAACCTCTGTCGGACACTATTCTTTTGGGTACCCCATGCAATCAGACAATTCGGGCTATATAAAGCTCTGCCAATTTGCTGCTCTGATAGGTAGTCTTGACAGGAATAAAGTGTGCCACTTTGGTTAACTGATCAATCACCACCCAGATGGAGTCATAACCGAATTGGGTCCTGGGCAAACCAGTGATGAAATCCATTCCTACTTGCTCCCACTTTCACTCGGGGATAGGCAAGGGCTGTAGTAGGCCAGCTGGTCTCTGACGCTCAGCCTTGACCCTTTGGCACACGTCACAATGGGCCACAAACTTAGCTATTTCTCGCTTCATACTGACCCACCAATACTTCTCTTTGAGGTATTGGTACATCTTGGTACTCCTTGGATGGATAGAGTAAGGGGACTCATGAGCTTCCTTAAGAAGCAATTGCTTTATCTCTTGGCTGTCTGGCACACAAAGACGGTGGCCGAACCAAAGAACTCCATGCTCATCCTCTGAAAAACTTGGGGCTTTGCCTCTTCGTAAGTTCTTCTTGATCTCTTGGATGTCTTCATCTTCAGCTTGCTTTTCTCGGATCTGGTGCTGGACAGTGGGTTCAACTTCCAGTGCATATACACAACCTTGATTGACAATTTCCAAATTCAGTCGCTTCAATTCTTCACACAATTTGGGCTGACTTTCTTGGACCATCAAGGTGCTATAATAGCTCTTTCTGCTTAGTGCATCAGCTACTACATTTGCTTTGCCTAGGTGGTAGTGGATCCATAAATCATAGTCCTTTATGAGCTCCAACCATCTTCTTTGCCTGAGGTTAAGGTCCGACTGAGTGAAAATGTATTTCAAGCTCTTGTGGTCTGTGAAGACCTCGTAGCGATTACCAATGAGGTAATGGCGCCAAATTTTCAAGGCATGCACTATGGCAGCCAATTCCAAATCATGAGTGGGATAGTTGGCTTCATGGGGCTTCAACTGCCGAGAAGCATAGGCTACCACTCTCCCTTCTTGCATCAAAACACAGCCAAGACCCTGCCTAGAGGCATCACAAAAGACCTCAAAATCCTTTCTGATGTCCGCGAAATTAGCACCGGCGAGGTTAACCGCTTCTTCAACTCTTGAAAGCTCGCCACAGTCAAGGCCCAAACAAACTTCTTCTCCTTCTTTAGCAACCGAGGAGAGGTCTTGCTATTCTTGAAAAGCCTTCAATGAACCTGCGGTAATATCCTGCCATGCCGAGAAAGCTTTTGATTTGAGGCACAGATTTGGGTGACTCCCAATTAAGTACATCTTGGACTTTGTCAAGTTGATTTGCCACACTGCACGACATCACATGACCCAAAAAGGTAAACTCCTTCATCCAGAAATCACATTTATTGAATTTAGCATAGAGTTGGTGATCTCTCAGCTTATTCAGAACCAAACGAAGGTACTCTTCATGCTCTTCTTCACTCTTAGAGTACACTAGAATGTCATCTATGAAGACAATGACAAACTTATCCAAGTACTCCACAAATACTTTATTTATCAAGTTCATAAAGTAAGCAGGAGCATTGGTCAATCCATAGGACATGACTGTGAACTCATAGAGTCCATACCGAGTGGAGAAAGTTGTCTTTGGGATGTCCTCTTGGCGAATTTTTAACTGATGATAGCTTGATCTTAGGTCAAGTTTGGAGAAAACACTTGCTCCTTTTAGCTGGTCAAAGAGGTCATCAATCCTGGGCAATGGGTATTTGTTCTTAATAGTGACCTCATTGAGTGATCTGTAGTCCACACATATTCTCAAACTGTTGTCTTTCTTCTTGACAAATAGCACTGGTGCTCCCCATGGTGAAGAGCTTGGTTGAATGAATCCTTTGTCTTTCAGCTCTTTAATCTGCTTCTTCAACTCTACCAACTCATTGGCTGGCATCCTGTATGGTCTCTTTGATATAGGGCCAGTCCCTGGAACTAGATCAATTAGGAATACAATGTCTCTATCTAGCGGCATACCAGACAACTCCTCAGGGAATACTTCTAGGTACTCCCTTATCACCGGGAGGTCCTCTAGCTTCACCTCTTTCAAACAGGCCAGGCTAGGACCTCCTCTAATAGAGATCTCGGGACTGAACTCAACTTGAATCCCTTGCTCATTGGTAAGCAAGATAGACCTATTCGCACAGTCTATCTGACCTTGGTTCTTGGCTAGCCAGTCCATTCCAAGAATCACATCTAAACCTTCGGAGTGCAAGACTATTAGGTCTGCAGAGAAAGGTACTCCCAAGATTTTGTAAGATCGAGGAGGCCGACTAGAGGGGGGGTGAATAGGCGTTTTAAAAACTTCTTTGGCTAAAACCAATTTCTAATGCAGAAGCTAATACAAATACGATTTTGCATAATTAAAGCCTAAAACAACTAGGTTCACCTAAGTGCACCAACAATATGAGACTATATAAATGATAGCAATCGTACACATACAATTAAGCAATTTAAATACAAGTAATGTAAATGCACAATGTAAAGCACAAGTAGTCAAACCACAAAGACACGACGATGTTTTTTCGTGGTGATCGGAGACTTGCCGGTCTCCCCTAATCCACGTTGAGACAAGCCCAAACTAATTGGACCGGCTCCACGAAATGAGCACCCGCCTCCGAGGTAAGTCCAACCACTTGGACCGGTTCCAAACCGAACCAACACCTCGCTCCACTAGGGTTGCTTCTTCCTCCACTCCGGAGATGGCGAGCACCACACCACTCATAAACCACCCGGGTCTTCTCACAACCTTCTTTGAGAAGCTCACCGGCGCAACGACGCCACCACGCTGTCTAGGTGTCGACAAACACCAAGAGTAACAAGTCTCCAACGCTCACTTGAACCAATCAAGTGTCTAAGCTCAAATGGATACGAAATCCACTACCTAAGGGAACACATGCACTTAGGGTTTGCTCTCTAACCTCACTAAGTGCAACACATGCACAAAAGAGAATGAGAGGCTTGCTCTTTGCTCAAAGGAATGTCTAGGGGCACCAGCACACAACCAGCAACATCTCCCAACCGGCCAAGGTGGCTATATATAGCCTGTTGGAAATATGCCCTAGAGGCAATCATATAGATGCTTATATTTCATTATGTTCACAATATTTGATAATATGTTATCTTGTTCCTTGAATGAATCATCAGTCATGAAGATTGACGAGTATGTGACTTGTTGGTGAAGCTCTTTTTAACTTATGATGATGTCGTTCTAAAAGTATCCTCGGTCGAAAGTCACCGGTCGGAACACTAGTGACTCTACGACCAAAGACATGTATTGATTGATGACCATGTTTCACCGGTCATGGATATAGGGATATCGAATCGATAATGTGGACACGTGTTAGAGAACATGGTGTTGGATAAGACCCACCTTGAGACACTATTGAGATTGTTATGATTCTATGTGTCGTTAGTTGGTCTCAAGCAATGATGATGTATAATCCTTAGACCGAGATCAAGATGGTTTCCTACATATGTAATAGCACTTTAGGGGTTGCCAAACGCTACTCGTAATCGGGTAGTTATAAAGGTAGCTTTGGGTATGCTATGAAACATGCAGAGGGATGCGATCGTCGGATATGGATTTGCCCTCCTAACATAACAGAGAGATATCTCTGCCCCTCAAGTGGTCGGATAAACAAAGTGCATGGCCATGCCACTAATGGTCAAGAGTTCGACCACATAAGGTTATCCGATACTCGATCGAGAAAGCATTGAATACCCATGGATGACACAACATCTCACCCGAGTTCAACCAGATATCGTGAGGCAAAAGAATACATGAGAAGGTGTTAGTTCGACCCGCCATTCTGATCGGGTCGTATGGAGATACAAGCAAGTCGAGACCGGTCGAACGTAATCGCAGAGTGGTCGAAACCAAGTCGTAAGGAGTTACGAGTTGGTCGTGATCAAATACGAACCGGTCAGATAGAGATAGGACCCAGTCGTAAGTGATGAGGACACGGTCGAGATCATATTGCATTAAGGTTCGTCCGATATAATCTATGTGTATTCGGAATCGTTATGTCTGCTAGGAACCGCTATTTACTCGTGGCCGAAAGGGTTTCCGAGTCACAACCGAACTACACATGAACCTAACGGGTCACACACTTAACGGGTTGGAACAAACCAAGATTTAATACGATTCAGAAGCGTGTTTGGATAGGATCCGTCACGGGCCTATATAAGGAGATGCATGAGGCTGTTGGGAAGAGTGAGTTGACGCGAGTTGCCCTACTGAAACCCTAGCCGCCATCTTCTTGAGAGCCTTGCTGTGCGATTTGGTGCTAGCACACCGGCGTACGGTTGTTCCTTCCCTGGACGTGTGGATACCATAGAGGCGCTTCTATGTTGTTGCGCTTAAGGACGATCCGTGATCTTCGCAAGGAACTGCAGAGGTGCTGGAGGAGACGATCAACTCACGAGGACGCTGGATGATCGACTACGACCAGTACATCGACGCGCTCTTCGTCGGACCAGGCTACTCCGACGCTTCTTCCGCTGCTCTGCGCGTCTAGCGGTAACGATCTGTAATCATCTTCTTGCTTGGCTTCCTGGTTTACGTGGTAGAAATTTTGATTTGTTGCTATCGTAGCCTACCCGTATCCCTTCATAGCCCACACTCAAAAACTAGACATTGGGGAAAGATTCCAGAGAATCTGGACGAAATCGGTTTGACCGCCCTTAGCTCCAACGGCTATAAAACTAGCCGTTGAGCTCACAGCCGGTCTGACCGCCAACTAATGGCCGGTCAGACCGCCCACCGGTCAGACCACCCAATAGACGTCGGTCTGACCGCTCTAGAAAACTTCACAGAAATGGCTAAGGACCAGAAAACATCTCTTCTGGAAAACTTCAACCGCTACACAAAAATCGGAACAACCGCACATCGGTTGAACCGAAAATAAGCGCGGTTCAACCGCACAACCTTTGTTGTGATAGCGACCGGTCAGAGTCATTTCTTTGGCGGTCAAACCGCCAGCAGCAAACAAGAGCATTTTGATTTTTCCACAACTCAAATTTGCAAAAACACATTTTGCTAATTTGATGCAAGATGCACACAAGGTTAAAGACAAGACTCTCAACAAGTTGCAAAACACATTTGCCAACTTTTAGAATCAGTGCCTCAAATTTCATTCCGCTTCAACTCAATTTGCAAAACACATTTGCCAAATTGATGCGCGATGCAAACAAGGATTCAAATGAGATTCTCAACAAGTTGTAAAACACATTTGCCAACTTATAGAATCACACTACAAGGAATAAGGTACATGGACTTACACCATTTGCAAAACACATTCGCAAACTTAAGTCACATGCTACAAGGGTTATCCATGAGCCACAACTATTTGCAAAACATATTTGCAAATATTGGCAACATGTTAAGATGAGCTAGAGCAAACACAGTGAGCTATCAACACATGACTAACTCAAGCTACTAGTAAAAGACCCCTCTTAATAGTACGGCGACCTATACTAGCAATCCGATCTCCCATCCAAACACCGAGACCGGTAAAAGACTAGGAACACATCCTTAGCCCTAGCTAGCCATACCTTTGCCTTTAGCATCTTCTTGAAGCTTGATGACGCACATCCTTGCTTCAACTCCAGGTTCTTGACTTGATATGCATCAACTCATGATGCATCCTTCACTTGACTTCCATCAACACATGATGGGTCTTCATTTAACTTGATGATCAACTCATGATCATCTCCTCTTCATGAACATCATCGACACACGATGATTTCCTTCATCTTGAACTTGATGTTCATCCACAAATGATGCATCCTTTACACCAAGCTCTTGACTTCAATATCATCAACACATGATGATCTTCTAGAGTCTCCAACTATAGAACTCAACCTGTTCATCCAACTCATGGAAAGTGTTAGTTCTATAATATGATTATCATTAATTACCACGCCATACTATTAACTCATAATGGTGAGACAAGATACCACAATCTTTCTCTCTTTGGTAATAGATGATAATCACTTCAATTGCAAGTAATTGAATGTAGATTGGTATGAGTATATATAGGCACTACACAAGTTGTATATACTCATAGGATATATGAGCACACAAGTCTCATATACACATATGAATATATTTGTTGGAAATATGCCCTAGAGGCAATCATAGAGATGATTATATTTCATTATGTTCACAATATTTGATAATATGTTCCTTGAATGAATCATCAGTCATGAAGATTAACGAGTATGTGACTTGTTGGTGAAGCTCTTTTTAACTTATGATGATGTCGTTCTAAAAGTATCCCTGGTCGAAAGTCACTGGTCGGAACACTAGTGACTCTACGACTAGCACATGCATTGATTGATGACCATGTTTCACCGGTCATGGATATAAGGATATCAAATCAATAATGTGGACACGTGTTAGAGAATGTGGTGTTGGATAAGACCCACCTTGAGACACTATTGAGATTGTTATGATTCTATGTGTCGTTAGTTGGTCTCAAGCAATGATGATGTATAATCCTTAGACCTGATATCAAGATGGTTTCCTACATGTGTAATAGCACTTTAGGGGTTGCCAAACGCTACTCGAATTCAGGTAGTTATAAAGGTAGCTTTGGGTATGCTATGAAACATGCAGAGGGATGTGATTGGTCGGATATGGGATTTGCCGCTCCTAACATAACAGAGAGATATCTCGGGCCCTCAAGTGGTCGGATAAAGAAAGTGCATGGCCATGCATCGTGGTCAAGAGTTCGACCACATAAGGTTATCCGATACTCGATCGAGAAAGCATTGAACACCCATGGATGACACAACATCTCACCCGAGTTCAACCAGATATCGTGAGGCAAAGGGAGAATACATGAGTAGGTCGCTTAGTTCAACCAGCTACGGACTGGTCGTATGGAGATACAAGCAAGTTGTAGACTGGTTGAACGTAATCACAGAGTGGTCGAGACCAAGTCGTAAGGAGTTACGAGTTGGTCGTGATCAAATACGAACTGGTCGTATAGAGATAGGACCTGGTCGTAAGTGATGAGGACTTGGTCGTAGATCATATTGCATTAAGGTTCGTTCGATATAATTTGTGTGTATTCGGGAATCGTTATGTCCTGCTAGGAACCGCTACGACTCGTGGCCGGAAAGGGTTTCCGAGTCACAACCGAACTACACATGAACCTAACGGGTCACACACTTAACGGGTTGAACAAACCAAGACGAATACGATTCAGAAGCGTGTTCGGATAGGATCCGCCACGAGCACTATATAAGGAGATGCATGAGGTCATGGGGAAAAAGAGTTGACGCGAGTTGCCCTCATCAAACCCTAGCCGCCATCTTCTTGAGAGCCTTGCTGCGGCGATGGTGCTAGCACACCCGCCGCATTTGTTGTTCCTTCCCGGGCGTGTGGATACCATAGAGGCGCTTCTCGTTGTTGCGCTTAGGACGATCCGCGATCTTCGCAAGGAACCGCAGAGGTGCTTTGGAGACGATCAACCAACGAGTACGCCGGACGATCGACTACGACCAAAGACATCGACGCGCTCTTCGTCGGACCAGTCGCCCGACACTTCTTACGCCGCTCTGCTGCCTAGTGGTAACGTTCTGTGATCATCTTCTTGCTTGGCTTCCTGGTTTACGCGGTAGAAATTTTGAATTGTTGCTATCGTAGCCTACCCGTATCCCTTCAATATTAACTACACAAGTTAGATATATTCAAGGATATGTGAGTGCACATGAACTACACAAGTTATGTTATACTCACATATAAGTATACTTAGACTACACAAGTCTTGTATACTCATATGAATATATTAACTATGCAAGTTGAATATATTCACAAGATATGTTTCAAAGTAAAGATCCCAAATATGTGGAAAACAAGAATATGGATCAATACTAATGAAACCTCAAAATATAGAATGAACTCCCCTTATATGTGTGCATACATGAATATGTAGTAAGAACATATGCACATATTTAGGTTAATTCTTTTGGTGAAGTTCAACCTATATTTTGGATCTGAGGAATGCAACAGGATACAAGAATACAAAGTAGAATGCATACCTCTTTTGTTCTTTATATCCAAACGAGACTAATCGTAAGATATGACAATAAGAGAGTTAGTTCTCACAAATAGATTTGTCATTATAAATGCATACCTGTTTGGATTTTCCTTTTGTTTATCCAATGAATTTGATTTGTCATTAATCACATACATGTCTTCATGATTATCACCTTTATATCCAATTTAGACTAGACAATAAGTATATAAAGAAACATGTTAGTCTCACAAATGGACTTGTCATTAATCACCAAAACACTCCATTAACATATAATGGCGGGCTAGATTCTTCAATCTCCCCCTTTTTGGTGATAGATGACAAATCCTTTATCAATAACAATATTTGGATAGTAGTCATCATAAGATAGGAATTTAAACTATTGAACTACAATCATGCATGATACTAAGCAATTTGAATTATCTTCTTTAGGTATTATGCATGAAAAGGTGATAACAACAACTCGAGAGTCCAAATCTCTCCAATATATTCCTTAAAGGTGAAAGCACAAGAGAGAATCCAAATATATATTGATCATATAAACATTCTCCCCCTTTTAGCATTAAGCACCAAAAAGCCAAAACAAATTCAAGCCAATAAACAGATAGAGCAGAAGAAAGAGGCTTGGCGAAAGAACTCATTTTATTTGGACAAAAATTACCATTTTCTTTGTGCCATTGCTTGGTTACGGGCGGTCAGACCGCGGCCCTGGCCGGTCGGACCGCCAGAAGGGCCGGTCAGACCGCTGGGTCGGCCGATCCGACCGCTGGTGACCAAAGAACAGTGTGATTGGAAATCACTTTTGATCACTAGCTAATGGCACAACCTCTTCTTTGATGGCCTAAGAGAGTAAAGCAAGATGAATACAGGCCAACTAGGAGATTAAAAGAGGAGAGAAACTTGATTTGAAACACATTCAAATAAGAACCAAATGAGAAGAAACTCCCCTAACTATATGCACAAGGATAAGAGACGATACCCATTGCATATAAGAGGATTTTTAGAAATTTTGGCGGAGTTTCCTCTAAACAATTGGTCCAAGGAGCATGACAATAGATAATCAATATATGAACATCATGCAACATCAACAAGATATAATCACAAACACATTATGGACATTGATATTTAATGAAGCATAATCCATAACATGGTCATTCAATCAATCAACCTGCACAAGTCTTGGATGACATATAAAGGATTGCATAACACATAGCATAAGACATTTAACACTTCATCATCCAAAAGCGACTTAAAGCAATAAAACATCCATGGTATATAAGCTTACATAAGATATCACAAGAGTAATACATAAGCTTATCCATACAAAAGAAAGTCTATTGACCTAAATATGGAAACTAATCATCTAGGAGGGAGGAGCGCCTGATAAAGACGATGGATGATCTCCCTGCTGAGTGAAGGATGGAGGGCGCTGACCACGACTGAACCTCCGATAAGCAACTGGCAAGCACTGCTCCTGATACTCAGTGAGTCTCTCATCCAGGCGAGTCACTCTCACGTTCAGATCCTCAATCATAGTCCTAGTCTTTTCATGCCTCTGAATGTTCTCTGTATGCCTCTGAACAGACTCTGCATGTCTCTGAATGGACTCTGCATGCAAAGTGTCTACACTGGTCTGAAGGCGAGCAAGAGCTACTAGAACTGCATCCTGATCTTGTGGAGCTTGCACTGGATGACTCTGGGACGACGAGCCCTGTCCCTGAGACTGAAGAGGAGCTGGAGGGGACACCTGAGATGGAGGAGGAGTCTGAGGAGGAGGATCTCTTGGTCTATACTCCTTATGTTCCATATCAAGAGGGAGATCAAAAGTAGTCATTCTCTTAATAAGCTTCATGATGTAGGGAGCAAAATAGATAGTCTTGTTCTTATCTCCCTTAGAGGTAGCAATCTCCCTGATAATAAGATCCATGACATCAAATTTAGTGCCTTCCATAATGCACTTAACTACATTCCAAGCTCTCCCATGAATCTCATCATTGTTCCCACTCCTGGGGAAGAAAGTAGCTCTCATGATCCTATTAACAATGCTGGGGAGAGGAAGCAATCCAGTTACCTTCCCAACAGTATAAGGATTATTCTGATCATAGTATTCATCTACCTGAGTGAGAACTAAGCATTCTTGAACATGTATGTTTATTCCATCTGACTCCTTTAAATTTAAAGCTAGCATGAAATCATTCTTAGAGGCTTCAAATTTTTCATGTCCCGACATCCAAACAAGATGATCATGCTCAGGGGATACATAAACTGTTGCATAAAATTGTCTAATGACCTTGGCATGAAAGTTGCAACTCTGAGAGACCAAATAATCTAAGCCTACTCTTCTGAACAGACGAAACAGACCATTGTAGACTGGATTCTGCCCTAGATAACTCCACTTCACAAATCTATGATTAGCAAATTTCTTCTTAGCATAGATAACACAATAGACATTCTGCTGAAACATAGTGTGAAACATCTCTGAGGTGGCATCCCTTTGGAATCTAAACTGGTTGATGTGTCGTAAAGTAGTATACCTTTCACTTTTAATCTTGGACACATCTAATCCAATGAATGGGGTTGGATCTGGAGCTACCTCCTCATCCTCATCACCATCATCTGACCCTTCAAAAATTTCATCGCTGCCACTGTTATCGCTGTCGCTCGCTGATCTTTCTACTTCTGCATCATGCATTTGCTCGTCTGCTTCTTCAAGAAAGTCTTCAACAGTTGGACGAGGATGGGAAGATCGACCAGCAGTGATTTTGCGCGGCATGGTCGCTGAAATGGATAGCAAGGATTGCAAAGATTGTCAAAGGATATTCAAGAATTGAATTAACAAAGCATTCACTTTGCCATCCCTCAATTCTGTGTCACGAGCGGTCGATCAGCTGTGATGATGGCGACCGGACCACCGACATAGAAGCAAACTGATCTTGGGAGAAAACCCATAAATTTTCAATGTAGGATAATGGCATAGTGAGAATATGTTAATACAAACCTAATCTACTTGCAGGTCAAGGGTTTTCACCAAATTGACAAAGATAGGGCACATGCATGACAAACCCTAGAAATTTGGGGAAAATCATAATGTGGATAGATTGCAAGTAATGAGTTGAGGGATTACCAAGATAAATAGATGAGGAATCCGAGGAGATGAAGCCTTGAGGCAATTAGGGATCAAACTTGTCGGATTTTGACACAAACTCCCTCACCTAGGGTTTCAAGATTTGAAAGAATGAGACAATCAAAACTCAATCTGTTGGAGGAATATCCTATCCACTTGTCAGTGGGATCCGCTCCTTAGGGTAAATACTGACTCATCGGGTCTGACAGTGTAGTCACCTGGTGAAGACCGTCTGTATCCCGCATTTGTACTCGTAAAAGACCGTAATACCCCCCCGATTGTACCCTCGGAATAGTCAACCCCCAAGGGGTATGATGGTCATTTGTACAGGCTTGGGAGCCTATAAATACCCCTTTGTATCCCTCCTTGTGGGGGGGGACTCTTGAAGCAATACATACAAGCAAGTCACTAGGTGAGCCTTCGGAGGGATCCCCGAACCCCCGCAGGCCACCGACAGGAGTAGGGCGGTCCTCCCGGACCCCCGAACCTGTATAAATCCTCGTGTTACGTTCGTTCTCGTGGACGAAGGCCCGTAGCACGGCCATCGTCCGCCCTCTTACTTGTGTTCGGTTTTACACCATCAACATTGGCGCCGACCGGGGGGCGTAGCTAATCAATGTAAGGCTATGGCTCCTACCAAGAAGTACTCCAAGTCCACGAGGACCCTCCCGCTCCAGTATAGGGAGCTCATGCAGACGACCATCCGCTCTCAAAGAAGCCCAAGGCATGGGTTATCTTGAGATCGGAGCTATTCATCCCGGATGCATAACGCCTGCGCATTCCAGTGGCTGCCAGCATCCCCACCTCCATTGCACCACCGACGCGGTGTCGGCTCAAGGCAAGAGGCTCAAATGTCGGCTGAAGCTCGGGGCCATCCACCGCTCTGGGGCTCGGCGCCAGAATTGCAAAGCAATGGTGGAGGCAACCGCAAGGCGGTGGTGGACTACATGATGGCCACGATCGTACTCCCACTGCCCTCAACACATCTCCCGCTCCAAAGACCGCCTTGAGCCAAGTGGCCTTGACCCGGCAGCGAGGATTTTTCCTCGGAGGAGGGCCAGGGGACATCCTTACAACCTCCCTCCACTTGCCCACGCGGTGATGGCGGGCTCCATCGCCAATGCACCCGCCAAACTCGGATGGGAGGAGCTCACCCTTTCCATTGCAATTCATCCGTCGCCCCACCTCCGAGGCTGAGTTCATACCCCAGAGGCAGGCGCCCGCGACCTCCCTCCAAGCTCCTCCACTGGGCAAATCTTTGCACCCGAGATGGTGAGTCGGCTCCCCGAGAAGTCTTGGGCTCCATCCTCAAGGTGCTACATGGCCGGGGCAACTAGGGAGCCCGTGAGGCCGAAGTTGCTCCCGGTGCCCCTCCAAAGACCTTTCAGCGGAAAGACCATTCCACCGTCATGGCCCAAGTCGCTCGTCAAGCCGTGAGGATTCACATCAAGGAGGCATGGCCAAGGCGGTCAAGAGCATGTACTCTGCGGGCACTAGGCGTATCCCGTGCCTGTCGGATCTGTGGGAGCGCGGTCACCACGGCCACGAAGAAATGGATGCTGAATCACTAATCTCCCGGCCGGATCAAGTTGCAAGTCGGCGCGGGCGCTCCAACTCGCCAATGCGCTCGCACCATCGCCGCCACCGGCGGGCATCTAGCTCTTCTAGCTCAGGGGAGCCCTGCCACCGCCGTCGTCGCACCGCGCGATCACCATCACCTCGCGCGCGAAGGGATAGGGGCATCCCCGAGACTGGGAACCCTCTCGCTCGAGACATCTTCAAAGCTCCATTTCAACCAAAGTTCCGCCAGCCCAATCTCGGGCCTTACGATGGGGACTTTGACCCCATACAATTCTTGGAAGTATACTCCACGGCGATTCGGGCTGGGGGAGGTGGAGAAGTAGAGATGTGCAACTGCCTCCCCTTTGTTCCTCTCGAACAGCGGCCTCTGGTTCTTCAACCAAAAGAAAGGCTCCATCTATTCTTGGGACCTACCGAGGGAAGAGTTCAACAAGAAATTTCCAAGGAAGCTATAAGCGCCCATGCTCCCCAACCAGCTCTTTCTTGTTAAGCAATGAAGGGTGAATCCACAAGAGAATTTCTTAAGCGCTTTTCTAAAGTGCGGTTGTGTGGCGATGCCCTGACTCCACAGTCATCAATGCGTGCAAAGAAGGGCTGCTCCCGGAGAACTCAATCGCGCGCTTGGGAGAGATCCCCCAAGGACGACCCATGAGCTCTTCGAGGTCGTGGAAAAATACGCCCGAGGAGAAGAAGACGACCTGGCTAAGAAGGGATTTCTCCCGCAGGACGAAAGCATCTCCTCCGGGAAGAAGTCAAAAAGCTCCCCTGGGAGGAAGGGCAATGACCGGAGGGATCACTCTGGCAGGGAACGTGACTCCAAGATTCTTGTCGTAACCGACACTCCTTCGCAGGAGCGCGGGAGCAACTCCACCAGAGGACCGAAGAAGGAATCGAGGCCAAAAGCCCACTGGAAGGGACGTCTTGACGAAGGCCGCAATGAAAGGAGGGGCAACCCAAATCAAGGAGACGGGCGCTGGTGTGCCTACCATAAGATGAACGGGCATGATACGAATGAATGCCGTCAGTACGCCGCTGAAATAGCGAAGCTCCTCGAACACAACACCACACGCCGTCGGCGTCGCCGCCACGTCCCACGGCTGCAGAGGCGATGCCCCTTCAGGCAATTCCACCACCCCAGGCACAGGCCCCTGGTGATCTACCCCTCGGGCAGCGCTTGCACGATGTTGAGCATGAACTCCCCTTCCAAGCGCCGCAAAGACGAGTAAATGTCATAATAGGGGGCTCGGCCTCCGGTCATGCATCAAAACGCCAACAGAAGGAGTACGCCCGAGAAATCAACGTCGTGGGGGTGGCTCCTCAAAGCGTCCCTCCCAAATGGACAAGCATTTCTCTTAGCTTCACAGCTGATGATGCACAAGGCTTAAGGTTCCCTCATGATGACGCCCTCTTAGTAACTGCCACAATATCCAATTGCGAGATCTCCCGCATCCTTGTCGACGGAGGAAGCTCTGCAGATATACTCTACCTGCGTGCGCTTAAGGAACTATGGGAGTCACGGGGGGGCTATCATCCCGGCATCCTACTACCATCCGACGCCCTCTCGCCGGCTTCATACCAGGAAAATCCATCCAACCCCTTGGGAGGATCGAACTCCTCATGACGTTCGGATCACAGGAGAATCACCGCACGGAAGCCGTCAGGTTCGATGTTGTTGACATCGAGTCCCCATTCAATGCCATCATGGGAAGGGCAACTCTCAACCGCTTTTGTGCAGCGGTACATCAAAACTACCTGTGCTTAAAGATACCAGGCCCTCGCGGGGTCATCTCCGTGAGGGGTGATCAAGACTTAGCTCACTGTCTGTACCACAAAGCGGCAGCTAACCCCGGCGACATCAACTTTCTTGAACCCAAGGAGTCAAGGAGGACATGCCCTCGCCTCTCACCAAGGCACACCAAGGATGTACCCCTCCAAATGAGGTGCTCCTTAAGCCTCGTTCGGAGGGACTGCAGAAGTACGACTCTTGACCAAGGTAACCCGCGGTCTCTTAGAATCGGGGTCATTATCCCAGGAAGGATGGAGAAGGAGCTAATGGAGTTCTTAAAGTCCAACACTGCATATTCGCTGGACACCGCCAAACATGACACTTCTTTTGGGCGTTCATGGGGGCCTCTGCACCTCTCATATCGCGCCAAGGAAATCACAAAGAAAAACACTTCGCCAAGACTTCTATCGGCTCACAATGGTGCAGGATGCCCTCGACATGCTCAGGAAGCGCGAGGGATGCCAAAAGATGGCAGCCAATCGCATCGATCATGCTAATCCCCTACGCACCATACCAATCACCTGGCCTTTTGCCCGATGGGGAATGGACCTGCTCGAGCCATCCCCACCGGGCAAGGGGGGCTACAAGCGTGTGGTAGCATCAGTGAATTACATCACCGAATGGGTAGAGGTGGAGCCCTTAGCCTCCATCACGCCTCGCGCCATGATGAAATTCCTTTGGAAGAATATCGTCGTCGTAAACCGGTGTTCCTAAGGAACTCACGGTGGATAACGATACCAAATTCGACGCTCCAGCCTTCAGAGATTTCTGTAATTCCATTGGAACCACCCTTCGCTTTGATACGGTGACTCGTCCAAAAACCAACGGGGCCGTGGGAAGAACCAATGGGCTAGTCCTGCAAGGAATACGTCACCACCTTGAAACAAGTGCACTCAAACGGGGAACGACCCCACTCTCACTCATGTACGGGGCTGAAGCTGTCCTCCCTGCCCAGATCCATCACCGCTCTCTCCAATTGGAAATGCTCTCAGCACCACTACCTGCCCAATTCACTCAAAACGAGGACAACCGCAAGTAAGAGGGCAGACTTTGCGAAGGAAATCCGCAAGTTTTATGCTTAAGACTCTACTGTATGCCCCCTGTGGCACCTATCGAGATGTAAACACCATCTTACTTAATGCAATGAAGACGTGAGGTTCCTACATGATCGCACCATTTATGCAATTATGACGTGGATCGAGGGTAGTCCCTTAACACGCTGCTGTTAAGGGGTTGACCTGTTTTGTGAATGTCTTCTCAATTTTGTGCTCATTGACGATTGAGAGGGTTTGCCTTCTGACACGCGGTGATAAGATAGGCTGCTCCTAACACGTTGCTGTTAGGAAGCAGACCTATCCTACAAGTCTCGCTTGCCTCACACAAGTTCTCGCTAACCCTTCCCCTGCGAAGGATGTCACCTCCGTGGTGCCTAGGGCGCATGACCCCCGTGGTCTCCCCTAATAAAAGACCAAAGCGGCTTGGTCGTCCGTCGACTCCGCCATGGCGGCTTGCGTCCTGCTGGACCCAGGGCGCAAGTGACGGCTCGGGCCTAGTGCCCGAGTCTATGGATGTGCTAAGGATTAGTCCCCCTTCAGCCTCCAGGCTATACGCCGAACGACCTCCGGGTCACTCCTCGCCCTGTTCTAATACAGGCAAAGGCCAAGCATGCCTAACACATTCGCATCCCCTCGGGAACATTTAATGTTGGGGGCACACGTCAAATGTGCCCACGACTTAGCCTTATGGGCACCTCCAAGTCCACTGAGGGCTACCACCCCTAGGGGCCATTCGGTGTCCCGCGACTTAGCCTCGTGGACGCCACCAGTGTGCCCACGACTTAATGTCGAGGGCACACGTCCAATGTGCCCATGACTTAGCCTCATGGGCACCTCCAAGCCCACTGGGGGGCTACAACCCCTAGTGGTCATTTGGTGCCCCACGACTTAGTCTCGTGGGCACCCTCCGATGCTTCCCTTAGCCTGCGGTACCCTCCGATATATCCATGACTCAATTTCATAGGCAGCTCGAACTGCGACACTTCTGAGGAGTTCTATTTCGACGACTCTCATCAATTCGCTGAGCAAGAGGAGGACAACTTAGCCTACCCGGGCTTCGCTCCGACACGCCGCACGCCTTGAGAGCTATGCCTCGGCAGGGCGTCCTCGCATCCACAACTTCGCCTACCCAGGCTTCGCTCCGACACGCCGCCCGCCTTGAGAGCTATGCCTTGGCAGGGCGTCCTCGCATCCACAACTTCGCCTATGAAGACTTCGCTTCGACGCGCCGCCCACCTCGAAGGCCATCCCACACAACCTGGGATGAGCGGCACCCTTCGGAGCGACACCCCTCGGCGTGAGGCGCGTGGCTGCAATCCCTCCGGCGGCCGTGCACCTTGCAGCCGCGCACTAACGACCGCACCTCGGCAGCATCGCGTTCTCGCGCCCTCGCACGCTCTCATGTGCCCTCGCGGTGTCGAGCCCTCAGGTCTCAGGGCCTCGTGCCCTCGGGGCCCCGCGCCCTCGCGGCATCGAGCCCTCGCACCTCGGTGCCTCGCGGCCTCGTGCCCTCACCATGACAAGCCCTCAGGTCTCAGGGCCTCGTACCCTCGGGGCCTCGCACCCTCGCGGCATCAAGCCCTCGCACGCTCTCATGTGCCCTCGTGCCCGAGCCTTTGCGCGCCCCGTGTGGTCTACGCCCCGCGCCCGTGACTTGTGCGCTCGAGCCCTCTCGCGCCCACACCCACGCGTGCCTTGCGCAAAGGAACATCAATATACAAATGCAATTCTATAAGAAGTGAAATTTCCTGAACACCAACACCAGCAGAGCAGACCACTCATAAAAAGCTCTCATAACTTTGTGTCTACACATCCATTCCCGGAGCCCTTTTTAGCCTGCTTGGTGGAAATGAATCGGCTGCGTGCATGCGTGTGCGTGCGGCTGTGTGCGTGTGGGGGATTTTGCGTGCTCTGAAACTGTGGTAGTACCAGTTCGTTGGTAGTTTAGGCCAACTGAGTGTTTTTTTTAGACGTCAGCTGGGAAACCTTGGCGGTTGACACAGCGCATGTCGAGAGCACTTGCTGATCATTAGGCCGGCAGATCAGGAGACCCCCATGAGGCCATGAGACTAGAACACTAAAACATGTTAGAAGAAATTATGCCTCTATACTAGTTAAGTAATCCTTGGCCTCACAATCATCAAGGAAGTTCACAAAGAAATGGAGCGCCTCAGATTAAGTGCTTCTCATGGCAGGTTGCTCCAAGTATATTTAACACAATCACACACACAGCAGTCCATAAGGCAACATTGCCCATCTCAAAAAACAAGTAGAAGAAGAAAACGAAAAAAGGGGTTGCGTCCAGAGGATCCTACGGGCATCTCCAAACCCAGAAGAGAGTATCTGGACTCCCCCATCTCAGACAAAAGAGAGAAAAAAGAAAGGGAGCTCAGATGTGCTTGATGTCGACGGTTGTGATGGACCCGACCCAATCACACAGGCACATATGGCGTCATCGCTCGGCTGGAGGCTCGAAGCACTCCCAGTGCTAAGCTCGCTGAACATTTGAGCGGTGCTGCACCAAGGTCGACCCCGATGGAACACATGGGCATGCAAAAAGCTGTAAATGACAAACAAGAGTGCTGAGCGGTTAGCAAAGTGCTTTAGTAAAAGGCTCGACAAAAAGCAAAAGAGAAAGGCCTGCCGGCGCCAGATCAGCATCAGCACCATCAGCGCCACCAGCGGCCTGACAGAGCGCCTGCACCTAACGCCAGACAGAGCGCCAGCACCCAAGACTCTGCCAGAGCGCCCTACACCCAGCGCCAGACTGAAGCGCCATAGAGGTAAATACCGCACTAAACGCCCGCGCCGAAAGCACCTGCGGCGGCGCGCACCGGCGCCAGATCTTGGCACTGAAGCGCCTCGATGCCCTCGCACCGCACCCCACGGCCGCCAGAGGAGGGGCCGAACGGTGGTCCGCACGGCCGCATAGCGCCGGAGTTTGCCAAGCCGCCGTCGGGCGATGGCGGGTGGCGGCGCCGCCACTGGAAGGCCAAGGCGCGCCTCGATGCGGCGAAGAAGAACCACGAGCCGCCACGGGCCCACGGACGCCACGGCAGCGGCCGGACCGGTCAAGCCGACGGCCAGCGCAGAAGCCAAGCCGGTGCGAGGAGCAGGTGCCATGGCTTAGCTAGGCCGATTCAAGTCGGACGGTAGCGCAGAGGCCCGATTCGGCCGAAGACGCAGCGTCTGAGAAAAAACCCGGTCGCCATGGAGGGCCGAGAGGGGCCGGGCGCTTGAGGAGACGCCGGGGGCGCCCCATGAATGGGGCGAAGCCGCCGCACAAGGGCAGTCGGTCTTGAGAATAGGCGCCATGGAGCAAAGAAACAAGAAACAAGAAAGATGGAGATAGGAAATGGAGGCAGGAAGGAGATAAGGGGCTGGTGAGTCCCTGATGCTGTGAAGAGATAAGGGGCTGGTTTGTCCGTGATGCCGTGAAAAGATGAGGAACCAGTGAGCCTCTGTTACCGTGCCGACATAGGGGAGCCTCTGATGCCGTGCCGAGATGGGGAAGAAATTGATGCGGCTAGAGGTTTCCCTAAGGCTGTGAGGTGATAATGGAAGATAGAGAGGAAAAAATCTTTACCTTAGTCCTTAGATTCCTCTCCACGCCGCTCGGTTCAATGAATTGGAGCGTCTCTACGGGCGCCCGGTTTGAAGCTATCTCAATGTATTAAATAGCTTCTACTGTTTCACTTGGAGACTCTCTCAATGAGCATACCACGTGTATAAAGGCTGGTTTGAACCAGAACCAGTAGGGCCACGTCCAAAGGAAACAAGCTTTTTGTGATTCATCCTTTAGACCGAGGCTAGGAGACATTAATGCTTGAGTCTGTACATGCAATTTTGGTTATCGACATCCGTCAGAAAGGCACATTTGAAGACTGCCCCTTTGCCGTTTCCTCTAAAACGCCAAGAGGCAGGGGGGCTACTGTTGGAGGAATATCCTATCCCTTGTCGATGGGATCCGCTCCTTAGGTAAAATCTTGACTCATCGGATCCGACGATGTAGTCACTGGTGAAGACCGTCTCAGATCCCGCATTTGTACTTGTAAAGACCGTAATACCCCGATTGTACCCTCGAATAGTCAACCCCAAGGGGTATGATGGTCATTTGTACAGGCTTGGGAGCCTATAAATACCCCTTTGTATCCCTCCTTGTGGGGGGGGACTCTTGAAGCAATACATACAAACAAGTCACTAGGTGAGCCTTGGAGGATCCCGAACCCCGCAGCCACCGACAGAGTAGGCGGTCCTCCGGACCCCGAACTCAGATAAATCCTCGTGTTACGTTCGTTCTCGTGGACGAAGGCCCGTAGCACGGCCATCGTCCGCCCTCTTACTTGTGTTCGGTTTTACACCATCAACACAATCCAATTGGAGGAATGGAGAGAGGAGGTGAGGGGGAACCTTAGGTTACCTTTGGAGCCTCAAGAAGATGGCCGGAGATGAAGATCCGGACCGGAGAGGATGAGGCGGTCGAGAAGATGAGAGAGGGAGTTTTTCGGTTGGAGGAGGAAGTGAGGAAAAAACTAACCCTTCGGGTGAAGTTATAAGTCCTCCACGTGAAATCGGTCAGACCGCTGGGCTTGGCGGTTCGACCTTGAGGGCAAGGCGAGGCCATTGGGTTTGGCGGTCGAGCCGGTTGAGGCTGGCCCGACAATAGATTTGGCACAGGATTTTGGGATTTGAGTGAATTGTTGTACATTGCTCCAAATTTTCACATAATCAATCAAACAAACATCTTTGGAGCATTTCCAACTAATATAGCCCTTTAAAGTCCAAATATTAAATAATTTTTATGAATTAATCTTTTATTTTCGCAAATAAAATCTTATTTTCAAGAACTTTCTTCAAAAGATCCAAATTGAGCAATTTAAGATATTTCAAGCAACCAATTGCATGTATGAGTCATTAATACCATTATGGACCTATTCAAGTGAACAAACTTGGCTCAAATGGCAAAACTCACTTAAGTGCTAGAGAGTGACCTTTTAGGTCAAACTTGGATTTTGGATGAATTTTGAAATCAAATAACTTTTGATAGGTTGGCCTTTTGAAAAACTTTTGAATACCAAAAATGTTTAGAATGGCCAACTCTAGGTTTTTCCTTTTGAGATCATTTTCAAATTCCTTTTAAAACAATTTTTACATAAAGATCTAGTTTAGGTCAAAAACAAGAAACTAATATCTACAATTTTGGCTAGAAACTCATTTTCTTTTAAAATAGGTTTTTCTTGAGCCAAAACCTTTGGGAAACCTTTGAAAAGCATTTGTATACATTTTGCAATTAGTTTTTCAAAGGATTACTAATAGTTATGAAATTTTTGACTTTTGGCTAAAAGGCTCATTTTTTGAAAACATAACTAGCACTTAACTTATTTGGGCACATTTAGAGATGTGATATACATGGTTATGATCTAGCACTCCCCCTTAATGTGCCACAACTATCTTGCTCAAGATTTCAAGAAACAAGTTTTAGCACAAGAGCAAGAACAACCCTTTTAAGATTTTACATGAATGCAACCTACACAAGGCATAAGGGCTAGATACTTCAATGTAAATACTTGTTACCGAGATAGCATTGGTTTATGATATGAATTTATATTCCTCAAGCTTGGCTCCATATTTGCATACGATGGAATCCACCTCTTTATGAGTGAGCCAAACCTCCAATGCTTCTCCAAGTATCTATTTAACACTTAAGCAACTTTTGGTACCCACACTCGGTTGGGTCCTTGAATGTTAGTCATAATAGATTTGGGCACCCAAATGGCCCTAGCAATAGTCTTATGTGAGCTAACATTCCTAGCAAACACATTGCCATATTTATCTTTCATAAGCAAATAGTGATTATTATAAATAATTGGCTTAGGAGTGATACCTTTGGGACATTCCTTACTAAAATGTCCTTTCTCCCGGCAATTATAGCAAGTAGGGCTTTTGCTTCCCCTTGATATCTTCTTATCTTGCTCAACTCCGGCTTGCCTCTTCGTTGGATGTCTTAGCTTGACATCCTTTTGATTTGGGCACACCGAGGCAATGTGACCATTCTTCTTGCATCCAAAGCATTTGATATTGTTGAATTGTTTTCCTCTTTTCTTTGGGTTACTCTTCACCTTCTTCTTGGTGACGAAACCAAGTCCTCCCTTGTCATTTTCCTTATTTGGGCACACGGAGGAAATGTGACCCTTCTTATGACAATTAAGGCACTTAATATTCTTCGTATGTCTTGAATTGTGCCTCATCTTGCTATTCTCCTTCTTCTTCTTGGGAGTAAAACCAATACCACTTTTATCTTGTAAGCATATTTGCTTGCTTAATATTTCATCAAGAGTAGCCTTCCCTTTATAGCTTCTTTCCAAGTCAATCTTCAATTTTGTGACTTGGGCCTTGAGCTCATTATTTTCCTCTACAAGGTTAGTATCACAAGACATAGAGGAAATAGAAGCATCTAATTTTGAGCAACAAGGCATATCAATTAAATCATCACAAGAAGTGGATACATTAACTTTAGATGAATTGCAAGAGATAGGAGCAATACACGGCAAATCATCTAATAGATCACATGTAATTCCTATATCCACTTTAGAGCTAGTGTAACTTTTAAGAAGGAGGGTTTCATGTTCTTTCTTTAAAATATCAAAGTTATTTTGAAGCAAGTTAAACTCTTTCTTCAAAACTTTGAATTTTGAAACCTCCTTTCCCATAAAAACATTTTGCTCTTCTAGCATATCAATCAACTCATCATATGAAGGCTCATCATATCATCATCATTATTTACCTTCTTTTTACCTTTTGCCATAAAGCAGTGAGGCGATGTTGATGGAGTCAAGGATTCATCATCGTCGGAGCTAGAGGTTGAACATTCTTCTCCCGACGTCCATTCTTCTATGCAATCATCACTAGTGGAAGTGGACCTTTCATAATATTCTTGGAGATGGGTCCACATCTCATGAACGTTCTTGAGATCGCATATGGCATCAAACACATCTACACTCAAGGCACTAAATAAGGCGTTAATTGCTTGAGCGTTGAGATGTAAGCATTTCTCTTCCTCATTTGTTGGAGCGAATTGATCCAATGGAGGAGAAAAGCCAACATCTACAATCCGTCATATATTTAGGCCTATGGCCTTAAAATAACATGACATGCGGATTTTCCAAGGAGCATAATTTGTGCCATCAAATTTAGGTGCTTCACCGAGGTGCACTAAATCTCTAGTTGCCATCCTTTACTCTCTAGACGGTTAAGTCTAATAAATGAGAGACCAAGCTCTGATACCACTTGTAAGATCGAGGAGGCCGACTAGAGGGGGGTGAATAGGCGTTTTAAAAACTTCTTTGGCTAAAACCAATTTCTAATGCGGAAGCTAATACAAATACGATTTTGCACAATTAAAGCCTAAAACAACTAGGTTCACCTAAGTGCACCAACAATATGAGACTATATAAATGATAGCAATCGTACACATACAATTAAGCAATTTAAATACAAGTAATTTAAATGTACAATGTAAAGAACAAGTAGTCAAACCACAAAGACACGGCGATGTTTTCCCGTGGTGATCGGAGACTTGCCGGTCTCCCCTAATCCACGTTGAGGCAAGCCCAAACTAATTGGACCGACTCCACGAAATGAGCACCTGCCTCCGAGGTAAGTCCAACCACTTGGACCGGTTCCAAACCGAACCAACACCTCGCTCCACTAGGGTTGCTCCTTCCTCCACTCCGGAGATGGCGAGCACCACACCACTCACAAACCGTCCGGGTCTTCTCACAACCTTCTTTGAGAATCTCACCGGCCACCACGCCGTCTAGGTGTCGGCAAACACCAAGAGTAACAAGTCTCCAACGCTCACTTGAACCAATCAAGTATCTAAGCTCAAATGGATACGAAATCCACTACCTAAGGCAACACATGCACTTAGGGTTTGCTCTCTAACCTCACTAAGTGCAACACATGCACAAAAGAGAATGAGAAGCTTGCTCTTTGCTCAAAGGAATGTCTAGGGGCACCAGCACACAACCAGCAACATCTCCCAACCGGCCAAGGTGGCTATATATAGCCCACACTCAAAAACTAGCCGTTGGGGAAAGATTCTAGAGAATCTAGACGAAATCGGTCTGACCGCTATGTAATGGCCGGTCTGACTGCCCTTAGCTCCAACGGCTATAAAACTAGCCGTTGAGCTCACAACCGGTCTGACCGCCAACTAATGGCCGGTCAGACCGCCCAATAGACGTCGGTCTGACCGCTCCAGAAAACTTCACAGAAATGGCTAAGGACCAGAAAACATCTCTTCTGGAAAACTTAAACCGCTACACAAAAATCGGAACAACCGCACATCGGTTGAACCGAAAATAAGCGCGGTTCAACCGCACAACCTTTGTTGTGATAGCGACCGGTCAGACCGCCGTTGCTGGCGGTCAAACCGCCAGCAGCAAACAAGAGTATTTTGATTTTTCCACAACTCAAATTTGCAAAAACACATTTTGCTAATTTGATGCAAGATGCACACAAGGTTAAAGACAAGACTCTCAACAAGTTGCAAAACACATTTGCCAACTTTTAGAATCAGTGCCTCAAATTTCATTCCGCTTCAACTCAATTTGCAAAACACATTTGCCAAATTGACGCGCGATGCAAACAAGGATTCAAATGAGATTCTCAACAAGTTACAAAACACATTTGCCAACTTATAGAATCACACTACAAGGAATAAGGTACATGGACTTACACCATTTGCAAAACACATTCGCAAACTTAAGTCACATGCTACAAGGGTTATCCATGAGCCACAACTATTTGCAAAACACATTCGCAAATATTGGCAACATGTTAAGATGAGCTAGAGCAAACACAGTGAGCTATCAACACATGACTAACTCAAGCTACTAGTAAAAGACCCCTCTTAATAGTACGGCGACCTATACTAGCAATCCGGTCTCCCATCCAAACACCGAGACCGGTAAAAGACTAGGAACACACAAGGTAGTTAGGATCGCGATCCAAGTCTTAAATTCTTACGACTCTACGAACCCACGACAGCCTGTCGATCCAAGTCTTACTGCCGATCCGATCCTACTCAAGGTCGGTAGGATCGCGATCCTACTCTTAGAGTCTTACGGTTCTCTGAACCCACGACGACTGTCGATCCAAATCTCCTTGTCGATCCTACTCGTAGAGACTTAGGGCAATTTTTTTAGGGGCCAGGCTTTGCTGATATTTTGTTTTAGAGCAAAATTTGTTGATATTAATTTCTGAGAATGAAACTATAAATAAACAAGGAGCATGCAAAATATTGTATCAATGTGGTAATGCTAGTACAAATATCTATATTATGGCATGAGCAATCTTGAGCTTGATAATGATAAGCTCTTTTTATTCCTGGAGTATGTCTAGCTACTTTTAAGGAACATGCAAGTGGTAAACCATATAACAATCATACAAACTTATAGTATAGATGTTAAATATGTGTATTTTTACAAATCCGTAGAATCGCCGATTCTACGATTCGATCTCTGATTGATCTACCGAGGCAAATCGATCCGACTCGGGATCTCGACTCTGACTACCTTGGGAACACATCCTTAGCCCTAGCTAGCCATACCTTTGCCTTCAGCATCTTCTTGAAGCTTGATGACGCACATCCTTGCTTCAACTCCAGGTTCTTGACTTGATATGCATCAACTCATGATGCATCCTTCACTTGACTTCCATCAACACATGATGGGTCTTCATTTGACTTGATGATCAACTCATGATCATCTCCTCTTCATGAACATCATCGACACACGATGATTTTCTTCATCTTGAACTTGATGCGCATCCACACATGATGCATCCTTTACACCAAGCTCTTGACTTCAATATCATCAACACATGATGATCTTCTAGAGTCTCCAACTATAGAACTCAATCTGTTCATCCAACTCATGGAAAGTGTTAGTTCTATAATATGATTATCATTAATTACCACGCCATACCATTAACTCATAATGGTGGGACAAGATACCACAATCTTTCCCTCTTTGGTAATAGATGATAATCACTTCAATTGCAAGTAATTGAATGTAGATTGGTATGAGTATATTTAGGCACTACACAAGTTGTATATACTCATAGGATATATGAGCACACAAGTCTCATATACACACATGAATATATTAACTACACAAGTTAGATATATTCAAGGATATGTGAGTGCACATGAACTACACAAGTTATGTTATACTCACATATAAGTATACTTAGACTACACAAGTCTTGTATACTCATATGAATATATTAACTATGCAAGTTGAATATATTCACAGGATATGTTTCAAAGTAAAGATACCAAATATGTGGAAAACAAGAATATGGATCAATACTAATGAAACCTCAAAATATAGAATGAACTCCCCTTATATGTGTGCATACATGAATATGTAGTAAGAACATATGCACATATTTAGGTTAATTCTTTTGGTGAAGTTCAACCTATATTTTGGATCCGAGGAATGCAACAGGATACAAGAATACAAAGTAGAATGCATACCTCTTTTGTTCTTTATATCCAAATGAGACTAATCATAAGATATAACAATAAGAGAGTTAGTTCTCACAAATAGATTTGTCATCATAAATGCATACCTGTTTGGATTTTCCTTTTGTTTATCCAATGAATTTGATTTGTCATTAATCACATACATGCCTTCATGATTATCACCTTTATATCCAATTTAGACTAGACAATAAGTATATAAAGAAACATGTTAGTCTCACAAATGGACTTGTCATTAATCACCAAAACACTCCATTAACATATAATGGCAGGCTAGATTCTTCAGATTTCCAAGGAAAGATTTGGGCATAAGGAAGTAGTCCTTATCTCTGAGCCCGAAGAGTGGATCAGCATAGGGCTAGTTAAAGGGGATATAGATAGCCCATTACTACTCACAAACTTAGTCGAAACAAACGAATGAGAAGCTCTGGAATAAAAAAGAACTGATGCTGGTACGGAATTAACAAGAAACGTACCAAGGACTACATCCGATGCGGTTTGAGCCTCTTCAGCTTTGACGTGATTCACACGCCCTTTGATATATTGAACCGAGGGCTTCACATTGGTGTTGCTACCAGAGGCTGGAGCTCCTTGACTAGGTCGGGTGGGAGTTGGGGTTGCGGCTTGAAGCTTCTTTGGGCACCTGTTGGCATAGTGCCCAAATTCATTGCAATAAAAACATGTGACTGCTACTGCAGAGGTCGAGGATGGCTTCTTCTGAAGATGACCTCCTGAAGAGGTCACACAAGGACTAGCGGTCTTGGGCGCTTGATCTGCAGGAGGTGCGGAAGGGAGAAGGTCCAGATTTCTTTTCTTTGAGGTTGGGAGGTCCTGGGCCTAGAAAATCCTTCTAATCTAAACTGCTGAGCTGCTTTCCTCTTCTTGCGATTCTCCATCTCAAGATGCTTGCCCTCCTGGCGAATTGCTTTGCTCACAAGCTGTCGAAAATCTAAGTAGTCCTAAGCAATGAGCTGAACAGCAAGGTCATCATTGAGCCCTTCCAGGAAGCGCTCTTGCTTGGACACATATGTTGCCACATCTTGAGGTGCATAACGAGCTAACTAATTGAACTTATGAAGATATTCGCTGACAGTGCGGTTGCCTTGGCGTAGGGATTGGAATTCCTTCTTCTTCAGCAACATCTGGCCTGGAGGGAGATGTGCACGACTAAAAGCTTGAGCAAACTCATCCCAGGTGATGGTTTGAGCATCGGGGTGGGACTGAGTAAAGTTGTCCCACCACTCAGAGGTTGGCCCATTCAACTGGTGAGAGGCAAACAAGACTCTCTCACGATCTGTACACTGAATCATATTTAGCTTCCTGCTCACCGCTCTGAGCCAATCATCAGCTTCCAATGGCTCAGTGCTGCTGGAGAAAGTGGGTGGTCTCATCCTCATAAACTCGGAGATGTTGGTCCTTGGAGGAGGTTGAGCACAAACTGGTGGTTGAGCTGCTGCGACTGCTTGGAGATTCTAAGTGTTGTTGATAGACTGAGCTAACAAGTTGATCAGGTGAGCTTGATTCGCCATCATCTTATTCCAATCTGGTGCTCCAGTTGGAGGAGGTGGTGGCTGCGGAGGGGGAGTCTCTGGATCACTTCCAACTGCTCTGCCCTGATTGCTGGTGCTACCACTGCCCCGAGTTGTCACCATCTGCCAGATCTACAGAGATCAGGAAAGGGGGAGAGAGAGGAAGCTAAGGGGGGGATCAATGCAACCAAACCAAAAGAACATCCAACTCAAAAGCTTCGACACGTTCTACTCGAGGCTCACTGCCCTCGGGGTTGTGAGCAAAGAGGTCGTGGCCGCAAGAGATGGTCTTTGCAAAAAGACTGCCACTCTTGACTACGAGCGGGGAGGTCCTTGCGCAACTACAAGCCAAGACCACTCCAAGACAGGAGGTCTTGAACAACACCTATAGATACTCCAGGGAAAGAATGTCCATTTGACTTTATAAAATGGTGAGGGGAGCAAAAGGTGAGAGAGAATAAGGTAAGAAAAGATACAGAGAAGGAGATAAGGGTAGAGAGACGACCCAGATAAGAGGAGAACAAATTTATCTCTCTTGTTTTGTAAAACAACATTTTGAACTTTCTACTAATGACCATTCTACTAGACTACGACTTACAGTCAAGATGCTCTGATACCACTTTGTAACGATTCGACCTGGGGTCACCCGAGAGGTCCTCCAAGACCACTCAGGAAGTCCACCAGGACCTCCCAAGAAGTCCAGCAGGATCTCTTGGACAGCTCTCCAGGACCTCCCAGGAGGTCCAGCAAGACCACCTGGAGGTCCGAAGAATGGACCCGAGGAGGTCTTAGGACCCGGGACGTCCCCAAGTGCCAAGACCCATCTCGGGGCGGTCGGGAGACCAAACCCGAGGAGGTCGTGAGACTTGGAAAAGCCCCCAAGTCCTCTGTGTTCCGAACTAGTCCCAAGGATCAATGGCTAGCTCACACAGTAAACAAGAGTGATAACATTCATCAACACAAACTTTATTTACGACAAAAATGGTTGATTACAAGGTTCAGCTTACAGGTCGGCGAGATCAAAATACACAGCGGAAGCAAAAGAACAAGTCCACCCGTTTCACCACAGGCAAACAGCTAGGGGGGCGCTGCCTAGTTGATTTGGTCCTCATCTTCATCAAAGAAGTCCTCTCCTGCTTAATTATCAAATCAATCAAGAATGAGCACAACAACCGTGCTCGCAAGTTACACCCGTCAAATAACAGAATGACATGCATAAATGGATATCTCAAAGGAAGGCTTAATATGGTTGATTTGCATAAAGCCAAGTTTCATTTAAATACAACTACTAAGTTCCAAGGCAGTTAACAATAATTAAAATTCATTTTCTAAATCTTAGTTTTCAGTTGGATAACATTCATCACAAGAGGTGAAGGATACCCTCCTGTCACAAGGCTCCCCGCCCAAAAACCAATTTGGATAGAGATCCAAAACTAGTATAACAAAGCCATTTAAAAACCAAAACCAACATCTAACTTGAAGCAGCTTTGCCAGCATGTCCTTGACCGCGGACACGGCTATTCGAATAGTTTTACGCTCTGCAGAGGTGTACAGCTTTACCCACATGATATGATTCCTCTAGTTTGCTTGGCATCCGTCGATGCCACCACTCACTGCTGAAGGAAAGTGGTCTAAAGCTCATGACAAGGCCTTTACAATGCATCATTCCACCGCAGTCCATCCCCGCTAAGGTTTCGCCCACCCTACGGATAGAAACCCGCAGAGATCAAGGTCCCCTCTTGTGCCAGGCGGGACTAACATAAGTCATAAAATGACAAGTCCTTTAAGACAACCCACTGCATCAGTAGGATCAACCGCGATGGAACTTTGTAAATTAATTAGCCAGGTCCTGCCCATTCAGGACATGTGGTTGCACGGCGAGGCATGACAAAATACACTCGAAGACCAGTCCTTAATTGACATGGGCGACTTCCACTGAACCCTGGGCCTCGTCCACAAAAATGGACGATCCCGTGCATGAACATGCACCCAACCGAACAACCAATTCGTCCAAGTCCAAACCAGTTTTCCTTTTTCTTTGCTTTTCAAAAACATTTGCAAATTACCATGACAACCCAATGTCATGGATTAAAATATTTTAGACAACATTGGTCATTTGGCAGTAGAACTCCCAAGCCAAGATTTTGGTCTAAGCATGACTAAGCGTCTAATTTTGCAATACATGCTAGTTCATACTACTGTACCAAATAGCTCTTACTACGGTGACAAGGGGTGATCAATTCAATAATCAAGATTGGTTGTACAGCGGAATTAGGAGTAACTACAAGGTTAAAACAGGGATTGAGATACTTGAATTGAAATAAGCATGCAGTAATACTTGAAACAGAACATAGATAATTTGAAATAATGGGTGCAACATGATCAAGTGTGTAACTTGCCTTGCTCAAAGGCTTGAGTGTCTTCTTCTTCCTCAAAGAACTCGGGCTCTTCGGTGCCTTCACAATCTACACGGGAGAAAACAGAGCAACTCAAATAAAGCTCAAGTAAGATCCAAATGAACTCCAATGAAACACCGAAATAAAACCAACAGAGAGGCTTCAACGGTTTGGAGGAGGTCCAAGGGGCTGCTCGGGAAGAACCAACAGCTTGGGAGGAGGTCCAAGAGCTAGTCGGATGAGCAAGAGAACTAGAAATGAGGAGAGGTAAAGATGAGGGGCTGCTCAAGCTTATGTAGTGTCGGGTCAATCAGCATTAAATGCACGAAGACTTCTGTGGCCCCAGAGATACGACCGGAAAAAGAAAAGGAGCGTGACTGATAAATGGCACCAGTCAAAGCTCAGGCGGGAGGTCCTACGGAGACCTTGAAGAGGTCTCGCAGAGGTCAAGGGAGGTCCTGACCCGCAGAGGTGGTCTTTGCAAAAAGACCGAGAAAGGTGGTCTTTACAAAAAGACCACAGGGAGGTCCCGACCACAGGGGGTCGCGGCAACACAACAAAAGGAGGAGGTCGCGGCCTCAGGGGGAGGTCGTGGCAAAACGACAAAAGAGAGGAGGTCGCGGCCTCAAGGGGAGCTCGCGGCAAAACGACAAAAGAGAGGAGGTCGCGGCCTCAAGGGGAGGTCGCAGCAAAACGACAAAAAAGGTGAGGTCGCGACCCAAGAGGGTGGTCTTTGCAAAAAGACCACGAGGGGTGGTCTTGGCAAAAAGACCACGCGGAAGTCCAGAAGACAAGGAGGTTGAAAGCATCTAGGCCCCTAAAAATTGTTTTGGTAATTAA
The DNA here is from genome assembly GCA_036346405.1 of Phyllostachys edulis. NCBI lineage: Eukaryota > Viridiplantae > Streptophyta > Magnoliopsida > Poales > Poaceae > Phyllostachys > Phyllostachys edulis. The sequence goes on from CM070550.1 coordinate 73,621,741, forward strand.
TGACAATATGTGAATATGGGATTAACACATTTATTGAGAATGTACAAGGTTAAGTCCCATCGGCGTTCTTGATGATCAGAAATTGCACGCGAAAGGTTTACATGAAGATCTTACGACTCAAAGGCAAGGTACAATAGTCTAGGATCTTTTTGATTTTACCGGTCTTAGGTGAATTGGTTTGAAGACCGGATTATAGGCTAGACAGCCGTACTATTAAGAGGGTGCAAAACTTGAGTACCTTGAAAGTGAACGATGCCACAACTGCTCAAATCTTAATTGGTTTAATCTTGGTTTTGTTTTTGGTGTTGCCTCAATTTAAGTTCTTGATTTTCTATTGAGGCCGGATCGACCGACGTTAATGGCCGGATGACCGCATTCTTGGACCAAAACGGCGGTCAACATTTTCGATGAGGTATTGTTTTACATTTTTGGTAAAATCCTCGGCCCGGATGACCGACGGCTTTGTCTTGGATCGACCGACCGGTCGAGGACGCGTCAACATTTTCGAGAAGGTTTTCATTGAAAATGCCAGGCGGTGACCCATGAGTAATTGTCGGACCGACCGCACCGGTTTTGGTTGCGGTCGACCTTTTCGAGAGTTCCTAAACGAAATCCGTTTTTAGTAGGCGGACCGACCGCGTGCTTGCTGTGGACTGGCCGGACCCTCTATGCGGCTCTATTTTAGTGCATTAAATGCGTAACAGTCGACCGTTACAACTGAGGCCGGACTGACCGCACTGTGGCTCTGTGGACCCGACCGGCTCATTGAAAAATTAGGAATTTCGTGTCCAACGGCTAGTGGAGTGGGTGGAGGCTATAAATACCTCCCCCACTGCCACTAGAAATGTTGTTGAGCCTCATTTAACATCTCTTGAGCCCTTTGCATTGTTTCCTACTCATTTGAGAGCATTCATTGAGTTTGATAAATTGTGGCATTAGAGAGCTTTCAAGTGAAGAATTCTTGCTCTATTACTCTTGGAGATTGCCGTCTCCTAGACGGTTGGGAGTTGGGTTCGGTGATCTTCTCAAAGGAGATTGTGAGAAGGCCCGGGCATTTGTGAAGGTTGGAGCTCGCCTATCCGGAGAGGAGAAGAGCTACCTCTAGTGATCGAGGAAAGGCTTAATTCGTGGAGCCGGCTTGAATTGATCAAGCTCCCTCAACGTAGATTTAGCGAAGACCGGCAAGTCTTCGATACCACGGGAAAAACTTCCTTGTGTTATTGTGGTTATTTCTAGTCTTTACATTTCCGCACTTATAATTCTAGCTTGTCTATTGTGATAAATTGCTTAGCTAGAATCATATCTTGTTTAGTCTAAGTTAATAATTGAATAAACTTGTTAATTCGTTAAAAAGTTCAAAAACCTCCTATTCACCCCTCTCTAGTCGGTTATCCTTGATCCTACAAGTGGTATCAGAGCTTGGTCTCTCATTGATTTAGACTTCACCGTCTAAGAGAGAAAAGGATGGCTAGTGAGGGAATTGCTATAGGAAAGGCTCCTCTCTTTGATGGCTCAAATTATGCTTATTGGAAAATTAGAATGTCAATTTATTTAAAGGCCATGAGTCCAAGCATTTGGAAAATCGTAAATGATGGTTATGCTATGTCTCTTAATCCACTAGAACCCACGGATCAAGATACGCGTAACTCTCATTTAGATGCCCAAGCTATGAATGCTCTTTTGGCGCTTTGAGCGGATGAGTTCAATAGAGTGAGCAACTTGGAAAATGCTCATGCTATTTGGACAACTCTCGAAATCCATGAGGGTACATCCACGGTCAAAGAAGCCAAATTGCATAAACTTCGGATTAAATATGAGACATTCATAATGTTGCCTCATGAAAACATCAATGAGATGTATTCAAGACTCAACAACATTGTGAATGAGCTCAAAGGCCTTGGAACTAACCTTCTTGATGTTGATGTTGTTACTTAAGATACTTAGGGCTCTTCCGGATAAATATGAGGCGTTGGTGGCGTTATTTCTCAACTTCTTTGAGTTGCCAAGGATGACACCAACGGGGCTTTTGGGCAACCTCATCACAAATGAGTTGTTCAAAAAGGACAAAGAAGAGCTTTTGGAGACATCATCCTCAAAGAAGAAAATTACCGCATTCAAAGCCAAGACGGAATCTAGTGATGATGAGGATGGAGAAGAAGACTCCGACGAGGAGTATGCACTCCTTGTGAGAAGAATGAAGAGAGTCATGAAGAGGCGCCCCAATAGAAGCTATAACTTTGACAAGTTCAAGAAGGGGCAATCCTCAAATGACAAGAAGAGATATAGCAATATTCGATGCTATAATTGTGAAGAAAAGGGACACATTGTTTCTCGTTGCCCCGAAAAGAAGGATGACAAGAGCAAGCCATTCAAGAAGAAGGAATACAACGGTAAAAAGAAGCTTTACAAGGATGGCAAAATGAAGCTCACATCGAGAGTGGGATTCAAATGATGAGTCAAGCGACTCGACTCGATTCCGATGAGGAAGAGTCCCCAAGAAAAAGGGCTAGTCGGTATAGCCATCAAGGAAGCTTCATCGCTATTCTCCACTCCTACTTGCCTCATGGCAAAAGGAGAAAAGGTAAAATCCATTATTGGTGACGAACCAACTTATGATGAATTAATGGATATGCTTGATGATTTAAATGAATATCTTGGAAAAGAAAAATCAAAATATAAGGTCTTAAATAAAGAATATTTTACTCTAAAAGATTCTTATATGGAGCTTAAGGAAACTCACAACTTGCTTATCCAAGAGAATTCACATAAGTCTTGTTCTAGTGTAGGAATTACATGCGATATTATTGATAAAATGCCTAGTATAGAAATTACTAAGACTAGTGCATCTACTTCATGTGATGATCTACTTGCTATGCCATGTTGCTCAAGAGATGATTCAACTGTTAATTTAGCCAATACTTGTGATCCTTCGCTCATTGTTGAAAATCATGAACTAAAAGAACAAGTGACCAAGCTAAGCAAGAGCTTGGAAAGATGTTTCAAGGGTAAGGCCACTCTTGACAAACTTTTGAGCGAGCAAAGGTGTTCATTCAACAAGGAAGGTCTTGGGTATGTGCCTAAGAAAGGCAAGAAGCCGGTAAATAAGCCCACAAGTTTTGTGAGGCAAAATGGTATGTATTGCTATAAGTGCCAGGAAATAGGACATATGCAACAAAATTGTCCTAAGGGTAAGGTTCCATCTCTTGGTATATATGATTCATGCTATATGCTTAGAAAATCTAAGGATGGTAAAGTAATTGCTCATTTTGTTGGCACTTCAATTATGGGCGCTAAAAAGAATGCTATTTGGGTGCCTAAATCCTTGGTTACTAACCTCCAAGGACCCAAACAAATTTGGGTACCTAAAAGAACTTGACTCTTGTTTTGTAGGTGAACTATAAGACCGGTGGAAAACATTGGGTGCTTGATAGTGGATGCACTCAACACATGACCGGTGAAAGAAAAATGTTCACCACATTCGAGAATGGAAAAGGAGTAGACAAGATCACTTTCGGCGATAATAGTAAAGGAAAGGTATTAGGATTGGGTAAAATTGCTATCTCAAATGACCTTTCCATTTCTAATGTTTCTCTAGTAGAATCATTAAACTTTAACTTACTATCCGTTGCTCAAATATGTGATCTTGGACTAATTTGCTCATTCTCTAGTGAAGGTGTAACCATTTCTAACGCAAGTGATGGCTCTTTAGCTTTCAGAGGCTTTAGATTTGGAAATCTTTACTTAGTTGATTTTAGTTCAAGTGAATCTTGTTTAAAAACTTGCTTAATCGCTAAAACCTCATTGGGTTGGCTTTGGCATAGAAGGCTAGCTCATGTTGGAATGATTCAACTTAAAAGCTTTTCAAACATGATTTAGTTGTTGGCTTGAAAGATGTGAAATTTGAGAAAAATAGACTTTGTAGTGCTTGTCAAGCGGTAAACAAGTCGCTAATTCTCATCCTTCCAAAAGTATCATGTCAACTTCTAGACCATTGGAACTCTTACATATGGATTTGTTTGGGCCAACAACCTATAAGAGTATCGGGGAAATAGCTATTGTTTAGTCATTGTGGATGATTACTCTAGATATACATGGTATTCTTCCTAGATGATAAAGGTGAAACCTCCGAATTTTCAAAAGATTTGCAAAAGGGCTCAAAATGAATTTGATTTCAAAATAAAGAAAATCCGTAGTGATAATGGCTCGAGTTCAAAAATACTAAAGTTGAGGACTTTTGTGATGAACTTGGAATAAAGTATGAACTTTCCACAACCTACACTCGGAGCAAAATGGAGTAGTAGAAAGGAAAAATCGAACATTAATTGAAATGGCTAGGACAATGCTTGATGAATATAATACTTAGATAGTTTTTGGGCGGAAGCTATTAACACCGCTTGTCATGCCATAAATCGACTTTTATTTGCACCGTCTTTTGAAAAAGACTTCCTATGAGCTTATTGTAGGAAGAAAACCGAACATCTCTTACTTTCGTGTTTTTGGTTGCAAGTGTTACATTTTGAAGAAGGGTGTTAGTCTTTCAAAATTTGATAGTCGTTGTGATGTTGGTTTCTTGCTTGGTTATTCTTCAAATAGCAAGGCTTATCGTGTCTTCAACAAAAACTCGGTTTAGTTGAAGAAAGGCACGATGTGCAATTTGATGAGACTAACGGCTCTCAAGAAGAGCATGAGAACTTGGATGATGTAGGTAATGAAGCCTTAAGAAAAGCAATGGAACATATGCAAATAGGCGACATCAAGCCCGAAGATAGTCCATCATCTTCCACTCAAGTTGAACCACCCACTTCTTCCACAAGTCAAGTACAAAACATTGAAGAAGTTAACAAGGAAGATGATCAATCATCCAACCTACCACCAAGAATCCACAATGCAATTGCAAAGGATCATCCAATAGATCAAATATTGGGTGACGTAAGTAAGGGTGTCCAAACTCGCTCTCGTGTTGCTTCTTTTTGTGAACATTACTCTTTTGTCTCGTCTATTGAGCCAAAGCTTGTAGAAGAAGCACTTGACGACCCGGATTGGGTGAATGCGATGCATGAAGAACTCAATAACTTTACCCGGAATGAAGTTTGGACTTTGGTGGATCGACCCAAAGAACACAATATTATTGGTACGAAATGGGTCTTTAGGAACAAGCAAGATGAGAATGGATTGGTCATTCGAAACAAAGCAAGATTAGTCGCTCAAGGATTTTCACAAGTTGAAGGTTTAGATTTTGGTGAAACTTTCGCTCCCGTAGCTAGACTTGAATCAATTCGGATATTACTTGCTTTTGCATCATGCTTTGATATTAAATTATTTCAAATGGATGTTAAAAGTGCTTTCTTAAATGGTGAAATATCCGAACTTGTCTTTGTTGAACAACCTCCCGGTTTCGAAGATCCTAAAAAACCAAATCATGTCTATAAACTCTCCAAGGCGCTCTATGGTCTTAAACAAGCTCCTAGAGCATGGTATGAACGCCTTAGAGATTTTCTAGTCTCAAAATGATTCAAAATCGGGAAAATTGATTCAACTTTATTTACTAAAGTTTTAGATGATGAATTCTTTGTATGTCAAATTTATGTTGATGATATCATTTTTGGGTCTACTAATCAAGACTTTTGCAAAGAGTTTGGTGATATGATGTCTAGGGAATTTGAAATGTCCATGATTGGAGAATTGAGCTATTTCCTTGGACTTCAAATCAAGCAACTCAAATATGGGACTTTTATTAGTCAAGCCAAGTACGTGAAGGATTTACTTAAAAGATTTGGCATGGAGGATGCAAAGCCCATCAAGACTCCCATGGCCACAAATGGTCATCTTGATCTAAATGAGGGAGGTAAACCTGTAGATTTAAAACTTTATAGATCCATGATTGGTAGTCTGCTTTATCTTACAGCATCTAGGCCCGATATCATGTTTAGTGTTTGTATGTGTGCTCGTTTTCAAGCTTCTCCGAAAGAATGTCATCTTATGGCAGTTAAAAGAATTCTCAGATATTTAAAGCATTCCTCTAGCATTGGCCTATGGTTCCCCAAAGGTGCTAAATTTGATTTAATTGGATATTCCGATTCCGATTATGCGGGTTGCAAAGTGGATAGAAAAAGCACCTCAGGTAGTTGTCAATTCTTAGGAAGATCCTTAGTATCATGGTCATCCAAGAAACAAAACTCCATAGCCTTATCTACCGCCGAAGCCGAATATGTTTCTGCGGGAAGTTGTTGTGCTCAATTGCTATGGATGAGGCAAACCTTGATGGATTATGGAATTAAATTTGATAAAATGCCTCTTTTGTGTGACAATGATAGTGCGGTGAAAATTGCTAATAACCCTGTTCAACACTCAAGAACCAAACATATATATATTCGCCACCACTTCTTGAGAGATCATGTGAGCAAGGGAGATATTGAAATTAGCCACATAAGAACCGAAGACCAATTAGCGGATATTTTCACCAAACCTTTAGATGAAGGCCGTTTTGCAAATTGAGGAATGAATTAAATGTCATAGATTGTTCTAATGTCATTTGATTACCTTATGTTCTTGAATCTTGATTGAATTCGCTTTTCTATCGTGACTCTCTTATTTCAAGAACTAAGATGGGAAACACAGTTAGGGGGAGTGCTATACAATCACCATGTATACCACAACTCAAATTGTGCACATATCAACAAACATGCTAAAATGTGTCGTTTGAAAAACCAATCCTTTTGGTCAAAAGTCAAAATCTGGTGTTAATCAATCAAACCTCTTGAAAAACTAGCTACATCTATTATTCAGTATATTTCAAAGGTTTTTGGTTGAAAAGATCTCAAAATTATCTATCTTAAAAGAAAAATCAAGTTTTGGCCTAAAACTAATTCTTACTTATCTTATTTGTGACCAAAATTGGTTTTTCTCCCAAAAAGGTTTTCCAAAAGGAATTTGATCTTGCTCCCAAAAGGAAAAAGGTAAAAATGGTTATTCATGACCTTTTTCGTATTCACAAGTTTTTCAAACTCTCAACCAAATCAAAGTTATTTAAGTTCGAATCTCGCTAAAAATAACTTAAAACCAGAAAATTTCGCTAAAGTCAATTCTAGCATAAATTGAGTATTGCTATTTAGGCAATGATCTCCTTCATATATTGCTTCCAAATAGTATTTCATACTCATATATATCCTCACAAAGTGACGAATCTCGTTGCTTACATGGTTTATTTCTTTAAAATGATTTCCTTCAAAATTTGCCTTATTTTCTTAAAAATCTATATTCAAAACTAATTCGTTGATCTAATCTCGTTGAAATTGCTCCAAGATAGTTTTTAAGTTGTGTGCTAAGTCTCTGGAGCAAAGACAACACAAAACTTCTGCAAAAATCCTCAAAGTCTCAGTGCGGTCTAACATTAGCTTATCGGCGGTCAACCCAGGGCTTGTCGCCGGGGCCGGGGCTTTGCCTGCGGTCGATCTGCGCGGGCTTGATTAATCTTGGGCGATTTCTTCCTTCATTTTCTCACCAAACCGTCCGTTTCTCTCATTTCCTCCCCGATGGTTCCCAGTTCCACCGCGTCGTCATACTTGGAGGGTCTCCCTACCTCCTCTCTTCCTCGTCCCTGGACGCTCCTCACCGCCGGACGCCGCCTCCTCGTCTCCGGCTCATCCTCCTCGGAAGGTTCACTCTTTTTTTTCTCTTTTCTCTCCGATTATTTGATCATCCGGTGAATCTCTTCAAATTAATCGACTCCAAGTTGTAATTAGACCGGCTAGATCACTCCCATTGTGTTCTACACAATCTTGTTTGCCGGATTAACCCACATTTTGGGATTTCCCGTGCCTTTGGTAAGAAACCCTAGTTTTTGTGTCTCGGCCGGACTAACTGGCGTGTTGCGTCAGTCAAGACTACTCTGGATCGACCGCCAACCGCCTCTGGTCGATCCGACCCGACATAAAACTTCTGTTTTTGTCAAGTCAATTATCCTTACTTCCAATCAATTCATTCTTTGGTTGTCTTGTCCATCTCTCCAGTGATCATGGCAAGGACCAAGACGGTTGCCGATCCCGGTGCTTCTTCGTCTCGTCCTACTCGCCAGGCTACTCATCGTCCTCCGGTTGAGCATTCCGACAGCGACGAAGCGGATTCTTCGCCGTCCTTATCCTCAGTACCTAGCGCTAGTGAGCATTTGAACGAAGAAGAAGATGCTGATATAGAGTTTGTGCCTGAGCCTCGTGTGAATCTTCACGCAATCCAAAATGATGATTTCAAGCAACTCAGAATGCAGTCTCCTTATGAGCAACCAAGGTCAGCCGAAGATGAGAGATTTCACACTCAATTCCGTGAAGATTGCTACAATCAAGTGGTGCTTCTAAGCGCTTGCATTCCGTATACATAAATTGGACCTATCTCAATGAACAAGCCCAGTATGCGACCTTGTACACTCGCTTTCGCAATGCTGGCTTGGATGGGATTGTTAGCATAAAGTGCAACTTCAATGAGGAGGTAATCCGTCAGTTCTATGCTCTTGCTTACATTCCATCCTCCTTGGCCATGTGACTTGGATAACGAGGCTCGGCGCTACTACACGGCCACCAAGCGTCACTTTGAGGAGGCCCTTAATCTGCCAGCACGTGAGTATGTTAAGATTCACCTTGAGCCCGCGCTGCAGACTCCGGAGCAGTTACAGTTCTATGAGCCTAATGTTAGAGTTGTCCCTGGTAAGGTCACCGGTTTGAGGCCTCTCCCTAGTGTCATTAACAGAATTATCAGGGCCACCATCTTGCCTAGGAGTGGAAATAATGATGCTATTAGAGGACATGCATGGAACGTCATAGATTATGTGATGCAAGGAAAGAAGTTTGATATTATGCACTTAATCTTGACTGAGTTGCAATCCTGTCACACTGATTTGGGAAAGAGGATGTATTATGCTCCTTACATCATGATGCTCATTTTGAGGACCATCGACTTTGATGGTACCACTCCTTTTCCTCACAAACAAGACAAGCGAGGGTGACCACGAGAGATTTGAGAACAGGCCTCTTCACCCGATTCTTGGCGCTCTGCCTCTCCTCGGCCGCTCCTCGGCAGCGGGTGGACTTGATCGATCTTATTAGAGGTTACGCATCGGCATCAACACGATTGTCTCGCTTTGATGCAAGTGGATCGTCGCCTAGAGGTTTTGGATCATCGCATGGATTCTTTGGAGAGGACTACTCGATCTTTGGACTCTCGCCAGACAATGATGGAACAGTCCAACTCTCTTGTGCTTGACGTTTAGATCGGATGGTTGGCTTGGTTTCGTATTGATCCGACATGGTGAGATGACCACTCGCGTCTCGTCGATCGAAAGCGGTATCACTTATTCTCGGCGTCGACGCATTGATCCTCCTCAGCCCTACAACATCATTGCGGCTCCTCCTCCTCCTCCTCCCCCTCTCACGTAGCTTTGGTAGTTGATGCCAAAGGGGAGAAGAGCTAGATGGTCCTATATATCTCTATATATATCTATTAGTTATGGTTAATGAATGAATGCTTGTTGGACTTTTGTGATCTCTTTTGTGTGTAATAATTAGAGGATAAGCTTATTACTCTATTTTGCTATCTTGTAAGCTTATTGAACCTCTTATATATATGAACGCTTAATGCTTTACCGTCTATAAGCTTGGTTGAATGATATCTACTTATATGCTTGTAATCGGTTCAATGTTATCTTGATGAACTTGTTGGTTAACTTTGTGCTTAGATTACCCTCTTGAAATGTTGTTTATAATGCTATATATTGTTGCATTTCCTCAAGTTCCATCATGTAAAAGAAACTCCACCAAAATTTCTCTAAAAATCTACTTGTGCTTGCAAAAATTCTCTACCTTTTATGCACATGTTTAGGGGGAGCTTTCTTCAAAACTGGATTTAGCAAGGAAATAATTCTCAAAACTCATTTAAAGCTTATTGCAAGAATTATTTAGTTGTTAAGTCATAAATAGAATATACACTCACAGTATATTCAAAACAATCATTCTTTCACATATTAAGTGTGTTGTCATCAATTACCAAAAAGGGGGAGATTGAAAGCATCTAGGCCCCTAAAAATTGTTTTGGTAATTAATGACAATATGTGAATATGGGATTAACACATTTATTGAGAATGTACAAGGTTAAGTCCCATCGGCGTTCTTGATGATCAGAAATTGCACGCGAAAGGTTTACATGAAGATCTTACGACTCAAAGGCAAGGTACAATAGTCTAGGATCTTTTGATTTTACCGGTCTTAGGTGAATTGGTTTGAAGATCGGATTATAGGCTAGAAACGGCATACTATTAAGAGGGTGCAAAACTTGAGTACCTTGAAAGTGAACGATGCCACAACTGCTCAAATCTTAATTGGTTTAATCTTGGTTTTGTTTTTGGTGTTGCCTCAATTTAAGTTTACTGATTTTCTATTGAGGCCGGACTGACCGACGTTAACTGGCCGGACTGACCGCATTGCCGGACCAAAACGGCGGTCAACATTTTCCAGTGAGGTACTGTTTTCTGTTTTTGGTAAAATCCTCTGGCCCGGACTGACCGACGGCTTTGTGCCGGACTGACCGCACCCCCGGGTCAGGGACGCGGTCAACATTTTCCAGAGAAGGTTTTCAGTTGAAAATGCGGTAGGACTAACCATGAGTAATTGTCCGGACTGACCGCACCCCCGGGTTTTGGTTGCGGTCAGCCTTTTCCAGAGAGTTCCTAAAACGAAATCCGTTTTTCTGTAGGCCGGACTGACCGCGTGCTTGCCTGCGGACTGACCGGACCCTCCTGTAACGGCTCTATTTCAGTGCATTAAATGCGTAATAACCGATCGCTATAACCGAGGCCGGATCGACCGCACTGCGTGGCTGCTGGTGGCCGAGCTCCTTGAAAAATTGGGAATTTCGTGTCCAACGGCTAGTGGAGTGGGTGGAGGCTATAAATACCTCCCCCACTGCCACTAGAAATGTTGTTGAGCCTCATTTAACATCTCTTGAGCCCTTTGCATTGTTTCCTACTCATTTGAGAGCATTCATTGAGTTTGATAAATTGTGGCATTAGAGAGCTTTCAAGTGAAGAATTCTTGCTCTATTACTCTTGGAGATTGTCGTCTCCTAGACGGTTGGGAGTTGGGTTCGGTGATCTTCTCAAAGGAGATTGTGAGAAGGCCCGGGCATTTGTGAAGGTTGGAGCTTGCCTATCCGGAGAGGAGAAGAGCTACCTCTAGTGATCGAGGAAAGGCTTAATTCGTGGAGCCGGCTTGAATTGATCAAGCTCCCTCAACGTGGATTTAGTGAAGACCGGCAAGTCTTCGATACCACGGGAAAAACTTTCTTGTGTTATTGTGGTTATTTCTAGTCTTTACATTTCCGCACTTATAATTCTAGCTTGTCTATTGTGATAAATTGCTTAGTTAGAATCATATCTTGTTTAGTCTAAGTTAATAATTGAATAAACTTGTTAATTCGTTAAAAAGTTCAAAAACCTCCTATTCACCCCCTCTAGTCGGTTATCCTTGATCCTAAAGAGGTCCAAAGGACAAGGAAAAAGGCGCGTTCAAGCAGAGCCGTCCGATCCTTGAGAAGGAAAGCGTATTTGGATCGGACCACGCGAAGGAAAAAGGGAGATCCAACGAAGAGGAGGATCCAACGGAGGAAATAGATCAAGGGGAGGTCTTGACGGTTAAGATGAGATCAAAGGAGGTCTCAGCGGCCAAGATGGACTCAAAGAAGGTCCTGAACGGTTCAAACGAGTTAAAAGGAAATCTTGACAGCCGGGATGAACCCGAGGGAGGTCCTGACGGTCAAGATGGAAGCAAAGGGAGATCTCAACGGTTAAGACCAACGCAGGGGAGGTCTCAACGGTCAAGATGGAAGCAAAGATAGAGGAGCGACAGAGAGGAAGAGACGCGGAGGAGCAGGAGCCGAGCGGACACGAGGAAAGTTCAAAGGAGGTTCAGATGGACACAAGGAGGTCCAAATGGAGGGGCAGGGGGGAAACAACCCGAATTAGAATTTTAAAGTTCAAGGATGTTTGAAACACAAACCCGAGCTTGGGACGTCTCGGGGGTTGGTTGTGTCCCATGGGAAGGTCAACCGAAGGGGTGGTGTGACTGGGAGGGAGATACGAACCGCAAGGGAGGTCTGGACAGAAAAGGGAGGTTTGGACGAAAAGAGGTCTAAACCACGAAGAGATTCAAACCAACAAAGAGGTCTGAAGAAGATCTGGACTAAAGGAAAGTCCAAGCAACAGGCACAATTGAAGGTCCCGAGAGGTTAAGAGGAGGTCTGAACTAGAGGAAGGTCCAAGCACAAGGGAGGTCTTCCCAAGAAGAAAGATAGAACTAGGCCGAGAGAAAGCACGGAGCAAACAGAGAAAAGGGAAAACTCCAGCAAACTCCAGAAGAAACCGAACCGATTTAGTTGAAGTTTGGTTTAGTCATTTAAAGTTCTTTTAAAATCTCAAGTTCAAGCTTTCAATTCTCATCAAAACAAAATGGTTCTTTTTATTTTGCAAAATCACAAAGACTTCGAAAACCAGGTTGTTACATGTCACCGCTGCCGACGCCATCCTCCTTCCCCGACCGTGCAGGTTCCTGGACTGCCGCCAACCGCCACCACCGGATCTACCGAAGATGCCGCCAGATCCACTGTCGCGCCCGAGCAGCCACCGCCACCCGACATTGTCCTCCTTCCCTGACCGCGTGGGTTCCTGAGCTGCCACTAACCACCGCCATCAGATCCACCGCTGTGCCCGGGCAGTCGCCGCCACCGCCAGCAATGGGGAACTAGGGTCCCCCCCCGCGCATGCTTGCGTTCTTGCGTGGACGGTTGATTCGACCCGAAGTGGGCCGTTTTTAGTGTGTTTTGGCCGGAAAAAAAGACAGTACGTTGATCTAACCGCCGCGCCATCTAGCGCCGCCTGTGTTAGACTTTGTTGCCTTGGTCATCGTGCCATCCAGCGCTACCTACCGATGGCTTTCATTCCATCAGCTGCTATCCCATTTTCGGGAACCAAGCTTAGTGGGACGAACTACAGGTTGTGATCTTCACTCATGGAGATCACGCTCGATGGTCTCCGCCTCTGGGGACATGTTACTGGTGCCCGACCTTGTCTGCCGTCGTCAGTTCAGCCTCCTCCCAGATAGCCTACTTCGGCATCTCCTGCAAAAGATGAGGTTGCCAAGAAGGAGGCAGAGGCCGCTATTGTTGCTGCTGATGAGGCCTTTCAGTATGCCATCGATGCTTTTGAGCGCTGGTGAGCTGATGAGGCCCGTTGAAGAATCTAGACCCGCCGTTATGTGTTAATAGAGTATTTTGATGATTAATGACAAATCTATTTGTGAGACTAACACTTCTATTGTTATACCTATTGTTTAGTCTCAGTTGGATAAAAAAGGTGAAAACCATGGAGGTATGCATTCGACATCATATTCCTATATATTGTTGCATTCCTCGAATCCAAAATATAGGTTGAACTCCACTAAAAGTCTAACTTGAATATGTGCATTTGTTTTTATTACAATTCATGTATGCACACATCTAGGGGGAGTTCACTCTATGTTTTGTGGTTTCATTAGTATTCATCCATATTTCTTTATCCACATATATTGGGGATCTCTACTTTGAAACATATCCTTTGAGTATATAAAACTTGTGTAGTTCATATATACTCATATTACTTTATATTCAATTATTTGCAATTGTGTTGTGGGACTAATGTGTGTGCTAAGATGTGTTCAAGGCTTAGTCCTGGAGTTTGAATGATGACATGAAAAGGAAATACAAAGATGATAAAAGATTAACATGGCTCAAGACAAAGGAGTCGTGCATTGCATTTCGAAAGGCTTCTGGAAAAAGTTCAGTGGAAATCAATATGACCTCATTTGGTAAGCGGTACTACCGATGTGCGGTAGTACCGGAGCTTATTTGACGGAACTACTGCTCAGCGGTATGACCGGGAAAGTTGTGTGGTACTACCGCAACCCGGTATGACCGCGCTTTACTTGGTGGTATTACCGCATTCTGAACGTCTCAACCAACTAATCGCTAATGTGGTACGGTCGGCTCTTGCAGTGGTACTACCGCATTGCGGTCGTTTCGATTTCTAGTTGGCGGTACGATAAAAATAGTAGAGGTGTATTTTGGTTCGATGCCTCTCATTAGAAATCGGTAGTACCGCACATGAGAAACGGTATGACCGGAGAGCGGTATTACTAGATTCTAGTTGGCGATAGTACCGCACCTTTCTGCGATGGCTTGTTTAGAAGCATTTATTGCAGATATATCTTTGTAATTAATGTTAATCATTGTGGGACTAACGTGTTTCATGAGTTGGATGAATAGGTTATGTTCTAGGGTTATTGAGACTTCGGATGGCATCATGAGTTGATCATCATCAAGTCAAAGTTCAAGAAGAGGATGCATCATGTGTTGATGCATATCAAGATCTCGAAGAGGAGATGATCATGAGTTGATCATCAAGTCCAGAGAAGACTCATCATGTGTTGATGGAGGTCAAGTAAAGGATGCATCATGGGTTGATGCATGTCAAGACGATGACCTGGACTTGAAGTGAAGATGTGCGTCATCAACCTTCAAGAAGATGCTCAAGGCAAAGGTATGACTAGCTAGGGCTAAGGATGTGTTCCTAATCTTTTACCGGTCTTGTTGTTTGGTTAGAAGACCGAATTGCTAGTATAGGTTGTCGTACTATTAAGAGGGGTCTTGTTTAGTATTTTGAGTCTTATCATGTGTTGATTGCTCAATCTCGCTTGCTCTAGCTCATCGTGGCATGATACTATTATTTGCAAATGTGTTTTGCAAATAGTCGAGGCTCATGCATTTAATCCTTGCAGCATGTGACTACTTTGCAAATGTGTTTTGCAAATGGTTGAAATCCATGTACCTACTCCTTGTGGCATGATCCAAGTTTGTAAATGTGTTTTACAAATTATTGGGATTCATGCATTTTCCCTTGGCATGGTCTAAGATTGCTTATTGCTATTTCTTTGAACTTAGACCATGGTAGTGGCTCTTGGAATTATGCTTTTTGATTTGATCAAATGTGTTTGATATTAATCAAATAGGTGGGTTGTGTAGCCCTCTGAATAAGCTTTCCATAGAGTCCAAGATCACTCAATTCCGACATCGGAGTCAAAAGTTATAACCTTTTTACCGAGTGTCGTCTGTACTGAAATTGGGCTGCAGTACGACCGCCATGAGAAGAGCGGTACTACTGCATAGAACGGTAGTACCAGCCCTTGTGAGGGTGGTAGTACCGCACCAAGTCTGTAACGACTAGTTTTTGACTGTTTCGTCTCTAAACGGCTAGTTTTTGGTCTAGGAGTTATAAATACCCCCTTGGCCGGTTGAGAGACAACCCTTGGCATCCCATTTCACTCACTTGAGCTAGTGTGAGCTTCTCCTCTCAATTGTGCATGTGTTGCACCTTGTGAGCAAGGAGAGAGGTCTCTAGTTGCATGTGCTGCATCTAGAGGTGGATTTCGTATCTACTTGAGCTTGCGCATTCGCTGCATATGGTGAGAGTCAAGCAAGGGGCTTGGTTTATTACTCTTGGTGTTTGCCGACACCTAGACGGCTTGGAGGCGTCGTGGTTCGGTGATCTTCTTAAAGAAGGTTGTGAGAAGACCCGGATGTTTGTGAGTGTCTTGGTGCTCGCCATCTCCGGAGTGGAGGAAGAGCAACCCTAGTGATCGAGGTGTTGGTTCTTGTTGGAACCGGTCCAAGTGGTTGGACTTACCTCGGAGGGTTTGGCTTAATTCGTAAAGCTGGTCCAATTGATTTTGGGCTTACCTCAACGTGGATTAGGGGAGACCGGCAAGTCTCCGATCACCACGGTAAAACATCGTTGTGTCATTGTGGTTTGATTCCTTGTGCTTTACATTGTGCAATTTACATTCCTTGTATTCAATTGCTTACTTGTATGTGTATGTTTGCTATCATTTATATAGTCTCGTATTGTTGGTGCACTTAGTAAAGACTAATTGATTTAGGCTTTAATTGTGCAAAACCGAATTGATTTACAATTTTGCATAAAACTCGGTTTTAGCCAAAGAAGTTGATCTGGTGGTCAGCGTTGACGACTCCATCCAGCCAGACATTGTTGGTCTGCATGCCACTCGTTAGATCTGGGAGTACTTACGCGAGCGATGCCAAGAAGCAGCGATGCTCAGTTCTTTTCGCTTCAGCGTGAGTTAGAGACGCTTCGCCAGGAGGACTCCTCCATCGACAACTTCCTCCAAGCCCTAGCCAGTCTCTGGCGCCAACTAGACGAGCTAGCTTCTCCGCTCTACCAGGAGTGTCATAAAGTGTAGAAGGCGGATCGTGATCACCTTTGCCTTTATGACTTTGTCTGTCGTCTTCACCCAGAGTTTGAGCCTGTCAGGGCTCAACTGCTGAACCGCTCACCACGACCGACAGTCACCGAGGCTCTTTCGACGCTTCGTGCTGAGGAGCTTCTCCGCGGTTAGCAGCACAATTTGTTCCGGTTGTGCTTGCTATCCCTTCTTCTTCGACTACACCGACAATTCCTACTTCGACTACAGTCCATCCTCAGGTGTCTGTTTCTGAACCTATTTTTGCACCCACTGGGGTTCAGTGCAATTATTACAAGAACTTTGGGCACGACTATCAGCGTTGTGCGGTGCGAAAAAAGCAGATCAAGGCGCGTGGAGTTGGACGCTCCAAGGGGGGCAGGGAGGCCCTTCCTTGACAGGAGGATAGACCAGCACGTTAGGACCTTCTCAGCGAGGTGACTCTGTTCAGCAGTTCTACCAGGCTCTACTTCAGCAGCTCTCTCACAGCTCAGCAGATTCTGCCAGTCTAGCTCAGACGTCTCCTCCAGGTACTTCTTGGGTTCTGGATTCTGGTACCTCTTTTCATGTGACACTGGACTCCACATCTCTCACGTCAGTAGGACCTCCTGTTTTCCTTATCTCTGTTCAGACAGCTGATGGTACTCCTCTGTCTGTCAGTTGTTAGGGCAGTCTTTTGTCCACTTACTTTTATGTTCCAACTGTTTCCCATGTTCCCCAATTTACCATGCAGTTTCTCTCGATGGGTCAGCTCACCGATCTCGGCTATAGAGTAGGTTTTGACTCTCACGCCTGTTTGATCCAGGATCGACAGATAGGGACAGTACTTGGGACTGGTCGGCGCCGTAGGGATCGTCAAGGCCTCTACATCCTTGATCGCCTCCACCTTCCGTCCACTTCAGTTGCTCCTGTCACCTCTACATCTCCTTCCACCACCACTGTTGCCACCACCTCTGGTGTTTTTGCGCAGTGGCATCACTGTTTAGGTCACTTGTGCGGGTCCCATCTTTCTTCATTAGTTCGTTAGGGTGTTCTTGGATGTGTTACTATTGACACGGTCGTGTTTTGTCAGGGTTGTAAGTTGGGCAAGCAGCTACAGCTTCCTTATCATTCTAGTGAGTCCTTATCTTCTCGTCCTTTTGACTTAGTTCATTCAGATGTATGGGGACCTGCGCCTATTGTTTCTAAAGGTGGGCATAAACTTTATGTGATCTCCATTGATGATTATTCCCGTTTTACATGGATTTTCCCTATGTCTAATCGTAGTTAGTTTTTTTGCGATCTATAGTAGCTTTGCAACGATGGTTCGTACTTAGTTTGATTCTCCCATCCGTACTTTTATTGTGATTCTCACGGCGAGTATCTTGTTACGGCGCTTTTAGGCAGTTTCTTTACGAAAGAGGCACTCTTTACCAGTCTTCTTGTCCTGGTGCCCATGCTCATAATAGGGTTGCTGAGTGCAAACATCGTCATCCGATTGAGACTACCCGTGCTCTTCTCCTTGCCTCTCACGTTCCACCACAGTTCTAGGCTAAGACTGTTTCTACAGCTACATATCTCATCAATATGCAGCCTTCCACTGCTCTTAAGGTTGTCAGTCCTATAGAGCGTTTCTACTCTCAAGCCCCCTAGTACACTCACCTTTGTGTTTTTGGCTGTACTTGTTTTGTTCTGCTACAGCCTCATGAACGCACTAAATTATCAGCCTAGTCAGTTGAGTACGTGTTTTTTGGTTATAATTCTGAGCATAAGGGTTATCGTTGCAGGGATCCTTCTGCTCGACGGATCAGGATTTCACGAGACGTTGTCTTTGACGAATCTCGACCTTTCTTCTATCGAGATTCGGCCCCTCCTGTTTCCACCGTTGAGTCGATTTCATGGTTGCCTCTTTCTGACTCTTCACCAATTTCTCCACTATCGCAGTCTTCCCCTAGTCTGTCTCTAGTGGTTCCTTCTATACCTCCGCCTCCTGTCTTGCCTCTCCCGCAAAGATCGCCTCTTGTTCATGCAAAGACCACCGCCTCGCTTTTTGGTACTCACTACTCTAGGCGTCCTTGTCCTTCACCAGTCTCCTCTCCTAGTATCTTACCGACACCCACATCTGATTCTTCTAATGATGCTCCTCGTTACGTCCTTCATAACCGGATATCCCTTCGACCTCCTGATCGTCTTGGATTTGCTCCGATAGCTCATGCTCTCTCTGTCACTGAGCCTAGTTCTTATCGTGAGGCTGCTCTTCATTCTGAGTGGCAACTCGCTATGGCAGAGAAGCTTGATGCTCTTCGACGTACAGAGACTTGTGATATTGTACCGACACATGTGCATGCTCATCCGATCACGTGCAAGTGGGTGTAAAAGATTAAGACCCGGTCTGATGGTACTATTGACCGCTACAAGGCTCGTCTTGTGGCTCGTGGCTTTTAGCAGGAGTACGGTCGTGACTACGATGAGAATTTTGCCCTGTTGCCCGTATGACCACTGTTCGCACTCTTATTGTGGTTGCTTCTATTCGCCGGTGGTCTATCTATCAGCTCGATGTTAAGAATGCATTTCTTAATGGTGTTTTGCATGAGGGGGTCTACATGCAGCCATCACCTGGGTATTCTATTCCCGATGGGCATGTCTATCGTCTTCGTCGTGCTCTTTATGGCCTCAAACAGGCTCCTCGTGCCTAGTTTGCGCGTTTTACCTCAGTGATTACTGCTGTCGGTTTCACTGTCAGTTCCCATGATCCTGCTCTTTTTGTCCATGTCTCATCTAGGGATAGGACACTGCTTCTTCTGTATGTTGATGGTATGCTCATCACTGGTGATGATTTCTCATTCATCACGTATGTGAAGAAGCATCTCGGTGAGTAGTTTTTGATGACTGGTCTTGGTTCTCTTACGTACTTCCTTGGGATTGAGGTCTTTTCCCTGCCTAAGGGCTACTACCTCTCCTAGTAGAAGTATGTCTAGGATCTTCTTGATCGGTCTGGTCTGACTGACACTCGTACTGTTGAGACTCCATAGAGTTATCCCTACAGCTCCGTTCCACTGATGGTGATCTTCTTGAGGATCCTACTCGGTATTGCCATCTTGTTGGGAGTTTGGTGTATCTTGTGAGCACTCGTCCTGATATTGCTTATGATGTTCACATCTTGAGTCATTTCATGGCTCGTCCTTCCCATCTTCACTACAGTCACCTTCTTCGTGTTCTTCACTACTTGCGTGGGACTATCTCTCGTCATTTGTTTTTCTCTAGCACTACCTCACTACAGTTTCAGGCGTACTCCGATGCGACCTGGGCTAGTGATCCTTCTAATCGTCGTTCTCTTTCTGCTTACTGTATTTTTCTTGGCTCCTCCTTGATTGTCTAGAAGACTAAGAAGCAAACCGCAGTTTTCTGTTCGAATGCAGAGGCTGAGTTGAGAGCTATGACGGCAGTGACAGCAAAGGTTACTTGGTTGAGGTGGCTACTTGCAGATTTTGGAGTGCCTGTGATGGGACCTACGACTTTTTTGTCTGACAATACAGGTGCTATCAATATTGCCCGAAACCCAGTGAAGCATGAGCTCACCAAACACAATGGTGTGGATGCTTCATACACTTGCTCATAGGTGCAGGAGGGAGTACTTGCTTTACAGTTTGTGCCACCAGAGTTACAGGTTACTGACTTCTTCACGAAGCCACAGACTAAGGCACAACATTTGTATTTTCTCTCCAAACTCAGTGTGTGTGATCTTCCATGAGTTTAAGGGGGTGTTCGAATAGAACTCTTTTGTATTTCCTTATCTGTATATAGAAATCCCCCTTGTACATCCCTATATATATTGCCCATTAGGCCCTCTTGAATATACACACAATATTCATAACACTGCATACATGTTAAAAACGGTGGATATGAGCTATCAACTTGCGAAGTTGTACCCAAAGTATGACAATTCTACCCTTATCAATTGTAAATTATATGGTAGCTCCATAAAGTTGTGAGGTTGTACCATCTAGTTCGCTGAATTTAAATTTTACTTTCTAGGCTTTCTAAACTTGCTCCTGTTTGTACTGTTGGTCCAATCCACGTTTTCTAACATATTTTGTTGCTAGCATCTGTTACGGTGCCTTGCTAGATACAAATTACACCGGTAATTGAAGAGTAATCAAAGGGAATTGGATAGAGTTGAGACTAGGACCAGCAGGGAATCAAGGGTAGCAAGCAAGGAGGAAGGGGATACAAGGACACAGGAGTCACGAGGAAGAAGAGGCAATGGCCTTGTTCTGATCTGTTCATTTTTGTCGTAGTGTAGTGTGTGCGCTCCTTTTAACCGCAGTCCACTTGACGACCATAGGCCACGACCAAGCCAGCTAGCCCAGGACCCTTGCTGCAGTCCAGTCCGATGCCAAATACATACAGGTCCATGACATTTCTTCTTCCCTTGAGCTGTGGCTTGAACCCAAGCCGCTGTGGTGAAGCAAATATCGACGAGAAGATGTCGAGCTACCTGGATACCATGGAGCTTGTAATTCCTCCTGATCGTTAAGTTCCATTAGGTCTGCAAATGTCAGAAATATGGTGCCCTTCTTCACATACTACCGCAGGGATAGGTGAACTACAGTAGACCAAACTGACTCCCAAACATGCCTTCAACCAAGATGCATCTATCTCTAAGATGTTGAATTTACTATGATAAGGCTCATGTCTAGCCACAGAAAAAGCATCAGGCAAACTGATTGTGGGCTTCCCGTCCACCATTTTACTGCTCACCAAAACAAAGTGACAAACAAATAACCATGAATTCTATTACCTCATTTGCACCACCCTATTACCAAGATGGTCCTCGAGTGGACACACAACTGCTGAATTCCATTCAGCAACCAATCCATAGCTTGCATACCAATGACTGAAATTTTCCTCCAGTTGTACCATAGCATAATGAGGGAACCCAGACAAACAACGGTCAAGCGTGTACACAAATTCTCCAATCAGCCCATAAATATTGTGAGAAGCAAATAACGAGGATTTGACTAAAGGATGATTGCCCATCAAGTGGAGGAAATATGCTTGTGCTAGAAGATTGCACTCGTGCACCCAATCGTTGCACAGAACAAGTATGCTCCTGGGCATTGAATTTGCACATAAGCACAGACTAGCCCAACCATTCAACTTGAATTTGCATTCATGGTTTCTGCAGCTAAGCACTCCGTCTTCTTTGTTGTGAACACAAAATTTGTTTCACGGCCAACCAGCTTCAGATAATTCATGCGCTGCCAGAAATCCCAAGCAGAGAAGACCACATAGAAGAGGCTCTTGTAAAATCCACAATCTGCAATGATTGGCGACCAAATTCTCGTCACTAAGCTTCCACTGCTCCCAGGTGGTGGCCATGGTTTCAGCTCAGCCATCTGCAATGGGGCTCTATAATGCGCATGAGTAGGTGGCGGCCATGGTTGTCGCAGCTCCCAGTCACACATGAACACTTTGACCTCACTCTCACTTAATTGGATGGCCACATAATGCACTTGGTCCAGTGGCGGATTCCCTCCTGGTCCCAATGGATCAAGAGGGCGCAAAGGTGCAAGCAACGAACCCGAACACAACCCTTACTTGCGGAAAAAGGTTGACATCGCCCATGGTGGCTGTGGCGGCGGCCGGGTCACCGTGATCAGCCTTGATGTGGCTATAGGTGCAACCGACATAGCTGCGACACCGATGGACATGAACGATGGGGTAGCAACACCAACACTCTTAGGCTGTATGCATCGTTGATTCAGAGGCCGGGAGAGGTTTTCTCTTCTATTATCTAAAATGCAACACCAACACTCTTGCTCAGGCATTCCAAGGAAGACGCCTTGATGTTGAGGGTGACACTGGGGTTGAGTGCAACACTAGGGGTATCCACAGCCGCACTGATTTCTTCCTTGTCCTCCATGACCTTGTCCTTGCGAACAGAGCTGTTGTGCTTTCTATTCATTTTCCAGCACACCGAAGAACAAGTGATGTGTGTTAGAAAAGAGAAGAGTAGGATTTTCCCATTCACAATTATGCAGCTTATTCATTAATTGAGAGGTATATATAGACATTGTTAGATGGGTCTTACGGGTCACATGGACCTCATGGGCCAGAGAGGGAGAAGGAGAATGTATAACACTCTTAATATTCTTAACACCCCTCTTCAAACTCAAGGCGGATTAGAATGATCTTATGCATTGAGTTTAAGTAGATGATGAAGAATCTAGACCCGTCATTATGTGTTAATGGAGTATTTGGTAATTAATAACAAATCTATTTGTGAGACTTACACGTTTATTGATATACATATTGCTCAATCTCAATTGGATCAAAAGATGAAAATCAAAGAGGTATGCATTCGACATCATAATCTTATATCTTATTGCATTCCTCAAATCCAAAATATAGGTTGAACTCCACAAATAGTCTAACTTGAACATGTGCATATATTCTCATTACACATTTATGTATGCACATATCTAGGGGGAGTTCACTCTATGTTTTGTGGTTTCATTAGTATTTATCCATATTCCTTATCTACATATATTAAGGATCTTTACATTGAAACATATCATATGAGTATACAAAACTTGTGTAGTTTATACTTACTCATATTTATCTACATTCAATTATTTGCAATTGTAATAGTTGTCATCAATTACCAAAGAGGGAAAGATTGATGTATCTTGTCCCACCATTATGAGTTAATGGTATGTTGTGGTAATTAGTGACAATCATTTTGTGGAACTAATATTTTCTATGAGTTGGATGAATAGGTTATGTTCCATAATGATGAAGACTTTGGATGACATCATGAGTTGATCGTCATCAAGTCAAGAGTTTGGAATAAATGGATGCATCATGTGTTGATGGATATAACGAACTTGAAGAAAAGGAAATCATCGTGTGTCGATAATGTTTAAGAAGAGGAGATGATCATGAGTTGATCATCAAGTCAAAAGAAGACCCATCATGTGCTAATAGAGGACATGTGAGGAAAATCATCATGTGTTGATGATACTCAAGTCAAGACTCAGGATGAAGGATGTCATCATGTGTTGATGAGCATCAAGACAAGATCCCAAAGTGAAGAAGATCATCATGCGTTGATGATATTCAAATCAAGAATCCGGACTTGAAGTGAAGATGTGTGTCATCAAGCTTCAAGTGTTTGTGCAAGGCAAAGGTATGACTAGCTAGAGCTAAGGATTTGTTCCTGGTCTTTTACCGGTCTTGGTATTTGGATGGAAGACTGGATTACTAGTGTAGGTTGTCGTACTATTAAGAGGAGTCTTGATTAGTAGCTTGAGTTAGTCATGTGTTGATAGCTCATTATGTTTGCTCTAGCTCTCGTTAGTATGTTGCCAATATTTGCAAATGTGTTTTGCAAATAGTTGAGGCTCATGCATAATCCTTGTAGCATGTGACTTTAGTTTGCGAATGTGTTTTGCAAATGGTTTAAATCCATGTACCTTATTCCTTAGCGCATTGATTTTAAAAGTCGGCAAATGTGTTTTGCAACTTGCTTTATCATGTGTTAGCATTGCGCTTCAATTGGCAAATGAGTTTTGCATTGTGAATTGAAGCAAAGTGAAAAACCTCTCTGTGGTCTGGCGGTCTGACCGCCAGTAGCCACCGGTCTGACTGGTGGTATATCGGTCTGACCGCCATGGTTGGAGCGGTCTGACCGGCCGCCTGTTACCACAAAAATTGTGCGGTAGTACCGCGTGTGTTCAGCGGTGCTACCGTTGTGCGGTAGTTCCGAGATTTCTTTGGTGGTACGTTTATTCTAGAGACGGTGTTTTTGTTGATTGCCCTTGGTTTTTTGAGCGATCCGACCGCAGCATATCGGGCGATCTCGATCAGTTTGAGCGATCCGACCGCCATTAGTGGTCGGTCGACCGTAGATAAGCTCAACGGCTAGTTTTATAGCCGTTGAGCTGAAATGTCTAACCGCCATTAGTTGGCGATCGACCGATTTCTCCTCGATTCTCTGGAATCTTTCTGTGACGCCTCGAGTTATTACCCCAAGGGTAATTACTCTTAGGCATCGGATTACTATTCGTTTGCTCGAGAAAACACCGCTCCAACGAATAGTAAGCCTTTACCGAGTCACGCATAGCGAACAATAAGATAGAAACTATACATTTTATTCCATGTCGCCACGCAGACTAGGGTTCTTAATACAAATATTATCAGATTACCAAAAGGAATCTGCTCCGCTTTCTCGTCAACATCAAGTCCCGACCTTCTATTCGTCCCATGAGTCAAAAAGGGCGTCCATCTCGCTTTGATCCTCATAGCGGTGCCTTCTCCTCCAATAAAGCTTTGTTTGATCTGCATGTCCGTCATCCCACTCGGAAAGTTCTTACCGCTAGGATCTACAAAGGAGAATACTAACAAGGTTGAGTACACGAATGTACTCAAGAAGCATTAATAGCAAAGAATGCAATTTGGATGACTATCTCTAGTTGTTATCACATTTTCTAAGTCATCTCAATTCGAAAATAATTTAATAACATTTAGATGGCAAATTTTATCTGAAAACACTACTTGTCACTCGGAGAGAAGAAAGACCTCCCATGTTCCGTAGACTCCAATCCAGGAGACTGGCATGAATTCATGATTTTGCATAGCACTGCGAAGGCTTTGTACCACTTTACCCATAGTCATTCTGAGCTCTAAATGAGCCGGATCCCCTGCATTTCCTTTGATGCGGGTTCGAGTTCAGAATACAGAACGTTTCCCATGCTACGTGATTAAGTCTCCACCCATTACTTTCCGTCGGTGCTGATTTAATCACGCTGCTGACCTCGTCATACACCGAGTTCCAGAAATGTTGGTTGAGGCGGCCATCGTCCGTGCTCAACACTCCACCTTGGGTCGGCTCTCTTCCGTTCCCAATCACTCCAATGTGACCCATTGTGGAGATCATAATTACGTAACATGGTAGCATTTTCTGCCCGCCTAAACGGGAAAATGGTTGGTACTAATTTTACGGCTTCAGACCGAGCAAGAGTTTTGTTTGTCCTTATATTATAACCATATGTAAAAAGGGACCCACCTCTTACCTCATCATCATCATCATCGTCGCGTTCCCCTGCCAGGGCCCCCTTTTACCAACCATAATAATAATTCTCATTCATTCTTTCTTTCTCATTCTCATTCCTTTCATCATCATCATCTTAATCATTTTCATCTCAATCATATTCATCTTAATCACATTCATCTTAGTCATATTCATCTTAATCATTTTTATCTTAATCATTTATTTAAGTTTTGAGAAAACAATTTTGATGCAATAAACATATAGTGCAATATACGGTTTACATTTAAATTAACTATGTTAATGGTCAAGAGGATAGCTTGCCTCAGAGAGTTGTAGGAAAGATTGGCGTCGACGAATCTCGCCGATTTCTTACGCTTGCCGGGTTGGTTAGTCTCTGTTGCAAACGGTGGCACGGATAGTAATATAAATAAATACATAGTGGATTTTGAGTGATATAATAAATATCTAGGTTAGTGACTCCTAATTGTTAGCACAGTTTAATTTAAATAAATATTTTTCGAGAGCTACACCAAGTTAGTCCTTCCCAAGCGATCGTTCTATTTTCTATGCACTAAGGTAGAAACCCGAGGTTCGCTTTAACTAACGAGAAATAAAACACTACTCGCACTCACAACTAAAACAAGAAATCAATTCTAATTCGATAGGGGCGCTTAAATGATTCTACTTAGGTGCGCGCCTTTTATTACTTTGTTGCACAAGTTTGGGGTTGCTTTAATTAAACTAACAAAATTAAAGCGGTTCATTTAGTACGACTAAGCGACATACTAAGCACAGGTTTGCTACGCATGCAAAATGACTTATTACCAATGAGAGCTAACGGCAACTCAAGTTATTTTAGTCATTATTCCACGATTTGTTGTAAGTTGGTTAATTCAGCAATATCCACATTAAATTATTTAGTCGCGAGGGTTACATGACTAATAGTTGATTAATTTATCGGTTATCTTGAATAAACGTAGTAATCGCACAAATAAATAAAGTCTCGCAAAACTCAAATCTCACTAATTAAGATATTCTAATTTTCTAATCTCTCTTTAACCCCTCTCTCTCTCTCTCACACACACACACTAACACACACACACAGCACCCATACACGCACACACTAACACACTCTCATCTCCCTCTCTCACTCACTCTCTCTCTCTCTCCTCTCTCCGGAAGAAAGCAAAATCCCCAAATCTCTCCTCTCTCCTCTCTCTCAATCTCTCTCTCTTTCTCCCATCACTTGCCTTGGGGTTCAAGAATCGGCTCGGCTCGGCCCGGCCCCTCTCCCGCCCGCCTCAACAGCGCCTGGCCGTCGGCCTCAGCTTGTCCGGCCGGTTGGCTCCAGACCACGCCTCCCCACGGTTCTTGCCGCCTCCTTGGTTGCAGACCGCCTCAAGATCGGCCGCACCAACTCGAACGCCGTTCTTGACCCGGTCGGGTTGCCCGGCGCCCATGACTTCGCCGGTTCCTTCTAGGCGGCAGAAGGCCCCTCGGCCCGTGCCTCTGGCAGGCCGGCCTCCTCCGGCCTCGCCGCCTCGCCTACTCGCTCCGAGGTTCCTTTCTTCCCATTATGTTAACTTGATTTTTATGGTTAAGCATGGTGTAGGGTTCCTGATATTTTGCTTGATGATGCTCATGTATGCATGCCTCCCTGGTGATGGATTCTGGGGTGGTGGGTAATAGAGGTGGACGATGGATGATGGGTTCGGTTGTTACAGAGGTTCACCTCCTGCTACCCTTCTACTGCTCTGGGATGACCATATGTTAACCTGATGCTATGTGAATGATGAATGCGTATGTGTGTATACTGAGGTGCTATTGTGGATTACCTCCTGTTGGGTTCAAGAATGGGGAGGGGGATGGTAGCGCCGGCTTTGAGCTGGTGTTCTTCTCCTCCTCCTTGCTGCGATCGGTTCTTAGGCGATGATGAGATGATCTCTGAGCCTCCTCCTCCTTGCGTGCTTGATGGCTGCAGGCTTCGGCTTTGTTGGTGAAGTCCTGGCTGGCTTCCTCCTCTTGATCCCTTCCTCTATTCTCTGTGATTCTTGTGGATGGTGGTGATGCTGTGCTGATGGGGACTTGTGCTTGACTGCTTGTGCTTGTGCTCTCGGTTGATGAACTGGGGCTGGGGAGATGAATTTTGTGGCTAAGTGTTGGGGGAAATGAATGCTGGCTGGGGGGTGATGGGGGAGATGAATGTTGAGCTGGGGGAAAGTATTTGTTGTGCTTGCTTTGGGCTTGTGGCTTGCTGGCTGGTTGTGCATGAATGCAAATGGGGAGAAGGCAATGTGTGGCTTCGGTTATATATCCTCTTGCCCAAACAAAAGACCATTTTGCCCATGCTCATATACTCATGGTAATGTTCTCGGTGGGGGCTTTTTGGTCTGTGGTTGGGAAATCACTATTCGTGTGATTTTCTGTGGTTGAGTTCTTTAATATACGCGGTTGTCGGATTAAGGTAAACGCCGGATGATGAGACCTCTGAAAGCAAGGTGGTGCTTGGTTAACTCTAGTTAGGCTAGGTACCTTGACAAACAAGGGGTCAAGTAACTTGAGTTGATCAGGAGCCCTAGTGTGCTTCGGAGAAATTCTCGGCGGCCTCTTCTAATCTTCTACTTTCTATTTTCTATTATCCACATGGCTTCACTTACTAACCGCTTTCTAATTTTCTAACGAGCGATTTGAGACGGATCGAGAGATGGCTCTATGGATTGGTGCTCAAGGTACAAGGTGACCAGATGGCCGATGCTACCGTGATGCAAGAAGCGATATATGATTTAATTAGTTGTTGTAATAAGCATTGCAAATGATCAGATAATTAATTTTTGATGCAAGCAAATGGGTCTGTAATATATTACTTCTGTTTGGTATTTGGATAGATGCAAAAATGGTCTTTGATTGTATTGAGATGTGGAAATATTTCTGAGTTTGTATGGATGATGTATTTATGCCTGCAATGGATTTATTGTTGTGATTGACTCTTGATTGATAAAGATGTTGGAGAAATTATTTTTATAACCCTCTTGTTGTCAGATGTAGCGATTTTGCGCTTGATATTAACTCTGAAATTAATATTTGTTCTGGATTAAAAGAATTTTAATTATCGCTAATTACAGATTACTGTTAGTTAGTTTAGGTTAATTTTGCGGGTCCTCACATCCTACCCCCCTTGGAAAAATTTCGTCCTCGAAATTGAAATCTCTCCTGAGGGGTTTTCGGGTAGGCTTCTTGTAGCTCTTCGTCGTCTTCCCACGTGGCTTCACTGCTGGAACGAGTCTTTCCTTGCGCTCTGCACAAATGTGCAGTCTTGCTCCTTATCTTCGGGTCTTCTTGTCGGATTCGGATCCCACGATACTGCAATCATATCCCCTTGAGTTTCTTGATGGACGCTGATTGGCCATCGCGACTACTTGTTTCCTAGGTGATTAGTCCATTTCAACCTAGAAATACTTCTAGTTCCCTCGCTTTTGCCACAACGAGGTTTTCTAGAAGCTTGATATTGCAGAACGCAAACTATCATGGATGCTCCAAGGGCTCATAATTTTATTGCTCTTCACTAGCAATGCAATCAAAAGAAATAATACTCATGGGGATTGAAAGAATAGTGTACCCGTTCTTTGCGTCTTGTACTTCTTGATCTGCTTGATGATCACATGAGTCAGCGTATGCCCTCTTCCACCTCCTTTCTTGACGGGTTGGTTACCTCCGGTTGGCTTCATGTGGGTGATCTGTGGTGGTGCCTGAGTAGGCGGTCTTGACACAAATGCTCGTGGTGGTGGGGTTCCAGACGCTCCCATGGTGAGGACAATCAATCTTACGATGACCCTATTGTCCGCAATTGAAGCATGCATCTGTTCCTCTCGCAATCCTTCGTCAAATGGCTTCCTCGCACTTTCCACATCTAATTGCTATGGGTACGGGTTGTAGGCCGGGTTATGGGTATATGCAAGGGTGGGTTGAAGGGTTGTTTGTGGAGGTGGTCCATATACTTGTGGTCATTCTCATGCGGCATATGTGGACGAAGTCTATGAGCAGGTGGGGGATGATGGTGGTCGATTTTGGTTTTCTTCCTCCGCTCTTCGGTGAGGTTGGAGTGTTCATTTTCCAGAACTATGGCTCTGTTGACCAGGTCTTGGAATTCGGTGATTTTGTGGATAGATAGGAGCATTTTAAGGTAAGGGTGCATTCCATTCAAGAATTTCTCTATTTTCTTCTCCTCGTCGTCGGCGTCGGTTTGGGCGTGGCGGAAAGGTCATTGAATTGACTCAAGTAATCAACCATCTTGCTCCCTCCTTGGGTTAGAGCTCTAAATTCTCGCTTCTTTAATTCCATCCTTCCCGCAGGCACATGCGTTTCAGTGAAACGGATCTTGAATTCAGCCCAATTGACGGGTTGCTCGCTGACACGGTTACGGTTGTAGTTGAGCCACCACGTGGTCAAGGGTCCGATTAATCGGTGCGGCGTCTTCAACCTTTTCTTCATCGGAACATCCGATCGTGCCCAACTTCTTTTCCACTTCTTCTAACCAATCATCAAGGCGTCCAATGGATCGTGCCTTGGCAAAGGTGGGGGCGAGTCTCAAGAAAGTCGCCTGACTAACCCCGCGAGTTGGTTGTGAGGTAGTAGGGGCTACTCGAGTTAGGGCGCCCATGAAGCGGTTACAGCTTTCTGAGCTTCCTTCCCGAGTTTTCAGCTTCCTCACGAGTTTTCGAGAATCAAAACCTCGACCATTATTCCTAACGGGTCTGTAGCGTTGGTGGACGGTTGTTGACTGGTTCCTGGTATGGTAGTAGCTTGGGGTTGAACAGGTGTTGACTCATTGAGGTTCGCTGCCGGATTCTCTGTTGGTTGACCTTGTGGCATGAGTTCGAGTGCCAATCCCAATTCACGTGCCTCACTTCCTTGACCTTCCATCTGTGGGGTAGATGGCTTAGAGATGGTTGCATTAATTGTTGTAATTATAGTTTCTCATATTTTAGGTGATTCTTTTTTGCTGGTTACGTTAGTTATTAACCAATTCAGCAATAATTTATGGTAGAGAAGGAGTTATCGTATTTGTCTGACAGAGTTAACTTCATGGGTGGGTTGTATTATGCCATACACATATAGTCAAATAACACCAAGAAACAAGGAGATGCAAAAGATCCAAATCCTATTCTAGCCGAGTTTCTCGTGCTCGACCACGCTTGAGATCCTGTTCTCAAGACCGCCCAAACCACGTGTTTGGGACCGCCGAGCTTGCCTCTGAGTCGACCTATACTACCACGGATCCACGTGCCTGTGCACGCCGAGATCCGTTCGAGACCGCCTAATGCGTGTTGGGAAGCGCCAGGCTCATTCTCGAGTACGCCCGAGATTTCGCTCTGGTGCGCCAGAGCTACACGCTGAGTGCCACGGACCACTCGTCAGGAAAAGCGAAGTCGTAAATGGGATAAGACATATTTTTACAATCGTCACCATTATCTTTATTTTCTTTAGCGATTATGGGTGACTTTGATTGTCGACAGTCATCTTTTGTGATATAGATGAAAAGGTAAGGGGCTAACGGGTATGGTCCATACTTATCCCGAAAATGGAGAAGCATGGTCCACGCCAGAGTTTCTACTACATGCCTCTAACCCCTGCATGTAACTTAAAATCTTATATTGATACCCCAACACCTATATTCTCAAGCATTACGCCTAGGTTGAATTGCTAGTCCGACAAAGTTTAATTAACAGAATTAACAACACGAGTCCTATGACTAAACACATGCTTCCCCGCACTCTCGTGACTAAAACGAATCTAAATCTCCTATGAACGAAGGGTTTTACGTTAGCGGTCAGTCTCTCTAAGGAAGATAAGCTTTTTAACATAATACTTTTGAAAAGAGACGGAAAGTAAATTGATATGGAGATAAGAGTTAAGAAAATAATTAGTGCAATATAGCAAGCGAGAAAAGCACACCTAAGTTCTTGCTCTGCTTATTTTATTAGCGTGGCTTGATCTTATTGCTCGATACACTGTGACGCCTCGAGTTATTACCCCAAGGGTAATCACTCTTAGGCATCTGATTACTATTCGCTTGCTCAAGAAAACACTTGCTTCCAACGAATAGTAAGCCTTTACCAGAGTCACGCAGAGAACAATAAGATAGAAATCGTACATTTTATTCGATGAATCGCCACGCAGACTAGGGTTCTTAATACAAATATTATACAGTTACCAAAAGGAATTGCTCCGCTTTTCTCGTCAACACTGAAGTCCCGACCTTCTATTCGTCCCATGAGTCAAAAAGGGCGTCCATCTCGCTTTGATCCTCATAGCCGGTGCCTTCTCCTCCAATAGTCATTTGAAGATCACGATGTGTCGCTATCCCACTCGGAAAGTTCATTACCGGCTAGGATCTACAAAGGAGAATACTAACAAGGTTGAGTACACGAATGTACTCAGCAAGCATTAATAGCAAAGAATGCACTGGATGACTATCTCTAGTTGTTATCACATTTTCTAAGTCATCTCAATTATGAAAATAATTTAATAACATTTAGATGGCAAATTTTAATACTGAAAACACTACTTGTCACTCGGAGAGAAGAAAGACCTCCATGGTTCCGTAGACTCCAATCCAGGAGACTGGCATGAATTCATGATTTTGCATAGCACTGCGCAGGCTTTGTACCACTTTACCCATAGTCATTCTGAGCTCTAAATGAGCCGGATCCCCTGCATTTCCTTTGATGCGGGTTCGAGTTCAGAATACAGAACGTTTCCCATGCTACGTGATTAAGTTTCCACCCATTACTTTCCGTCGGTCTTTGATTTAATCCACGCTTGACCTCGCCATACACCGAAGTTCGAAAAATGTTGGTTGAGGCGGCCATCGTCCGTGCTCAACACTCCACCTTGGGTCGGCTCTCTTCCGTTCCCAATCACTCCAATGTGACCCATTGTGGAGATCATAATTACGTAACATGGTAGCATTTTACGCGCCTAAACGGGAAAATGGTTGGTACTGAATTTACGGCTTCAGACCGAGCAAGAGTTTTGTTTGTCCTTATATTATAACCATATGTAAAAAGGGACCCACCTCTTACCTCATCATCATCATCATCGTCGCGTTCCACTGCCAGGCCCCCTTTACCAACCATAATAATAATTCTCATTCATTCTTTCTTTCTCATTCTCATTCCTTTCATCATCATCATCTTAATCATTTTCATCTCAATCATATTCATCTTAATCACATTCATCTTAGTCATATTCATCTTAATCATTTTTATCTTAATCATTTATTTAAGTTTTGAGAAAACAATTTTGATGCAATAAACATATAGTGCAATATACGGTTTACATTTAAATTAACTATGTTAATGGTCAAGAGGATAGCTTGCTGTAGAGTTGTAGGAAAGATTGGCGTCGATTTAATCTCGCCGATTTCTTCTCGCCTATTTGGTTAGTCCTCTGTTGCAAGCGGTGGCACGGATAGTAATATAAATAAATACATAGTGGATTTTGAGTGATATAATAAATATCTAGGTTAGTGACTCCTAATTGTTAGCAGCTTTAATTTAAATAAATATTTTTCGAGAGCTACACCAAGTTAGTCCTTCCCAAGCGATCGTTCTATTTTCTATCGCACTAAGGTAGAAACCCGAGGTTCGCTTTAACGAACGAGAAATAAAACACTACTACGACTCACAACTAAAACAAGAAATCAATTCTAATTCGATAGGGGCGCTTAAATGATTCTACTTAGGTGCGCTTCCTTTTATTACTTTGTTGCACAAGTTTGGGGTTGCTTTAATTAAACTAACAAAATTAAAGCAGTTCATTTAGTACGACTAAACGACTGACTAAGCACGTGGTTTGCTACGCATGCAAAATGACTTATTACCAACAGAGCTAACGGCAACTCAAGTTATTTTAGTCATATTCCACGATTTGTTGTAAGTTGGTTAATTCGCAATATCCACATTAAATTATTTAGTCGCGAGGGTTACCTGACTAATAGTTGATTAATTTATCGGTTATCTTGAATAAGCGTAGCCTTCGCACAAATAAATAAAGTCTCATAAAACTCAAATCTCACTAATTAAGAAATTCTAATTTTCTAATCTCTCTTTAACCCTCTCTCTCTCTCTCACACACACACTAACACACACACAGTAGCACCCATACACGCACACACTAACACACTCTCATCTCCCCTCTCACTCACTCTCTCTCTCTCTCCCTCTCTCCAGAAGAAAGCAAAATCCCCAAATCTCTCCTCTCTCCTCTCTCTCAATCTCTCTCTCTTTCTCCCTCTTGCCAGTGGGTTCAAGAATCGGCTCGGCTCGGCCCGCCCTTCCCTTCCGCCGCCTCAATCAAGCCTGGCGCCCGTCGGCCTCAGCCTTCTCCGGCCCAGTTCGCACCACCGCCTCCTCACGGTTCTTGTCGCCTCCTTAGCCTTGCCGACTTGCAAGATCGTTCAAGGCCGCCGTTCTTGACGCCGGTTGCCCGGCGCCATGACTTCGCCGGTTCCTTCTAAGCGTGGCCTTCTAGGCAGCGCCGCCTCGGCCGTGCCTCTCGCGCTGGCTCGGCCCGACCTCTGGCCGCCTCGCCCTCGCCTACTCGCTCGAGGTTCCTTTCTTCCCATTATGTTAACTTGATTTTTATGGTTAAGCATGGTGTAGGGTTCTGATATTTTGCTTGATGATGCTCATGTATGCATGCCTCCACGGTGATGGATTACGGGGTGGTGGGTAATAGAGGTGGACGATGGATGATGGGTTCGGTTGTTCAGAGGTTCACCTCCCGCTACCCTTCTCTTGCTCCGGGATGACCATATGTTAACCTCGATGCTATGTGAATGATGAATGCGTATGTGTGTATCTTGAGGTGCTATTGTGGATTACCTCTGTTGGGTTCAAGAATGGGGAGGGATGGTAGCGCCGGCTTTGAGTGGTGTTCTTCTCCTCCTCCTTCTGCGATCGGTTCTTAGGCGATGATGAGATGATCTCTGAGCCTCCTCCTCCTTGCGTGCTTGATGGCTGCAGGCTTCGGCTTTGTTGGTGAAGTCCTGGCTGGCTTCCTCCTCTTGATCCCTTCCTCTATTCTCTGTGATTCTTGTGGATGGTGGTGATGCTGTGCTGATGGGGACTTGTGCTTGACTGCTTGTGCTTGTGCTCTCGGTTGATGAACTGGGGCTGGGGAGATGAATTTTGTGGCTAAGTGTTGGGGGAAATGAATGCTGGCTGGGGGGTGATGGGGAGATGAATGTTGAGTTGGGGGAAAGTATTTGTTGTGCTTGCTTTGGGCTTGTGGCTTGCAGGCTGGTTGTGCATGAATGCAAATGGGGGAGAAGGCAATGTGTGGCTTCGGTTATATATCCTCTTGCCCAAACAAAAGACCATTTTGCCCATGCTCATATACTCATGGTAATGTTCTCGGTGGGGGCTTTTTGGTCTGTGGTTGGGAAATCACTATTCGTGTGATTTTCTGTGGTTGAGTTCTTTAATATACGCGGTTGTCGGATTAAGGTAAACGGATGATGAGACCTCTGAAAGCAAGGTGGTGCCGGTTAACTCTAGTTAGTCTAGGTACCTTGACAAACAAGGGGCTGGCTAACTTGAGTTGATCAGGGAGCCCTAGTGTGCTTCGGAGAAATTCTGACGGCCTCTTCTAATCTTCTACTTTCTATTTTCTATTATCCACATGGCTTCGACTTACTAACCGCTTTCTAATTTTCTAACGAGCGACGGAGACGGATCGAGAGATGGCTCTATGGATTGGTGCTCAAGGTACAAGGTGACCAGGATGGCCGATGCTACCAGGATGCAAGAAGCAGATATATGATTTAATTAGTTGTTGTAATAAGCATTGCAAATGACTGTATAATTAATTTTTGATGCAAGCAAATGGGTCTGTAATATATTACTTCTGTTTGGTATTTGGATAGATGCAAAAATGGTCTTTGATTGTATTGAGATGTGGAAATATTTCTGAGTTTGTATGGATGATGTATTTATGCCTGCAATGGATTTATTGTTGTGATTGACTCTTGATTGATAAAGATGTTGGAGAAATTATTTTTATAACCCTCTTGTTGTCAGATGTAGCGATTTTGCGCTTGATATTAACTCTGAAATTAATATTTGTTCTGGATTAAAAGAATTTTAATTATCGCTAATTACAGACATCGTTAGTTAGTTTAGGTTAATTTTATGGGTCCTCACATCCTACCCCTTGGAAAAATTTCGTCCTCGAATTGAAATCTCTCTGAGGGGTTTTCGCAGGCTTCTTGTAGCTCTTCGTCGTCTTCCCACGTGGCTTCACCGCTGAACGAAGTCTTTCTTGCGCTCGCACAAATGTGCGATCTTGCTCCTTATCTTGGTCTTCTTGTCGGATTCGGATCCCACGATCTCGCAATCATATCCCTTGAGTTTCTTGATGGACGCTGATTGGCTTCGCGTTTACTACTTGTTTCTAGGTGATTAGTCCATTTCAACCTAGAAATACTTTCTAGTTCCTCGCTTTTGCCACAACGAGGTTTTCTAGAAGCTTGATATTGCAGAACGCAAACTATCATGGATGCTCCAAGGGCTCATAATTTTTATTGCTCTTCACTAGCAATGCACCGAAAAGAAATAATACTCATGGGGATTGAAAGAATAGTGTACCCGTTGCTGCGTCTTGTACTTCTTGATCTGCTTGACAATCCACATGAGTCAGGCGTGCGGGCCCTCTTCCAGCTCCTTTCTTGACGGGTTGGTTACCTCCGGTTGGCTTCATGTGGGTGATCTGTGGTGGTGCCTGAGTAGGCGGTCTTGACACAAATGCTCGTGGTGGTGGGGTTCCAGACGCTCCCCGCGGGTGAGGACAATCAATCTTACGATGACCCGGTTGTCCGCAATTGAAGCATGCATCTGTTCCTCTCAGGCAATCCTTCGTCAAATGGCTTCCCCTGCACTTTCCACATCTAATTGCTATGGGTACGGGTTGTAGCTGGGTTATGGGTATATGCAAGGGTGGGTTGAAGGGTTGCTGTGGAGGTGGTCCATATACTTGTGGCTGTTGCTGCGGCATATGTGGACGAAGTCTATGAGCAGGTGGGGGATGATGGTGGTCGATTTTGGTTTTCTTCCTCCGCTCTTCGGTGAGGTTGGAGTGTTCATTTTCCAGAACTATGGCTCTGTTGACCAGGTCTTGGAATTCGGTGATTTTGTGGATAGATAGGAGCATTTTAAGGTAAGGGTGCATTCCATTCAAGAATTTCTCTATTTTCTTCTCCTCGATCGACGTCGGTTTGGGCGTAGCGGGTGAAAGGTCATTGAATTGACTCAAGTAATCAACCATCTTGCTCCTCCTTGGGTTAGAGCTCTAAATTCTCGCTTCTTTAATTCCATCCTTCCCGAGTACATGCGTTTGATTAAACGGATCTTGAATTCACCCAATTGACGGGTTGCTCACGACACTGATTACGGTTGTAGTTGAGCCACCACGTGGTCAAGGGTCCAGATTAATCGGTGCGGCGTCTTCAACCTTTTCTTCATCGGAACATCCGATCGTGCCCAACTTCTTTTCCACTTCTTCTAACCAATCATTGGCGCCCAATGGATCGGCCTTGGCAAAGGTGGAGGGCGAAGTCTGAAGAAAGTCGCCAGACTAACCCCGCGAGTTGGTTGTGAGGTAGTAGGGCTACTCGAGTTAGGGCGCCCATGAAGCGGTTCGCTTTCTGAGCTTCCTTCCCGAGTTTTCAGCTTCCTCCCGAGTTTTCGAGAATCAAAACCTCACCATTATTCCTAACGGGTCTCAGAGCGCAGGTGGGCGGTTGTTGACTGGTTCTGGTATGGTAGTAGCTTGGGGTTGAACAGGTGTTGACTCATTGAGGTTCGCTGCCGGATTCTCTGTTGGTTGACCTTGTGGCATGAGTTCGAGTGCCAATCCCAATTCACGTGCCTCACTTCCTTGACCTTCCATCCTGTAGGGTAGATGGCTTAGAGATGGTTGCATTAATTGTTGTAATTATAGTTTCTCATATTTTAGGTGATTCTTTTTTGCTGGTTACGTTAGTTATTAACCAATTCAGCAATAATTTATGGTAGAGAAGGAGTTATCGTATTTGTCTGACAGAGTTAACTCGCGGGTGGGTTGTATTATGCCATACACATATAGTCAAATAACACCAAGAAACAAGGAGATGCAAAAAGATCCAAATCCTATTCTAGCTGAGTTTCTCGTGCTCACCACGCTTGAGATCCTGCTTCAAGACCGCCCAAACCACGTGTTTGGGACCGCTCGAGCTTGCCTCGAGTGCGACCTATACTACCTCGATCCACGTGCCTGTGCACGCCGAGATCCGTTCTCGAGACCGCCTAATCGTGTTGGGAAGCGCCAGGCTCATTCTCGAGTACGCCCGATTTCGCTCTGGTACGCCAGAGCTACACGCCCGGAGTGCCACGGACCACTCGTCCGGAAAACTGAAGTGCAGAAATGGGATAAGACATATTTTTACACTGTCAGCCATTATCTTTATTTTCTTTAAGCAGTTATGGGTGACTTTGATTGCTGACAGGTCATCTTTTGTGATATAGATGAAAAGGTAAGGGGCTAACGGGTATGGTCCATACTTATCCCGAAAATGGAGAAGCATGGTCCACGCCAGAGTTTCTACTACATGCCTCTAACCCCTGCATGTAACTTAAAATCTTATATTGATACCCCAACACCTATATTCTCAAGCATTCTGCCCTAGGTTGAATTGCTAGTCTGACAGGTTAATTAACAGGAATTAACAACACGAGTCCTATGACTAAACACATGCTTCCCCGCACTCGTGACTCGGCGAATCTAAATCTCCTATGAACGAAGGGTTTTACGTTAGCGTTTGTCTCTCTAAGGAAGATAAGCTTTTTAACATAATACTTTTGAAAAGAGACGGAATGCGAAATTGATATGGAGATAAGAGTTAAGAAAATAATTAGTGCAATATAGCAAGCGAGAAAAGCACACCTAAGTTCTTGCTACAGTTTCTATTTTATTAGCGTGGCTTGATCTTATTGCTCTGATACCACCTGTGACGCCCCGAGTTATTACCCCAAGGGTAATCACTCTTAGGCATACGGATTACTATTCGTTTGCTCAAGAAACACCGCTTCCAACGAATAGTAAGCCTTTACCAGAGTCACGCAGCAGAACAATAAGATAGAAACTGTACATTTTATTCCAGTAATAGCCACACAAGGCTAAGGTTCTTAATACAAATATTATACAGTTACCAAAAGGAACTGCTCCGCTTTTCTCGTCAACACTGAAGTCCCGACCTTCTATTCGTCCCATGAGTCAAAAA
Organism: Phyllostachys edulis; assembly: GCA_036346405.1. Lineage (NCBI taxonomy): Eukaryota > Viridiplantae > Streptophyta > Magnoliopsida > Poales > Poaceae > Phyllostachys > Phyllostachys edulis. Next base: position 73,660,421 of record CM070550.1, read on the forward strand.
GGGCGTCCATCTCGCTTTGATCCTCATAGCCGGTGCCTTCTCCTCCAATAGTCGCTTTCAAGACAGATGTCCGTCATCCCACTCGGGAAAGTTCATTTGGGCTAGGATCTACAAAGGAGAATACTAACAAGGTTGAGTACACGAATGTACTCAAAGAAGCATTAATAGCAAAGAATGCAATTGGATGACTATCTCTAGTTGTTATCACATTTTCTAAGTCATCTCAATTAGAAAATAATTTAATAACATTTAGATGGCAAATTTTAATCTGAAAACACTACTTGTCACTCGGAGAGAAGAAAGACCTCCGGCGGTTCAGAGACTCCAATCCAGAGACGGCATGAATTCATGATTTTGTATAGCATCACTTCTTGTGAGCTTTGTACCACTTTACCCATAGTCATTCCGAGCTCTAAATGAGCCGGATCCTCATTTTCTTTGATGCGGGTTCGAGTTCGAAATCTGAGCGTTTCCCATGCTACGTGATTAAGTTTCCACCCATTACTTTCCGTCGGTCTTGATTTAATCCACGCTGCGACCTCGTCATACACCGAAGTTCCAAAGAATGTTGGTTGAGGCGCCATCGTCCGTGCTCAACACTCCACCTTGGGTCGGCTCTCTTCCGCTCCCAATCACTCCAATGTGACCCATTGTGGAGATCATAATTACGTAACATGGTAGCATTTTACGCCCGCCTAAACGGAAAATGGTTGGTACTAATTTTACTGACTTGAGCATCGAGCAAGAGTTTTGTTTGTCCTTATATTATAACCATATGTAAAAGGACCCACCTCTTACCTCATCATCATCATCATCGTCGCGTTCCCCTGCCAGGGCCCCCTTTTACCAACCATAATAATAATTCTCATTCATTCTTTCTTTCTCATTCTCATTCCTTTCATCATCATCATCTTAATCATTTTCATCTCAATCATATTCATCTTAATCACATTCATCTTAGTCATATTCATCTTAATCATTTTTATCTTAATCATTTATTTAAGTTTTGAGAAAACAATTTTGATGCAATAAACATATAGTGCAATATACGGTTTACATTTAAATTAACTATGTTAATGGTCAAGAGGATAGCTTGCCTGTAGAGTTGTAGGAAAGATTGGCGTCGACGAATCTCTTCTCGATTTCTTACGCTTGCTACCGTTAGTCCTCTGTTGCAAGCGGTGTACGGATAGTAATATAAATAAATACATAGTGGATTTTGAGTGATATAATAAATATCTAGGTTAGTGACTCCTAATTGTTAGCACGCTTTAATTTAAATAAATATTTTTCGAGAGCTACACCAAGTTAGTCCTTCCCAAGCAGTCGTTCTATTTTCTATGCGCACTAAGGTAGAAACCCGAGGTTCGCGCTTTAACGAACGAGAAATAAAACACTACTCGCACTCACAACTAAAACAAGAAATCAATTCTAATTCGATAGGGACGCTTAAATGATTCTACTTAGGTGCGCTCCTTTTATTACTTTGTTGCACAAGTTTGGGGTTGCTTTAATTAAACTAACAAAATTAAAGCAGTTCATTTAGTACGACTAAACGACAGCTAAGCACAGGTTTGCTACGCATGCAAAATGACTTATTACCAACAGAGCTAACGGCAACTCAAGTTATTTTAGCTGTTATTCCACAGATTTGTTGTAAGTTGGTTAATTCGGCAATATCCACATTAAATTATTTAGTCGCGAGGGTTACACAGCTAATAGTTGATTAATTTATCAGTAGCTACTGAATAAACGTAGCACTGCACAAATAAATAAAGTCTACGCAAAACTCAAATCTCACTAATTAAGAAATTCTAATTTTCTAATCTCTCTTTAACCCTCTCTCTCTCTCTCACACACACACACTAACACACACACACCAAGCACCCATACACGCACACACCAACACACTCTCATCTCCCCTCTCACTCACTCTATCTCTCTCTCTCTCTCTCTCCGGAAGAAAGCAAAATCCCCAAATCTCTCCTCTCTCCTCTCTCTCAATCTCTCTCTCTTTCTCCCTCTGCCTGCCTTGAAAGGTTCAAAGAATCGGCTCGGCCCCTGCCGCCCTTCCGCCTCAATCACGCCTGGCGCGTCGGCCCTCGGCCTTGTCGGCCAGGCTGTCGACTCACCCTTGCCTCTCTGAGTTCTTGCCTCCTTAGACTTGCAGATCGTTCGGCCCATGGCAAACTCGAACGCCTTGCGACCTGTCCGGTTGTTGCCCGCCGCCATGACTTCGCCTGTTCCTTCTAGGCGCGCCGGCAGCCCGCCTCGGCCCGTGCCTCTCTTGTTGGCTCGGCCGACCTCTGGCCGCCTCGCCCTCGCCTACTCGCTCAGGGTTCCTTTCTTCCCATTATGTTAACTTGATTTTTATGGTTAAGCATGGTGTAGGGTTCTGATATTTTGCTTGATGATGCTCATGTATGCATGCCTCCTGTGATGGATTACGGGGTGGTGGGTAATAGAGGTGGGCGATGGATGATGGGTTCGGTTATTCTGAGGTTCACCTCCTGCTACCCTTCTACTGCTCTGGGATGACCATATGTTAACCTGATGCTATGTGAATGATGAATGCGTATGTGTGTATACTGAGGTGCTATTGTGGATTACCTCCTGTTGGGTTCAAGAATGGGGAGGGATGGTAGCGCCGCTTTGAGCTGGTGTTCTTCTCCTCCTCCTTCTTGCGATCGGTTCTTAGGCGATGATGAGATGATCTCTGAGCCTCCTCCTCCTTATGTGCTTGATGGTCGCAAGCTTGGCTTTGTTGGTGAAGTCCCGGTGGCTTCCTCCTCTTGATCCTTCCTCTATTCTCTGTGATTCTTGTGGATGGTGGTGATGTTTGTCTTGATGGGGACTTGTGCTTGATCTGCTTGTGCTTGTGCTCTCGGTTGCTGATGAACTGGGGGAGATGAATTTTGTGGCTAAGTGTTGGGGGAAATGAATGCTGGCTGGGGGGTGATGGGGGAGATGAATGTTGAGCTGGGGGAAAGTATTTGTTGTGCTTGCTTTGGGCTTGTGGCTTGCTGGCTGGTTGTGCATGAATGCAAATGGGGGGGGGAGAAGGCAATGTGTGGCTTCGGTTATATATCCTCTTGCCCAAACAAAAGACCATTTTGCCCATGCTCATATACTCATGGTAATGTTCTCGGTGGGGGCTTTTTGGTCTGTGGTTGGGAAATCACTATTCGTGTGATTTTCTGTGGTTGAGTTCTTTAATATACGCGGTTGTCGGATTAAGGTAAACGCCGGATGATGAGACCTACGAAAGCAAGGTGGTGCCGGTTAACTCTAGTTAGGCTAGGTACCTTGACAAACAAGGGGCTGGCTAACTTGAGTTGATCAGGGAGCCCTAGTGTGCTTCGGAGAAATTCTGACGGCCTCTTCTAATCTTCTACTTTCTATTTTCTATTATCCACATGGCTTCGACTTACTAACCGCTTTCTAATTTTCTAACGAGCGACGGAGACGGATCGAGAGATGGCTCTATGGATTGGTGCTCAAGGTACAAGGTGACCAGGATGGCCGATGCTACCAGGATGCAAGAAGCAGATATATGATTTAATTAGTTGTTGTAATAAGCATTGCAAATGACTGTATAATTAATTTTTGATGCAAGCAAATGGGTCTGTAATATATTACTTCTGTTTGGTATTTGGATAGATGAAAAATGGTCTTTGATTGTATTGAGATGTGGAAATATTTCTGAGTTTGTATGGATGATGTATTTATGCCTGCAATGGATTTATTGTTGTGATTGACTCTTGATTGATAAAGATGTTGGAGAAATTATTTTTATAACCCTCTTGTTGTCGATGTAGCGATTTTAAGCTTGATATTAACTCTGAAATTAATATTTGTTCTGGATTAAAAGAATTTTAATTATCGCTAATTACAGATTACTGTTAGTTAGTTTAGGTTAATTTTGCGGGTCCTCACACTTTCTCCCAACGTCTAGTTTTTGTGTGTGGGCTATAAATACCCACCTTGACCGGTTGTGGGAGAGTTGTTGGTGCCATATTCATTTCCATTGAGCTAAGAGCAAGCCATGTACACTCTTTTGTGCATGTGTTGCACTTAGTGAACTTTGAGAGGCAAACTTTAATTGCATGTGTTGCATTAGGTAGTGGATTGTGTATCCACTTGAGCTTAGACACTTGATTAGTTCAAGTAAGAATCATCGACTTGTTACTCTTGGTGTTTGCCGACACCTAGACGGCGTGGAGGCGTCGTGGTTCGGTGATCTTCTCAAAGAAGGTTATGAGAGGACCCAGGCATTTGTGAGTGGCTTGGTGCTCGCCATCTCCGGAGTGGAGGAAGAGCAACCCCTTGTGGATCGAGGTGTTGGTTCTTGTTGGAACTGGTCCAAGTGGTTGGACTTACCTCGGAGGTGTTTGGCTTAATTTGTGGAGCCGGTCCAATTGATTTTGGGCTAACTCAACGCGGATTAGGGGAGACCGGCAAGTCTTCGATCACCATGGTAAAACATCGTTGTGTCATAGTGGTTTTCACTCTTGTGCTTTACTATTGCAATCTTCATTCCCTATATTAAATTGCTTACTTGCATGTGTTTGATTGCTATCTTTTATATAGTCTCATATTGTTGATGCACTTTGTAAAGACTAGTTGATTTAAGCTTTAATTGTGCGAAACCAGATTGATTTACAATTCCGCATAAAACTCGGTTTTATCCAAAGAAGTTCTTAAAACCGTCTATTCACCCCCTCTAGTTGGCCTCCTCGATCTTACAGATGAAGCCGATGTTGTTCTCGAGTCTGAGATTTAGTGAAGAAATCTGCAACTTGAAGCTCTGAGGGAACATACTTGAGGGCAATAGTCGACTGCTGATAATGAGGTTGTGTGAAGGATGCATCAACACCAATGTGCTTTGTCAGCTCATGCTTAACTGGATCACTAGCAATCGGAATGGCACTTATATTGTCACAAAAGAGAGGTGTAGAATTGTCACAATAGACACCGAGATCAATCAAGAGCCATCGAAGCCAAATGATCTCTGAGGTGATAGTGACACAAGCTTGAAGCTCAGCCTCTGCACTAGAGCGTGACACCGCAGTCTACTTGTTGGACTTCCAAGTAGCGAAGTACCAAGAGAGATACAGTAGACAATGATAGATCGGCGATCAGCAGGATCACTCGCCCAAGTGGAGTCAGAGTAAGCATGGAGCTGAAGCTAACTCGAATTGGCATAGAACATATGTCTAGACGCAGTCCCCTCAAGTATCTCAGCACACGAAGAACATGACCATAGTGAACTGAGGTGGGAGCACTGAAAAACTAGCTGAGCACATGAACATCATGAGCAATGTCTGGCCTGGTGACAGTGAGATAAACAAGGCAACCAACGAGCTGACAATAGCAAGAAGAGTATGTCAGTGGTGCATTGTCTCTAGGTCGAAGCTGTAGATGGAGCTCAATGGGTGTGACTGCATTACATGTATCAGTCATGCCAGAGCAAGCGAGCAGATCCTGAACGTAGCGATACTGAGAGAGATAGTAGATGTCACTATCTGAATGAACCTCAATCCCTAGAAAATAGCTCAATGGTCTCAAGTCGGACATCATAAACTGTTTACTCAATTTTCTCTTCACAAAAGTCACATAATCCATGTCATCTCTTATAATTAGCATATCATCGACATATAGCAGAAGCAAAATACAACCCCACTGAGAAGTGTGAACAAACAAGGCAGAGTTATGCTCACTTGGAGTGAAACCAGCAGCTCAAATTACAGAACTGAAACACTCAAACCAAGCACGAGGAGTCTGCTTGAGACCATATAGAGCACACCTAAGGCCACAAACGTAGCTTGTAGGAGTCTCAACACCTAGGGGTGGCTACATATAGACCTCATCATGTAGATCACCATGAAGAAAAAGCATTCTTGACATCCATCTGAGATATAGTCCATGTGTGTACCGCTGCAACAGCAATAAGAGTACAGACTGTGGTCATATAAGCAACTGGAGCAAAAGTCTCATCATAATCTCGACCATAAGCCTGCTGAAAACCTCTTGCAACAAGACGAACCTTATATCGCTCTACTGAACCATCTGACTTGTTCTTCACTTTGTACACCCACTTGCAAGTTATAGGAATAGCTCCAGATGGTAGCAGAATAAGATCCCAAGTACCTATACACTCTAATGTTGTGAGCTCCTCTGTCATAGACAACTGTCACTCAGGTATACTAGCAGCCTCCTGATAGGTACTCGGCTCAGCTACTGCACCTGCACGAGAAAAACCCCATCTCTCTAGTGTCTGCGAATAGAAGAACAATCACGTAGGGTATACCGTGATGTAGTAGAATGATCGTCAGAGTTAGGGGTACTGGTTGGAGGGTCAAGTGGAGGAGAGGACTGAGGATAAGAAGGAACTCTCTGTCGATGACTATAGTGAAAGGGAAAAGTGGAAGTGTCAGAAATTGGTGAAGTTGGTGGAGAAGACACACTAGAAGGTGAAACTGGTGGAGAAGATGTATCTGGAGAAGACAAGTCTGGTGAAGGAATGGGAGGTAGACACAAAAACGAGGTGGAATATGTGGAAGAAGTGGGATATGTAGAAGGGTGATAAAAGAAGGTTCGACCCTTATCAAAGTTCACATCACGAGAGATGCGAATGCAACGTGCTAAGGGATCATAGCAACAATAGCCCTTATGCTCAGGACTATAACCCAGGAAAACACACTCAATCGACTGAGCACTCAGTTTTGTGCGCTCACGATGTGCTAGAAGGACATAGCTGACACAACCAAAGACACAAAGATGAGCATAGCGAGAAGGTGCTCTATACAGGACCTCACCAAGACACTTGCCCTGAAGCTTGGAAGAGGGCTGGCGGTTGATGAGATAAACTGTCGTAGAGACTGCTTCCCCCCAGAAGTGCAAGGGAACAAAGGAGAAGAGAGAAGAGTACAAGCAGTCTCAATGATGTGGCGGTGCTTGCGCTCAGCAACACCATTCTGAGCATGAGCACCAAGACACGAGAGCTGAGGAGGAGTACCCTCAGAAGAAAGGAACTAACGAAAAAATGATGAAAGATACTCACCCTAGAGTCAGAACGAAAAACACGAATGGACGAAGAAAACTGTGTATGAACCATCTCAGCAAAAGACTGATAAATGGAAATAAACTTAGAATGATGTTTCATAAAATAGATATAAGTATATCGAGAGTGATCATCAACAAATATGACATAATAACTATGACCACCGTTCGAAGCAAATGGAGATGCACCCCATACATCTGAATGCACCAAATCAAAAGGACAAAAGGATGAGAGGTACTACTAGAATATAGAAGTTGTAGTTGTTTTCCTAGCTTACAACTAGTACAATGAAAACTAGACTCAACAGTGACATGACCTAAGAAACCCTGGTGAACTAGAGTGGTGAGACGAGCTCCACAAAGATGACCAAGTCTGTGATGCCATTTGCTGAAGGAAGAATCAACAGGAGACTGAGATGATGACATAGCAGAAGATACTAATGCATTCGATGTACTAGTGGAAGGAAGATGTAAGGTGTCCAAGACATACAGACTAGGAGAGCCTCTACGGCGATGGCCAGAACCAATCACTCTTCTGCTCTGACGATCCTGAATGAAACAAGAAGTATCATCAAATCTAATGAAACGATTCATATCAGTAAGTTGACCAACAGAAAGAAGGTTCATAGATAGCTAAGGAACAAAAGACACATCAGGAATAGAGAAGCGAGATGTCGAGAGAATGCCCTGATGGGTGATAGAGCAAGGTGTACCATCAGCAGTGTGAACATATGCAGCATCAGTCATGGGCCTACGAGCAACAAGCTAAGAGCTGTATGATGTAACATGAAAGGAGGCACTCGAGTCCAGAACCCAAGGATAAGTAGTGCTACCAGTAGAAGGTGCAATTGAGGTCATAGTAGACACTGATCTAGACATCATAGTAGATGTGGGTGTGGTAGCAGTGACTGCTCCAGTAAGTGCTCTAGGAGGCCCAGTAAGTGCTCCACGACGACGATCAGATGGATGTCTAGCACAATAATCAACAAGCTGATCTGGATGTAACTTGAAGCACTTGTCAACATGATGACCAGTCCTCTTGCAATGAGAACATACCAACACTCCTGTGGGTGTAACTCTAGTAGATATAGACCATTGTGAGACACCTAGGATAGCATGTAGTGAGGATCCTGGGGTAGGCATAAGCGAATGAAGACTAGTCTTCTCTGCAATCAAACTAGAGAGCACCTTAGTCAAAGTCGGTGGAGTGGGATAGTTGAGTAACTGAGTGCGAACGGGCTCAAACTCTGATCGAAGTCCCAACACAAACTAATACATGAGCGTCTGTTGAGCATACTCATCTTTGGCAACACAAGACTGGCAAGCAATGGCAACCTTCGGTTGCATAGACTCTAGAGGGCCAGTGATATGTGTGAAAGCACTGTAATACTCCTCCACTGTCTGATCTTGCTACTGCTGAATACTATGATTGTTCTTGAGCAATGTGAAACAAAGAGCACCACTGGACTGAACATATCTCTTCTCAAAGTATGTCCACATTTGCTTGGCTGAAGTATGATACTCAAGACTCATTCTCAAAGAGATATCAACACTCAAAACAAGGCCAGTCATGACAAAATCATCCTCTTTCTGCCAAGCCTTGACTATCTCAACATCAACCTTCTTCGGATCAGGAGGATCGTCAGTCAAATGAGAGGCCAAACCATAACCCCTAAGAGTAGTCTTAACTGAGAAAGCTCATGATCGGTAGTTCAACCCGTCGAGCTTGATGTCTGTTGCCACAAGGGATGAACTGCCCCTAAACATCGAGTCAGATTTGGCCATCCACAACCGCACAGCAACAAACACAATAGCAGGTAGCACAATCAACAGTGGTACTGAGTAGCACAATCAACAGAGCAATTCATATGAGCAATGAGAAGTACTGAACAGCAGGAGGTGTCACCGAGGTGGAGTAGATCCAGTCACCAGATCTAGGCGGCGTGGATGGTGAGACGGGGGTGACGAACCAGGCGACGACACGGCGGTGCTTCAAAGGCAGGCGCACTCAAGGATAGACTCGAGGATAGAGTAGAGGGAGCAGCGCAACTAGATCCGCCGCTCAGGTCCCGCCGGCCCATGGCTGGGGAAGCTCAACGATGGCGGCAGCAGTAGAAACTAGGGTTAGGGTTAGAGTTGAGGGGCTCTGATGCCATGTTAGAAAAGAGAATAGTAGGATTTTGCTATTCACAACTATGTAATTTATTCATTAATTGAGAGGTATATATAGATATTGTTGCATAGGCCTCATGGGCCACATGGGCCTCATGGGCCAAAGAGGGAGAGAGAGAGAGAATGTACAACACTCTTAACATTCTTAACAATGCACACTCGTGACACCCACTCGACGACACGACTGTGTTTTGCTTTGCTTTGACTAGATTGCTCAGCCTTGACTTGCACGAATGGAGTAGTGTTGGCCAGCGAAGAGGTGGCCACGACCATGGAGGTGGTCGAGGGTGCAACTGAAGCCACAATTGGGGTGGACGTGGCCATCAGCACGTGGGCATCGTGGCCAAGACATGACTTTGAACACATGGCGGGCATCTCCGCTGTGCTACCGATGGGGATCGGTTGCACATGCTGGATGTTCATCCAGCAATAGTTATCCCAGATGCATCGGCCATGGAAGGCTTCTCGAGCCCGTGCTGCGTCGTGCCATGACCGGAACGAGACAAGAGCCTTCACACATGCTGCCATCTCCACCACATGCACTTCCTCCACTGCACCATACGGATCAAACACCAGATGAAGCGCCTCCTTGGCCACTTGACCGATATAGAGCAATTGGCACATAGTGACGCGAAGAACATCTCCCATGGCTGCCTCTTGTTGGCTCAACATTTTGTCAAACACGTGGTGGGCAACTGGCTCTGATACCAAATGTTACGATCATGCCTTGCTAGATACAAATTACAACGGTAATTGAAGAGTAATCAAAGGGAATCGGATAGAGTTGAGACTAGGAGCGGCAGGGAATCAAGGGTAGCAAGCAAGGACAGGAGTCACGAGGAAGAAGAGGCAATGACCTTGTTCTAATCTGTTCATTTTTGTCGTAGCGTGTGTGCGCTCCTTTTAACTGCAGTCCACTTGGCCACCATAGGCCACGACCAAGCCAGCGAGCCCACAGACCTTGCTGCAGCCCAGTCCGATGCCAAATATAGATGAGTCCATGACAACATCCTACGTGGCTGAGGTGGTGATGCAGACTGTGTCCTTTGCCGATAACATGCCTTCCTTTGTTGATGTGGAGTGGCGTAGTTAGGCTCAAATTATTGGAGGGCCAACAATAGATGATAGATGATCTAAGCAATCAAGGGATGGCTATTTTGAAGTGTTTTCAACAACAAAAAAAAAGCCCCCAAAACTACTTTTACCATTGAAATACACAAATGAGGGGGGTCATGGCCCCATGTTGGTCTTAATGAAGCTCCGTCACTGCTAACGAGGACAATGACATGGCATGCGGCCCACCTGTCAAGGATATTCACACATCGTTCTTTTCTCCCTTACCTGTCTCACTTGTTGCCAGGACCCTCCATTCTCTGTTCAAACCATCTGTCTCCCTCTCCAACCACCGGCGAGCAGCGAAACGACAATCAGCGAGGTGACAACGCGGCAGCTGACAGGGAGGCGGCGCAGTGGCTGTGTGCGAGTAGGTGGTGGTGGCGTCATTGACATCTATGACCGGGGTGGCCAGTTAGGGGGTAGCCAGTGAGAGTAGCCGATCGGTGACAGCTAGATCAGCGACAGTGTCGTCCTCTTGCCAGATCTGGAGGACGATGGTGCTCGCTTGCAACCATCATCTTCCACGTCGCAAGCCTCATCATCCTCGTCGTAGAGGACCAAACGCACCAGATCTGAGAGCAGGAGCTGTGGTGCTGTCGATCTCGCCCAAATCAAAGTGGGGGATTAGAGCACCCAAATCGTAACCCCGGCTCCAAGACACCACATCAATCAAATGTTACCTAGGCCAGATCGAGGACTTGCAGAATGCAACCAAGAATCCGTTCTAGGAGCAGCAATCTTCTCCCGAAATGCCTAAACTTGTGAGGCACAAGCGCACACAACCAACACAGGAGCTAGATTAAGGAGACGTGAATCCAAGAAACCGGCTAAAGAGCAAATCTCTGTTGGATACCAGCTCAGCAAAATATGTTAGGAAACGGCAGATTGGACCTACGGTGTAAACAGGAGCAAGTTTGGGGAGCTGAGAGAGTAAAATAAAGTTCAGGAAACTAGGTCAGAAAGTTTTTAAAAAAAGGTTTAGGAAGGTGACACAGCCTAACAAGTTTAGGGAGATACAGTGCAATTTACTCTAAATTGTAATTGTTGTGGAATGATCAACATTTCATTGACGCTACTGCTCATCATGAAACTGTTTTAACTGTGCTTTTCATCAGCCCATCAATAAACACGACCTTTTCCACTCACAAGCAGTTGAGTTGGGAAAGCTAAATCAAGTCAGGATTAGTCACCCAAAACTACAGCCATTGAAAAAAAAATAGTATTTTCAAACATAACTCCAGGTAAACTAACCGACAATTTAACTAACAAAGTTATGAAGCTTTTCCGCAAGGCGTGTTCCTTACTCCTTTTGGAAGGAAACGAATAAATTCATGAGTACGCATTAGCGGAGTATTTTGGGACATTTGTGAAGCATGGTTAAAACTTGTCTGTGTATAATACAGGTGAATTACAACACTGGGTCAAAAATCAAAGGTGAGACCCTTCACTAGTTGATCTGCACAAACCAGAGAAAACAGCTTTCTGGATAAGAGGGTGAATATTCCCAACGAAAACCTCCCCATCCAACATTGCAATGTGAGACCAAATCTGCAAAATATCACGTATATCTGATCAGTGGAAGCAATGGATGCTGTACAAAAATCAAACATTTCTTATGCCCATTGAAGGATGCAATGAAGTAATCTATTCTTTATAAAAGAACAATTTCAATATGCAACCTGTGATATTTTGGCTCTAGTACACCTCACCCTGGCTTTTACTACTTGCCAAGAGACAGGAAGCGGTAGCACAAGCTTCGGCATCCTACCATCTCTCGTAGGTGCGCAGCTCAGACTGGTAGAGCTCCGGAGCCTCCTCTAGTGTAGCATTGGCGGCCTCCTGAGCAGCTTGATCCGCACCAGCAAGAAGAGCCGGTAGAACTGGCAGCATAGGTCGAGGTGGACAGGGGTGCTCGCTGGTGAGATAATCCTAGAGGCATTAGCTGTTAAGGTGAATCCTCAGGTGAACAACCCACTCTCGGAAGTTCATCCTGTCGAACTGAACCGAGGGGAGCGGGATGGCGAAAGAGCCACCTGCGGTAACCATCAATGGAGACTCGATTTGCAAGGGAGGCAAAGAAGCGGCGTCGAGGCAAGTCGAGCGTCCGGATTGAACAAAAGCGACTCGCTTCGCCAAAGACGGAGCGGAAGAACGGGCAAGCTCCAGCAACACGAGCTCCGACGGTGTCGGGAATTCCAGGCGGCGGCGCGCTCGGGAGCTTGGCGTTAAGCGCTTCGGGAGGAACAGGTACGGGAGGCGGCGCTTCGCTCCGGCGATGAAAATAAGCGTTACCGGAAGAGACAAGGTCAGCGGCGCGGCGTGAAGCAGCAGAGCCGAAGCGCGCAATAAGACAGAGCTAACGTGTGACGGGGCGATTTAAAAATGACGCGAAGACGCGCGGAACGCCGGCGGCAGATCAGCTCACGGAGGCGCGGATCCAGCGTCGACACGACGGGATCCAACGGCAAGAGCTCCTCCGGCACGCGGCAGAAAGCACACGTGAGACATTGGGCGTGCACGGCAGGTCTCGGGCGACGGCGGCGGTGGTCAAGTGGGAATGGAATTTAGGGTTAGAGTTTCCATGGACTCTGATACCATGTTGGAATAACTCTATCTGTCTATTCCAATGGGCAAAGGCCAACAATATACAAAGAACACCCTAAGCTATATACATATCTAACAACAACCAGATACTTGATAGTTTCCAAAACTGGACAAATCCAATTAGGTCCAAAAAAAATTCTTACAAGAATTTGGTCCAACATGGTATCCATATTAAAGTATGATAATTTCCCCCATATTAAGAGATTCGTCAGCACAGGGAACAAGCTATTAAAAGAATGGCTCCAACAGCAATACTTACCTCAGTTGCATATTGTCGAGAAAATGACTTGAGATAGCCCAATGTGCAAAGACACCATTGCTCAAGCTCTCCAACACTGTAACCAACTTTCGTATTTTGACCATTCAGTTCACTGTCAAAACATAAAAACAAGTTAGTAGTCCAGAATGAGATGATGACAGCTAGAGCTCCTAAAACCAGTACCAGGCTACCAGCCGTATATCACCAGGTAGCAAATACTGGTTCCTTGCATATCACTGTAGGCAAATAAGCTTTTGCAAATATCCTGATCAGCAGGTGTTCATTCATCTAGGAACCAATTGAAAAGAAGTTTGTTTTGACTGGTCTCCAGCAATCTCTATTGACTGAAGTCTGAAATTTTGCTCCATTATTTCAAAGAAAGAATTTTGCAAGACTAACACAAAACTCCACGAGAGCTCACACAAATTATCCATAATAAGCCCCAAGTCAAATGAACCTCCATGTAAACCCAAGGGCCTAAACCATAAACTGCCCTCGTTCTCTATAATGTCAGTCTAAACTTGCAAAAGCAGTTATCTGATAACAGTACTGCAAACTGAATAATAAACAGACCTATTTTTATCTGCTCCATTTTCATTGTCTATCTCCATAGTTGTCACTTCAGGATCACCGGCTGCAAACTTTACATTCGGATCTCCAGCACGTAGATTAGGAACCTCTCCATCAGCAGAAACAGGGGGCAAACGTTCAGTGAGCACATCAACAAAGCTCTTGAATAGTAACCTAAGCAAGTCCTGTAAAACCACATGGCAAGATAATGGTTAAGTTGATGTGAAAGGATGCTGAACTCTAGGGTAGCAAAGCAAGTACCATGAAATGTTGAAAGATTATAAAATATTTATATCAAATGATATACAACTTAAAAACAAGGGCACACAAAAATTAAATAAACAATAAAGACAATAACTGCCACGGGCGGTACTGTTCACGCGCGTGAACAGTACGTGTGTTACTGTAGCGGTGCGTACTGTTCATGGCGGGCCCACGGATGCATTAGTGGTTGGAAATAGAGATAAGATTAGTTAGTTTTCTTGTTAGTTGGGTTTACTTCCTTAGAGATATATTCCATCTAATAGAGATAGTTTCATTAGAAATAGAGATTGTTTCTTAAGGGTCAAGTCGGGTCGTCCCTATAAAAGGGATAGCATGTATCGATTATCAATCAAGCAAGAAAGATGAATTGATCTAGTCCCCCTCCCAAGGTTCTATCATCCCAGTCTATAGTCTAATCTCTCATCTTACCAAGCCGACGCCGTCCAGCCTTCTTCCTGACGGTGTTTACCCCGTTATGAACCAAGGTTCATGACAACTTGGTATCAGAGCAGTCGATCCCTTCCCATGGCTTCTGCTACCATGGTTATGGTGACAGATCAGACCATCAGACCTGTCGTCGAGTCGTTGGCTATGATAAAGGCTAACGCCAACAAGATGGCCATGAGTACCAACGACAACGACAAGAAGATCGCGGCCATCTTCCTCGACATGCATGCCACTTTGGAGAAGATGATTGTGGATCAGAAGGAAAAGAAGGCGCAACAAGAGGCGGCGGCGTTTCCAGCAACCACAGTGACGCTGTCGGAACTTGCCGCGCCACTACCGCATCCTGCCATGCCAAGGTTGTTGTCATGCCTGCCGCAGCAACCGGTGAGTTTGCCGCAACCGCGCGTGGAGGCAATGATCTTCAAGGACTCATGTCGTCATCACAACCTCTCGTCAACATGGGGTTTCGTAGGGCTTCAACCATGACCACCACCACAGCTCGAGGACGAGCTGTCGCGAAAAGAGGGGAGTAGTGTCATGGGCGGTACTGTTCACGCGCGTGAACAGTACATGTGTTACTGTAGTGGTGCGTACTGTTCATAGCGGGCCCACGGATGCATTAGTGGTTGGAAATAGAGATAAGAATAGTTAGTTTTCTTGTTAGTTGGGTTTACTTCCTTAGAGATATATTCCATCTAATAGAGATTGTTTCATTAGAAATAGAGATTGTTTCTTAAGGGTCAAGTCGGGTCGTCCCTATAAAAGGGATAGCATGTATCGATTATCAATCAAGCAAGAAAGATGAATTGATCTAGTCCCCCTCCCAAGGTTCTATCATCCCAGTCTATAGTCTAATCTCTCATCTCACCAAGTCGACGCCGTCCGGCCTTCTTCCTGACGGTGTTTACCCCGTTATGAACCAAGGTCCATGACAATAACAAAAGCAAATAGCGTACCTTGCTTTCGTCAAGCCCCCGAGCAAGGAGGGCCTCCTTTGCTTCTAATGATTCTTCAGTAGTAACTTCTGATTCTTTTGCTTTGTCAGCATATCCTTGAAGTCGTCTTAGCCTACCTGGTTTTTCGGATGGCACAGGTTGGCCCTCTACAATCTCTAGTATTGATTTAGCCTCCTCCAACTCTTTGATGGCTTTTGAGCTAACCTCTTTAGCAACTTGAAGACTTTTCCTTAGTGTTTGAATTTCCTTCCGAAGGTCACTGATCCGATTGTATGTTTTACTAACAGCATTTCTAAGAATCTGTAAGGAGGACATGTCAATCAGACCGATGCAACAAAAACATGGAGACCTAAGTTACAAGTTATAAAAGATGGATTGGGGGATGCAATGGACAGAAGAAAGGCTTGATAGCATGAGTATATCACCAAACACGCATGCATAAAGCAGAAACCTTTTTGTATGTAACATTGAATTCACAAGCATGACAAAAATTGTAGGCTCGTTTAAAATATAGTTCTGATCTGGTTGATATTTATTACCACTTTTTGAACACATGCAAATTTAGAGTGGGTAAATGTAAGGATAAAGAAATCACCTCCCATGGACGATCAGAAACATGGAATTGATCAACATTAGTAGGAGAAAAAACCCATTTGACTATAGCCAAATTGGAAATTAAGCGATAACCCATCATTCTATCAATAGCTATAGCAGTCATCTGAGTGCTGTTCTTCCAATAAGCACTGACTTCATCCATCAACAATAACTGCATTTCCTCATCTGGACATAGTTTAGAGATTATTTGACCATATCTCTCCAAAACGGTGATAAGATGGGTGAAACTTTTTGAACCGATGTCAAGAAGTGTCTGACTAACAACATCAAGTGCAAATTTGGCACCATTTGCAGGAACTATTTGTTCTTCAATCCACAAAATAATATCACGCGTAGTCTTCCTTCCTCTAACCATGCCAACAAGTTCCTTAGATAGTCTGTGGCCTTCGGTGCTTTCTTTGCTTTCATCACTATGATATCTGAAGTTAGGCCCAGCTTTTGGGGGTAACAGTTCTTCCAACTCAGCAGCATCCTCAATACTCTGCAAAATAGATAAGGCAAAATTCAATTTAAATAAACGCTGCTCCATCAACAGAGAGCATTAGCTAGAAGCATGGAATATCAAAATAGCAAGACAAAATCCTAACCAAAAAAGTTAATAACCAAAAAGAATAGGTCTCATTTTTAAAGGAATGGCTCATAGCATATCACTAACCTGCTTGATTTTGTCGAAGTAAGACAACCGAATTTCCCTTTCTAATACTTCTTGGACAAAAACACGTTGCGGAGCCCATTTTGGGAGGCCCTTAACATAGGCCCATTCCTGCCAAGGCCAAATGAATTGAAAATTTGACCTGCATAGGCAGAAAAATACCATTACAATTTAGCAGTACAAGACTGCAGATTGTTTTAAGTGCAAAACGCGAACCAAATTTAATAGGAGATCGGTTATGTTCTGCAACCATTTGCCTCAAAACTGTACTAGCAATGTATAGTGTTCTATTTTTTAAAGCAGTAGCAGAGGTGATCATAGTTAGAGTTTTGAACATCTACAAGAAGAATGTATCAAGCAATGGGCCGCAGGAAACAATTCCGTAAAAATCGTAAAGTAGGCCAAATAATAAACAACATAAGCACAGACCCAAATGAATAAAACAAATCACAATGGCAATGAACTTACAAGTGGTGTGAAAACCAAAGGATAAGTCTGGTGCGGCACTCCATATCCATGTTACTAATTCTGTCGAAAAGAGCATGCACCGCTCCTACCACAACTGCAGGAAATGCAGCTGGCAATGCCTGGAAGAGATCTTTAGATAATTAGACTCATTCCAGTCATCCAAGAAAATAAAATTGCCACTACCAATTTTTTACAGGACATTGCATATGAAGGATATGTTGTTTATTCTCTGCCCATTGCACAAGGAA
This sequence comes from Phyllostachys edulis, assembly GCA_036346405.1. Taxonomy (NCBI): domain Eukaryota; kingdom Viridiplantae; phylum Streptophyta; class Magnoliopsida; order Poales; family Poaceae; genus Phyllostachys; species Phyllostachys edulis. The sequence continues at coordinate 73,677,854 of CM070550.1, forward strand.
ATCCATAATAATTCTGAATGGTGTGTTGTACTTCCACATTACAGCACATTAAAAGCAAGATCTCATCCAACAAAAAACAGTGTATGCAAAAAGGGCAGCATGCATTCCACACATCCATATCTTATATTGTTTAAATAGTTGCATGATTGATTGGCAGCTCCTGAAATTTGACTAGGACTCAGATTTGCTTTGCAAACACACAAAAGGTTGATTACTTCCTGATAACCTTAGCTCATTGAAGCCTACTTGCACATAAGTACATACATTACACTTATAAATTTTAAGGGTACCACCCAATTTCACATCCACATATGTTATTAAACTATGTGGTTCAGAGATTTAGGCACATTAACATCCACATTTCCACACAAAAAGGTTGTAAGTTATAACAACAATAGTTTACGAAAAATAAAGCATAGCGGTCTAGATGGAAGTGTAAGCAGCTATAGAATGAGAATCTGGTATGTTATCACCTTAATAATTGAATTCTTTCAAACACAAAGAGTAAACAGTTGTGAGCGATGATATGAATGAGTCATAAGTGCATGTGAGGGCAAGGATCACACAACCGGTACCGGACCAGATCCCGACAGGGGGGCGGGAACGGTAACCGGCCGGTTACCGTTCAAACCGGATTTTTTTCGGATGAATTTCGCATGAATTTACTTAAAAACCAGCCGAATTTCGAAATTTGAAATTGACAAACGGGAAAGAAACCGTCCAGGATTTTAGATCCCGGTCCCCGGCCGGTAACCGGCCGGGAATTTTATCCCTATGTGAGGGCCCTATTGACCAACAAAGGGATTGTGGTTTTTCATAAACGTGCTTGACAATGATTATAGTAGTTGCCACAGCATTATGTGATACTCCCTCCAGTCACACAAGAGTGACATTTTGGACATTGACACCAACACGCGACCTTGACCACTAATTTCTATTCCAAAACATAATAAAATTATAATACTCCCTCCGTTCAGAAATGTATGACGTTTTAGAAAAAATGCAGTCAAACTTCTCTAACTTTGACTAATAATATATGAAAAACTATTTAGATTGGTCATGAGAGAGTAGTATCATTAGATTTGTCATGATAAATATTTTCATAATATAATAATTTTGTAGTTTTTTACTAACATAATCATATGAAAAGTAATGGTCAAAGTTAGATATTGGACACCGTGCCGATGTCCAAAACATCATGCATTCTTGAACAGAGGGAGTATTATAAAAGTACTTTTCGAGACAAATCTACACATGTAATTTTCATGTGTCCAATCAAAATATTCATGAAGGTATCGATAGCCAAAGTTTATAAAGGTTGACTGCACATATCCCAAAACGTCACTCTTTTGTGACCGAAGGGAGTAGCAAGTTTCTCACACAAGGCGCCAAAAGAAATTGCATGGGCACAATTAAATTCAAGGCAAATTTAAGTCTGCTATAGGTGGTTTATCAAGACTGACATTCTAAAATCTCACATTTCATAGTGGTCTCAGCAGTCAGCACTATATTGGCTCCTGACTGTAACATACAAACAATATTAGACAAGAAGTCTTGGAGCATGAAGGAAGAACTACCTTGCAAAGGTCGATGATAACCAAGGTATAGTATATTGGCCTGAAAGGTGGATTCGGCAACAATAGTAGCTGCAAAATATCAATATAAAACGATTGAATTCATAAGAAAAGATTAATTTTTATTTGACAAGTACACTCACAATAATAGGAAAAGGAGAACTCAAAATGCAACACAACATGCACAATATTGCAGTAGGTATCCTAGTTATACCTATTATGAAAGAATAGTGTTAAGACTGTTAAGGTTTCTATAATCCATAACAGCCAGTGCAGCTTGGTAGAGTGAAGCCCAAAACCAATAGACAAATGGGAGCTAGAAATAGCCGACGTGGTACCAATCGAGGCGCTGTTCTAAGGAATCTTGGAATCCGTCTACTAGGCAGAAAACAATTGAAAAAACTCCAATTTGGATTGTTTATAACCAAATTCAGCAGAGCCCACAAATATTAAAATTCACTCTCTCCTTTTGTTTCAAATGTTGTAAAATAATGTGTCAAATTGCAAGAACAATATGATATAAACATCAGTGGAAAACTGGCAACTTTTCAAAATAGTAAAAAGAAAAACCTTAAAGAGTAAAAAACTCAGTCCCTGTTTTATACGCAGGAATTTCACAGGATTTTCGCATGAATTTCACAGGAAACAGTTCAATTCAGGCAGCAATTGGGAGAAATCCCCCTATTCCAAACGGGGAGTTAGTATAGTCCCTAAATTAATAGTCAAAATTGACTATTTGTGACAATCTAATTACTAGTCATTTCTTAACGCCACATGGCACATTCAACTCTAGTGAAACTATAGTGTATGCAAGTATGTCATGACCTCGAGAGACTGAGGTCATAACCGGTAGCTGTGGGAGACGGCAGGCCTCTGCTTGGCCAGCGGTCTACCACGAGGTTTTAGGGCCGTGGTTTTAGGGCCGTGACGTCGAGGAATGACACACGAGAGAAAGAGGTGAGAAAACAGAGAAGGAGATGTGGTAATGGAGGCTTTATTCCTCCTTCCTCAATCCAATGTGCGGCAATCCATCTTATTGATGAATCGACCCATAACACAAACAACTAACAAATCTCATCTCTAGGAAACAAACTTATCTCTAGCAAGCTAATCCTACCACAAACTGAATTGAACTAATCTTATCGGCTGCCTAATGCCACCGCCGGCCTCCTAATCTTGCCGCGCCACCGGCGCTGGTTGGTGCCATGGGCCTCTTCGGTTGTACCGAACTCCCCACATGACATCTCTTCCTGCCTCGAAGACAGCTCGTCCTCGAGCTGGAATGTCAGGTAGTGCTTCCTGAAGTCGTCTGCGTCTGGTCTTGCCTCAAGTCACTCCCAAGAATCGATAAACCGGCAGAACGCCCGTCGAGCAACGCGACACGCATCACGCGATGAGGTTGGGGCAGCACCCGGCCATGCAGCGGTGTGGGCAACGAGGAAGGAGCATCAGGCGGCACACCACGAAACTTTTTGAGGACCCCAACATGGAATACATCATGGAAGCATGCACCTGGTGGCAACTCTAGCTTGTAGGCGACGTCCCCAATACGAGCCATCACCTTGTACTATGGATGTGCAAATTGTCACCGAACTAAAAAAAACCACACCGAAAAAAAAAACTGTACCTGTCAACTCGGTTTGACCGGTATTCGGTACGGTATCTGGAATTCAGTTTTTTTGCGTCCGATTTTTTACCGGAAAAACCGAACTTACCGAAATTAACTAGGCGGTCCACTCCAGCCTATCCCCACGGCCCAGAAAGGCATCCCATCGGCCCATCCTGGCCACACACTCTGGCACAAGCGCACACATAGCACTAAACCACTCACATGTAATCGTAACCCTTGCTAGTTTGTGGCGGCGGCAATGAGCAATGACCCAACGGCACCAATGACACAAATGACACTGCGGACCACCTTCACCTCGCCTTCTCCTCACGCAACGCCGGCGTCGTTGCTTCCACCTGCCTGCAGTCCGCTGGTGCCGCATCGAGGGCCGGTGCCAGAGCGCCACTATGTCCGCGTGTTTCCTGCCTGCCTCCTCTCGTCCGCCGGTCCCACACCACCCAACACCTACACCCGTCCACCGGCACCACTACTCAACCGCAATCGCCTCTAAGGAGATATGGAAGCATCACGACACGATCGCCAAATAGTGCTGTTGGTCGGTCAGTCCGACGACCGACCGTCCATCGGTTGGCCGAGCCAAGAATCGCCGGAGTGCAGAGACGGACGGCGACCAGAGAGTCGCCGCCATACTCATCGGTGCTCTGACCATGGCCGTCTTAAACAGCCCAGAGGTCCAAGGCCTAGTTTCTTGGTGGCGGCGCTCTCGCCAACAGCAGCCTTTGGTGAGCATGCTGATCTACTTACCTAGTTACGTTCTTGTGTTGTGTTGTGTTCAGAAATTGGGAAGGAATCATGTCGTGTTTAGTTTATATATGAAAGCATTCAGGAATAATGTATCCAATGCTGGCAGCCTGGCTGGATGGTTTTGTTTTCCTTTATGGATAGAAAATTATGATGAACAATTTGTCAACTTGGGGGTATCTGGGTTTATTTCCCCCCGATATAGCAGGCAATCCTGCTGTACGTGCGATTGTTCTTTCATGGTTTAGTTCAGCAATGATCTGATTCTTTTTGTTAGGAAAGCAATGATATGATTGGATGTAGCGCATAGCATGCTAGCTGGTTCTATTGATTTGTGGGCCAACATTGGCTATCGGTCATATGCCATTTTCATGTTTGGTTCTGTTGATTAGTGGGTTAGTGGGCTGACTTTGTACTCTGGATTTGAAATCTTTGTTCAGTAACTTTGGTTAATAAGCTCGCAATGCCGTTCACAATTCGCGTCAACTTTGGTAAATATGGTATTTACCAATACCGAACCGAAATAAATGGGTATTTACCGATACCAAACTGTATTTTAAATAATGTCGTATTTACCGAATTATCAATACCGTATACACCGTATTTACCAAAAAAATTGAAGGAACAGCCCTACCTTGTACGGCCCATAGAAGCGCGAGGCAAGCTTACCCTTAGCGGTGGTCGAGACCCAGTCACCTTCTCCAAAGGCCACCTCGCAATGGTTGAGGTTGCAGTAGAGCTTGGCATATTCATGGGCTTGGAGGAGAGACACACACGGACATCATGAAGGAACTAGTCGCGCTCCAGCAAAGATTGCTCGATGGCTAGAACCTTGGTGTCACCCTTTTCATAAGAGCGTAGTGAGGGCAGGGCACGGCCATAAACAACCTTGAAGAGTGTCTCACAGGGCCAAGTAATATGCAGTGTTGTAGCAATACTCGGCCCAAGAAAGCCAACGCGGCCAATGGCGAGGACGGTCTCCAATGAGGCAGCGAAGGTACATGGAGATGACCTTGTTGGCCGCCTCCGATTGCCCATCGGACTGGGATTGGAATGCCGAGCTGAGGTTGAGGCGGACTCTGGCAAGTAGGAACAAATCACGCCAGAAGTTGTTGATGAAAACAAGATCCCGATCTCACTATGGAACTCGGGATGCCATGGAGACGCACAATTTCATTGAAGAAGGCATGTGCCACCGAGCTTGCTAAATATGGATGCCCCAAGGGAATGAAGCGGGCATATTTGGACAACCGATCAACGACTCTCAAGATGACTGACTTGCCATGTATGCGAGGGAGGCCTTCAATGAAGTCCATGGAGATGTCTGCCCACACCTACTCTGATATCGGCAATGGTTGGAGTAGGCCGGCGGGATACAAGTGATCAGTCTTGTTCCGTTGGCATGTCACGCACGTACTCCTACACAAGTTGGCGCTCGCGCAGGACATGGAAGTCAACAGGCAGACGATGCAACGTGCGTTGCACGCCCTCATGGTTGGTCGCATGAGCCGATTCCAAGACCCTTGGGAGCAATGGCGAGGTTGCCGGCAAGAAGACACACCGATCAAAGAGGATCAGGCCATCCACCACGGCCCAGTACTGCTTGTTCTGTCCGGCCAGGATAGTATCCCAGAGGCTATTGAGCTCCAAGATGGCACTGACCTCTTGTCACAGGCGATCGAAGACGTCAAAGGTTGGTGACAAGATGGCCAGAAGGAGGGCGTCGTCACTCGTCAACATCGTGGAGCATAGGTCATCGTGGCTCATACTCCACGCATTTAATGAAATCCCATGAGCTTGCTCACCAGTGATGTTGTGGTACTGTCGAGACACTGGTCTAGGAGAAATTTAAGAATGTAGTGGTCTGTACGGACAACAAACACCCTTCCCAGAGGTACGGCCGCCAATGCCACATGCTTGCACGAGCCCAATGAGCTCGCTCTCATATGCCGCAAGGCCTGCATGTAGAGGAGTCATGGCGCGGCTGAAAAACGCCAGTGGCCTGAAACCCTTGTGGAGGATTGTGCCAATCCCAGACCCAGACGCATCGCATTCGACGATGAAAGGCTTGGAGAAGTGCATGAGGTACAGAACCAGTGCTGTAGAGAGCGTGCTTGAGTGCCTCAAATGCCTGAGTGACCTCCGACAACCGAAACACCCCCTTCTTGAGCAGGCTAGTTAGAGGGGCGGCAATGGTGTTGTAGTCCCTGATGAACTTGAGGTAGTACCCCGCAAGGCCAAGGAAACCGCGAACCGCCTGCACTGACCGAGGCTGCGGCCAATCTTCAACAGCTTGTATCTTCTGGCAATCCATGGCGACACCCTCGACCGAGATGTCATGGCCAAGGTACGCCATAGACGGGAACTAGCTGGTGTTGTCGTAGAGTGGCAAAGACGGCCCTCACATGGTGCAAGCGGTCCAACCAGGACAAGCTATATATCAAAATATCGTCAAAAAACACAAGGACGAAGCGACGTAAGAACGTATCAAGGATATTGTTCATGAGGGCCTGAAAGGTAGCGAGTGCGTTCGTCGGGCCGAATGGCATGACCAAGAACTCGTAGTGCCCGTGGTGCATGCAGAATGTCGTCATCGAAATGTCGTCAGGATGCATTCGGACTTGGTGATACCCGAAGCAAAAGTCTAACTTGGTGAAGAACCTTGCGCCCCGAAGATCGAGGAGCTCATCCACCATCGGAATCGAGAACTTATCCTTGACCGTTTGCATGTTGAGGACGCGGCAGTCGACGCAGAAACACCATGTGTCATCGTGCTTCTTCACCAACAGGACAAGCGACGAGAATTGCGATGTGCTAAGGCGAATTATGCGTTAGCGCAACAACTCGGCACACTACCTCTCCAACTCGTCCTTCTACATCTGCGAGTACCGATAAGGCCAAACTGCCACCGGCACCGCGCCTGGCAGATGGATACAATTGTCTTGGGCGCACGCAGGCAGCAATACTTGCAGTTCGAAGGTCACCAAACTCGGAGAGCAAGCTAGCCATTAGACCCTCGCCGTCGACGTGGACAACCCGCACCATCAGACCGGCACTCGCCAGTCCTTTCCACATGACACGGTGGTCGACTGGTCGCCCAGCCTGAACGACATGGTGAGGTTCTGGAAATCCCACAAGATCGACCCGAGGGAGTGCAACCATGTGTGCCCAAGATGAGGTCGAATCTGGCGAGTGGCGGTCTTGAAGCGATCGCCTCGGCGTCAATCGAAGACGTGGCACGCAGAGACCCAGTAACTTGCCAATCGGTTCTTTGTTGGCCAAGGTCGCTTGCAGAAGCCTCCGCGTGTCGGCTGAATTTTTCGTCAACCCTTGACAAAATTCTCGTCACACTTGAAGCAAAGACCGAGTCGGCATCGTTCGTCCATCTCCGCAGGCGTGAGCCGGCGAATAGAACGTCCGGCTCCTAGACCCGTTGGTGTGGTTGCATCACCGACGACCCTGGCGCATGCTGCTAGTGTCGTGTAGGCGTGCGGCATGGCTACCTGGCTGGTCCTCGCCCGCTTGGTGGGGTGCGGGCCTCCTCGTATGCGAGGGCAATGCTCATGGCTTACTGCAAGTCCATCAGGTTTTGAATCTCCACGTCCACACGGATGTCGTCGGCGAGCCCCACCATGAAGATTTGCACCTCCTGCTTCTCCGATAGTGGATCAACGCGGCAAAGGAGTGCAAGGAAATGATTTTGGTAGTCCTCCGTCATTCCCATCTACTAAAGCCGCTTGAGCTCACCAAGGGAATTGTTCTGGGTCAGTGGCCCGAACCGGATGTGGCACATCTCCTTGAACACGCCCCACACCAGCACGCGCTAAAGAACTGCTCGCAGCAGTTCAGCCACAAGAGAGGATCCTCCTTGCCGTCAAACGTGGGGAACGCCAGATTGAAGAAACAGGGAACACCGCCCCCCGCTCAACTCTGCCCACTCAAAGCCACCAAGTCGTGTGCAGCGCCTCCTTGCCAGTCAGGTTGGTCTTGCTTCCCTCCATCTTGTCACTCGCTTGCGCTGTCGACAGGGCAATCGCGAGCACGGCCGCATTCACCACTAGCGGTGCACTCGGCGCTGCCGGCAGTAGACCGACGCCAGTGAACTTGGGTGTGCCAGGCAGACCCGCGACTATCACCGTGGCCAAGGCTGTGGCCAAGGCTATCACACCAACGGTGGGCTGCTCCATCTTCTCCAGTGCGGTGAGCCAGCTGGCAAGCTCATCCATCCACTTGGTGAGCGTCTAGTCGAGGGACTTGATCAGCGCCTTGCCACCTTCGTGTCGTCATTCTCAGTGTCAGAGCCCATGGTTGGCTCTGATACCAAGTTGTCACGATCTCGAGACCGAGGTCGTAACCGGTAGCTATGAGACAGCAGACCTCTGCTTGGCCGGTGGTCTACCACGAAGTTTCGGGGCCGTGACCGAGGAACAACGCACGAGAGAAAGAGGTGAGAAAACAGAGAAGGGGATGAGGTAATGGAGTCTTTATTCTTCCTTCCTCAAACCAATGTGCGGCAATCAATCTTATAGATGAATCGGCCCTAACACAAGCCACAAACAAATCTTATCTCTAGGAAGCTAATCCTGCCACAAACTGAATTGAACTAATCTTATCGGCTGCCTAATGCTGCCACCGGCCTCCTGATCTTGTGCGCCAAGATGGCGCCTAATCTTGTCGCGCCTCCTACGCTGGTTGCTGCCGTGGGCCTCTTCGGCAGTACTGAAGTCCCAATATGACAAAGTACAACCTTTTTCAGGAATAACTGTAGCAGGCTGAAGTTTTCCAGATAAAACCTTTCCAAGTTTGACCATCAATATATTCCAGAGTACCATGAACAGCCAAATAAAGTATAGTACCTTCATAGAACAATTGATTGCAATTGTAATAGCACCGTTTTCATGTGGCCGTTGTGGACACTTTTAAATAAATTGATGGTCAAAATAGAAAATGTTCAACTGCAAAAGGTCAGGCTTTGATAAGTATTAGTGAAAGGAGGTAAATTTTGATTAATGCAACAAATTCAAGCAAATGATGCACATATATACTCTATAAGCATTTTATGTTAAAATTAATCGTGTTGAGTGTTGACCAGATTTGATACATCAAAAGTTACAAAACCCATTAAACTGTCTCCAAGGGTACTAATGATATCAGCTCTGGCTAGTTCCTAGCTGATTCCTATCAGTCACAGGCTAATTCGGGTTTCTAAACCAAAACAACAAATCCTATGTTGAACCTGATCAGAATGTGGCCCGTGACAAGCTGTTTTTCATAGAACGAGTTTTCTCTACAAACTACTCCAAAATCAGCTAAAATCAATAGGCTCAGACACTCAGTTTTATTCAACCCTTGCAGGAAATCTGAAAAGCAATGTTTACCGCCCATTTCATGGTGGTTTACCTAAATGATCCCCACATCAGAAATTCGGAATGCAAAAACAGAAAAGATCCATTCTGCAACAACTAAACAATACAGTCACTTAACATGAAGGCAGGAATGCAGAAACTGGTGATAGCATCAAACCCTTGTACCAAATAATTCAATATAGAGATGATTGAGAAATACCTGTGAAAATATGGTTTCAGCCATCAGGTATTCATAGCGAAAAGGCACAGGCAAGCTGACCAGACAAAACGCACACTCTTTGCGACTATCATTCAAAGAAAAATATAAACAAGACAGAATCAGTAAGCAAGCTGAAATTTTACAGTTCAGTAGGAAAATATTAACACAAAAGGAAAATCCCAAAATGAGCATACTAAATGCTGTCAACCATAACTATTGCATTAAAAACTACTATCATCTTTTGTTACCCGGAATGTTAAAGAAAAAAATGAGTTCTAGCAACAATGCTCAATAAATGAACAAATAGTACGCCATAATGCAAATATGATCCAAACCCCGCAGGGTCAGCACAAAAAGAACTGCAGAGTAGAACATATAAGCGCTCCAAAGCTTACTCTTGAGAGTACGGTTCATTGGTTAAATCAGTGAAATACAACCAGCTTTTGTTAGTAAAGGGAGAAAACAAAACACTCAGCAATAGAAACCACTAAGGCGTGTTTACACATAAAGACTGGCAATGGTGTCAACCATGTCATGCAGATGTGTGATATCCTCCGATCTCAGCTTTTTAAAAAGTACCAAAGGTATTAATAATATCGGAACAATTAAGATAATAACTGACCATCCATTGAAGAAAAGCAGCACGTCCAATATGCACTCTTCAACAACAAAACGATCTACAGGTTGCATACTCTGTAAGCCAACAAGAGCCGATTAGACATGCAATACATGGAGTGCAGTCGCCAGATGCAGATAGATACAGTTACAGTAGCTTATTTGCAAACATGCCTACAATAAATAAATCAAATCAAGATGGAAATAAAAATAAGTTTAGATTTCATAGTTATACAACTTAAGTCAATATACACAAATTGGTTTCTTGCGGAACTGCATCCAGCTAATGGTTCCCCTTTCATGTCTAGACCACAGAAGTTACTTGTGTAGACACATGAAGGCACAGAAATGCAATTACAATAAATAATTCCCAAAGTACCTTAACGGTTTCTCGGGATGAAGAAGCAACTCAGGTTAATGTATAAGATGTTATGACTTATGTATCAAGTAGGAATACTTTTGTCGGGCCAAAATACATGATAAAATTAATGATACATCAATTGATTAACAGGGTCACTTTATTTTACTTCACATTTAGTGGTAAAAATCAGGTATCAGAGTAACAGATCGGGCAAATGTTAGATATTATTTGCTGCTGACAACTGATTTCGGCATATATATATCTGTCCCTATATATTAAAATTTAACTTCAACTTCTAGCTCAATACTGAGCAGACGGCAGCTGGTGGCATCATACCTAGGGATGGAAAATGGTAAAGGATAATCCGTTTTATCCGATATTCGTATCCGAAAAAACGCAAATGTGGTAAGTAAAATCCGCATTCGAATAGTATTCGTATTTGTATTCAGTGTTATTCGTATAGTATTGGTAAGTAAAAGCAATAGCAAGCCAGCTGGCAACCAATTGAGGCCGCAGCTCAGGAAAATAACACAAAATATATGTTATTTGAAGCATATAAACGGGTGAAGTTTGTAAGGTGAAACCAAGTAGTAGCAAATTCAATGTCAGTTCACAATAATTACAGAAAATACAGCGACCAAAACATGAAAAGTAACAGTGATCCATGGACTTAAAACATAAATTTGCAAATTACCTCAGCTTTATTTGCTGGAAATATATGAAGCCTACGAAGCCTTTGAGGATACTTAAGATCGGCTTCATGCTTCTCTTGCCCTTTTAATATTTCAGAAGATGATTGCGAGAGAGTAGGCGGGGGGCAACTAATTGGGGGGAAACAGTGAGATTTTCCAGCTACCAACTGAGCTTCAAACGACAAGTGAGGTTTTGGAACTGCCAAGGGAGTAGTTAAATAGAATGCAAAAACAAATTAGGCACGAGAATGTTTAAGATTTGGATACAATCAGACCTGATATGGAAAAAGAAAAGGTTATCTCAAGATTTAACTATTGTGTGCATACAGAGTTTATTGAGAATTGAAACAGATTCTGAAATAGATTGATAAGTTTTCACAATATCAAATGCAGCTGCAACTGAAAGTCAATAACATTATTTTCAGTAAGAAATCGTGTGGATCGTGTATCACATACCACTTTTAACCCTCCATCCATTACGGGAAAGAACTTGAATACGCTCCCATAGATCTTCCATGAAATCCTGCAAGGATTAGCTTTATAGTCCTGATCTAAATATCATAAAAGTGGTTTAAATGAATCAGGAAATAAACCAGTATCGGGTTCACATATTTAAGAAATCAGCAATACCTTTTTATTGGGAGAGTTGCCTTCATCCGTCTCAAAGACTGAGAAAGCAATATCATCAAAATGGCTTCTGATGCTAATGTAAGACTGTATTCCAACCAGAACTCTCTCAAATTCATCCGGAACTTGCTGCATTTTAGAATTCATCAGTGTACTCTACCATTGAATTCCTGTCTACGGAATTTTCTAGAGCACGGTTTCAGAATGAAATTATAAGAGCATCAAACTTTTTTTATTAGAGCGCTAATTTGCTGGGTACCAACCCCCTTTTAGTCCACACAAAATGCACATGATGCATTGTCCCAAAAAATCTAAAAAACAATTATGGATGGTGTGCATGTTATCTATGCATACAAGCAAAATTTCAACGTCAGCATTAATGCATTATCCACACCCATGAAACTTTGCACGTGTGCATCACATTACATGTAATGTACTACACTTCTACAACCATGAAATTTTGGGGGAAGTATTGGATCATCATGCACATCTCACATGAAAGAATAAATGGAGATGCTTAATGTGTGGCTTTAAAAACAGACGACAGTATGTTATGGATTGACATGGTAAAACAATAATTGAACAAAAAGATACCCTGCTAAAGTGGAGAACTGGAGAAATAATATATTTTCATACAATTTTACATGTTTAAACAAGGTATTGCCATTTTAACTTTCCCTCTAGCTGGTAGCTGCAAAATCAAGAGATCTAAAACAAAACTAAGCAGATGCAGGAACAGTTCTATATGCAAAATAGCAGTGCCAGTGCAGGTCATTTAGAGGCAGTACGATTGAACTACTCCCAAATAGGAAAGTAAATCGCAATAGTTCATCAAATGTGATGAAGGTTCAGACCTAGAAGCATGAGTATGACTAAATAACTTATATTGGGCACAAAAGGCGATCAAGGTTAAGCAGTAAATCACAATGGTTCGACAAAGTTACCTCAAACAATTCTGGACCACCCCACGGAAGAGAAGCCAAAATACAATAAACATAAAAATCAGCACGTGGTTGCCAAGAAGGACTTCCAGTTTCTTCATCTAATATTGTTGCAGCAGCTGATAATAATGTCTCATATGTCTCTATAATAGAATTTGGCAGGACAACTTTGCTGCACATCTACAGGGCAAACATAAAATCTACAATTACCAGAAGAGGTAAAAGAACAACTGAAATTCCACAAATTGCTCAATCAACCATATCAATATGGTGCACCATACTAGAAAAACATTTCTACCATGAAATCAAGAAGGCAAAAAGAAATCTCTCCTCTCTTTTGGAGTCAAACATTGACTGTTTTAACTTGATATAAACTCAATACAAGGTAGAGATATTAGACTAAGCAATAGGAGATATTAGACTATCAAAACCTAACGTAAAGATGGTATTACGTTAAACAATCCGCCACCAAATGCAAATTTTACTATCATAAATCATACAGTGATATATCATACAATGTTCACTAAGAGCTGTGGACATATCTAATATTTTTTAAAAAAAAATCTCTAGAGCTGTAGGGCGTCAGTTTCGAAGGCAATCAAAATAGGGCGTAATATACGGGCAACCCTATACGTGTGTATGTGTATAGAATATAATCTAGTGTCTTGGCCCATGTAGCCCATCAACCTCAAGTGTATATATATCTCCTAAATAATCAATAGGGACTAGACCCGGTCCGGCCATCGCCATCCTCGCCGTCGCTTCGACCCTCTGGCGAGCTACCTATCCCTCTCATGCAGTTCACTTCCATCACCACTGCTTCTACGTCGACAGCCCGGATCCGTTGTTGACAGACTGGATCCATCGTCGACATCGCTCGCCTCTTCGCCCTCACCGCTGGCGTCTAGCACTCCGCCCTGCTCGTCCTCATCGACGCCAACCTCCCTACCGGCACCGCTGAGGTCCAGGTCGCGCACATCGACGCGTCACCTCCACCCCTGCTCTGCTTTGGGTCGCCTGGCTCTGCTTCGGCTTGCCCTCCCCGTCAAGGACGCCGCTCGTCCTCGTCAACACCAATCACCTCCCTGCCAGCGCCGCCGAGGGCCAAGTCGCGCGTGCTGACGCGCGGCGCATCACCTCCGCCCCTGCTCTATTTAGACACCAGAGAGATGTGGTTTTTCTCGTGCAGGTGCGGTATCTGAGCTAAGCACCTATCAAAAGGCAGCCAGTATACCTGAGTGCCAATTGGCTATGATTGAGGAGCTTACAGCATTAGAGTCTACAAGCACTTGGGATCTTGCTTCGCTACTATCTAGAGCTCTTCCTATAACTTGCAAGTGGATGTACAAAGTAAAGATCAAGTCAGATGGTTCAGTAGAGCGATAAAATGCTCGTCTTGTGCAAGTGGTTTTTAGGAGGCTTAATGTCGAGATTATGATGAGACTTTTGCTCCATTTGCTTATATGACTACAGTCCATACTCTCATTGTTGTTGCGGCAGTACGCTCATGGACTATATCTCATATGGATGACAAAAATGTCTTTCTTCATGGTGATCTACATGAGGTCTATATACACCCACCTCCAGGTGTTGAGACTCCTGTAGGCTATGTTTGTCGTCTTTGGCGTACTTTAGATGGTCTTAAGCAGACTCCGCGTGCTTAGTTCGAGCGTTTCAGTTCTGCGACTCGAGCTGCTAGTTTCACTCCAAGTTAGCATAACCCTACCTTATTTATTCACTTCTCAACGGGGTAGTACTTTGCTTCTACTATATGTAGATGATATACTGATCACAGGAGATTACATGGACTATGTGGCTTTTGTCAAGAAATTGAATTAACAGTTTATGATGTCAGATTTGGGACCATTGAGCTGTTTTCTGGGGATTGAGGTTCATTCTGATGGCGATGGCTACTACCTCTCTCAGCATCACTACATTCAAGAACTGTTTGCTCGCTCTGGTATGACTGATACTCGCATTGCTGCCACACCCATGAAGCTCCACCTACAGCTTTGTCCTACAGACGGTATACCACTGACAGATCCTTCCTGCTATCGTGAGCTCATTGGGAGCCTTATTTATCTCACTGACACCAGACCAGACATTGTTTATGATGTTCATGTACTCAGCCAGTTTGTCAATGCTCCCACCTCAGTCCACTATGGTCATATTCTTCGTGTGCTGAGATACTTAAGGGAGACTACGTCTAGACGTCTTTTCTATGCCAATTCGAGTCAGCTCCAGCTCCAGCTCCACGCTTACTCTGACTCCACTTGGGCAACTAATTCTGTTGAGCGCCGATCTATCGCTGGCTACTGCATCTCTCTTGGTACTTCGCTCGTTGCCTAGAAGTCCAAGAAGCAGACTAGTGTCACGCTTTAGTGTAGAGACTGAGCTTCGAGCCCTTGCAACTACCACCTCAGAGATTGTTTGGCTTCGATAGCTTTTGGCTGATTTTGGTGTTCTTTGTGATAATCCTACACATTTGTTTTATGACAATACAAATGCCATTCAGATTGCTAGTGATCCGATCAAGCATGAGTTGACAAAGCACATTTGTGTTGATGCATCATTCACAAGATCTCATTGTGTATGTGTATAGAATATAATCTAGTGTCTTGCCCTATGTAGCCCATGAGGCCCATCATCCTCATCATATATATATATATATATATATATATATATATATATATATATATATATATATATATATATATATATATCAAATAATCAAAAGATGCTAGCAAAATCCTCTCCTAAATCTAACAGACTCCACTACCTCCACCACCACCACTTCCAGCGCACTAGTTTGTACCTTAGCCTTCCTGATTTTTTATTAGATGTTATTGTGTAGCTTTACTTGTAAAATTACTTATGACATTATATCATGCCATTTCACTGTTGCACAGGCTTTTTTAGCAAATCATTTAGTACCCAAGTTAGTTCATTAACAAGAAGAGGACTAAAAGCCTTCAGCATTAAGATTCAATTATTTATGAAGATGCATTGTCAATAAACATGTCAGCGTGTCAGATATACAAACTTCAAGCATCACAAGTTAGCACACAGAAAAGCAGCGAGCACAAGGATGATAACAAGAAAATCAAATCAAACTAAAACAACTGCATAACTTACCAGGCCACTGAGAAATCGCAGCAATATCCTGATTCTATCACGATTTTCATTATGCAAGGCATCCTGCAATTACGGCACAATCATTATTTAAAGCTAGGATGGTCTTTAAAAGAGGAACCAAAAGTTGGTTTTCCAATCATGAATGGACCAACTATTCAGTATTTGCCAAAAGATAAACATCCAAACTGACATAATATTGCTGGAATATTATCATAGGAAACTTGTCTCCGGTGAAACAAGTGGGAGAATAGGTTAACAGATACTGCTATGCTTTGTGGGAGAATAGGTTAACAGATACTGCTATGCTTTGTATTGTAAAAACAAAGATGCATACCTGTAAGTTGGCCTGTGTGGTATCGACGATACCCTTGGCGAAATCTTCATTTTCTAAGTTTATCAAACCTATCTGACATTAAAAAAAAACAAAGCAGAACCATCACAGAGAGTTAGCTCAATTAAATAAAAACAAGTATATGGTTAAATCTTGTTCTTACACCAATGTAGCGCAAAAAATAAACTTAGTGTGAGATCGATAATGTTAGGTACAAAAGGTGTTTTCAAAACCCATCATCGTAGACTAAATACCAGTTTGATTAGGGAACAAAACAGCTTAAATACAAGAAAGTACTGAGCATCAAACTTGTTTATCATTATTTGATGGTCGAAGTCAACAAACATAGCTTCCTCCCCTCATGAAAATATATGCACCCAAAAATCAGCAGCACAGTTTGTGTCTCAACAGAAATTATAACACCATAAAAGCATTACCATACTCAATTAACCAAACAGCTCAATACCATCATCCAGCGTACACTGTATAAAAGGAGATAAGGAGATGCACGATTGATCCCTGTGTATGTACATGCGCAGGTGCAGACGCACATACCACTGGAATATTTTCCATAACACACGTGGAAAGATTGGAAAGAAAATATGTTTGGCATTGACATTGCAAGCTCCACAGAGGAGATATGTAAGGAACAATCATACATAAGCAACAGATAATAATGAAAAACCTATCCATAAATGAAACAGCATCATTTACGTCATGTGCAAGCACGATAAGACCTAGCACAACAGAATATGAACCAAAGTGTATGCAACTTTAAAGTCCTCTCACAAAGTTCCATCAATAACCATGTTAATTAGCATTTTATATCAGAATTATGTGGTGCAATTGTGGCTTGTCACTAAATTATATACAATGTACAGAGGCATAATTTCATAAAAATCTAGCCTCCCTAAGACTTCAGAGATTCAAAAGGGAAAAACATGCATCCTAGCATTTTTTAGATCAGAATTATGTGGTGTAACTGTGGCTTGTGACTAAATTATACACAACGTACAGAGGCATAATTTCATAAAAATCTAGCTTTCCTAAGAATTCAGAGATTCAAAAGGGAAAAACATGCATCCTAGCATTTTTTTATAATGCTGGTATTATCTGTTGTCTCATAAAAACATAAAATGCTCCACAAATAATATAAATAAAAAGACAAGAAACCATAACATAGTAAAATGCAATAAACTTTGGAGTAAATAGCTGCGTACCAAAACTCCAAAGAAAGGAATCTTGTGAGGCAATTGTTCTGCACACTGAAGGAGAAACTGCTCAAAAAAGTACGTTCAGTTAGCACCTCAAATTGATTCAAAATTAAGATAATGGAATTTCTACCGGGCATTAAAAAAGTAAAGAAAATGCTACAAGATGCAACATGTAAGATCTATTCTCTCTGCTTATTATTTTCCTTGCCTCCTTTAGCCTTCGATGGCCGAAAATAGTAGTTGACAGTGACATTAGGCAGGTGTATGGGAGTTAGTTATCATCAAGTTCTTTAACAAATACTAAAATGACTTGGCCAATGCACTACACTTGCGAACAAACCAATTAGGTATTAATATTTCTTCAAAGAACTAAAACAATATAGGTTACTACAAAATTAGCCAGATTCGAATAGTGAAACACTGAAACTACAACAATATTTGAACAAGCACATAATAGAATGTTGGGTGCCGACCTCAAACATAGCATCTTTGGAGTGTTCATATTCTCGACAAAGCACACCATAACAAGTTTCCTATGAAGCAAATGCTTGGTCAGAACAAGTGTGAAAGAAACATGAAATAATAGATGAAAATATATCACTCTCTTCAGACCACTGTCCAAGCATAGGAACAACATGAAAATATATCATATGATGGTGTAAATATGTAACAAACAAGCATAGTAACAATGTGCCAAGTGTGTAGGAACTTGCTATACCCCTTTAACTGGCACCCTAATAAAATCATATTGGTAGTAAAATCTAACTAAAACTTCATTTTGTAACAAGATTGGGAATATTTCACCAGCATAACTTGACCTTCATCATACCATACTACCATCCAATAGTGCCACAATTTCATTTATAAAAGAGCATATACATAACAACCCCGAAACTATACCGAGATGATTAAGACAAAAGTTTGTAATTCTAGAATATAGATTGATGCATTTCCAATGTTTAACCACGCATTGCCTTGTGATAACAGCTGCGCCATACTTCAGCTCGAGAAATTCCTAAGGAACTAGTTTTCATCCCAGTTTTGATCTCTCTGCCTCGAACCATTCACATGAGACATAAATGGTAAAATCTAAGCAGAGCAAACCAAATATCGACAAAATCAAACTTGGAAGTGCGACAATACTAGATTGAGAGAAACAGATAAACAAAATCAAAGGTCCGGTTCAATAAGTGTAAGGCAGACAATTGCAAACAACCTTTCAACAACTATGGTTAAAGTTAAACAATTACAATTCGTCCCATCCTCAGTGATACCACTCCGTGTTGTGTGCTCTTCCTGAGGTTCACTCTCCGTTTAGTCTCAGCCAAATTGGCGCGCTGAGCACCGTCTCCGGATAAAACCGCCGCGGTTCCACTCCATATACCCAACACCAAGAGCGCAGGGGCCCGTACGAGCAACTGCAACCGACGGCTAGGGTTTTGAGCTCCCCACCGCGACCGCCACCCACTCCCACCAAAAGCGCAGACAACCAAACATGACGCTACCCAAGCATAAACCAACGCATTTCGGGCCAAATCCGCATGCCGATAGCCTAGGGTTCGGAGAGCGGAGGTGCGCCGGGGAAAAAACAGCGAGAAGGGAAGAGGGACGGGCGCTTACGATATGCTCCTTGTGGTCGGCGGAGCCCCCGTACTCGGGGCACCTGTCTCCGATGCGCAGCAGCAGCGTCCTCCAGCCCGCGCTCATGGCGGCGGCGGCGGCGGCGAGGGGATGGGAGAGAGGTGTCGGGTGCGGGTGGAGGGGAGGCGACTCGATCGGGTCGAGGGTTTTGGTTTGGGGGCGCGGGGTTTTGGTTGTGGATCGACTTGGGTGCGATGCGACTTGCGAGTGCGACGAAAGCGGAAGCACAGAACGTGATGCGGCCAGCGACTCGGGAGCGTCCGGGTCGGGGTGCGGCTTTGGCTCGCTGCCTTGTGGGGTCACGGGTTTAGGTCCTTGTACGAGCGAGGGACCCGTGCGCCGCGGGTTACGAGTCGCTGGGAGTGTGGGACCCACCAGGCCGAGCCACGGTTGGTCTTGGACTCTTGGTCTAGCAAGCAAGGAAGGTGATGGCGAGGGGCGCTGGCGCTGAACGGTCAAGATTTTGGGAGCTAATGTTAGGAGTAGTTGAACGGGGTCACCGATTTTCTTCTCCCTGGATATAGAACAAAAAAAAAAACAAGAAGTCTACTACAAACCAAATTCGTGGTAGAGGTGGAACTAGCAATCGGTGATCTCAGGGCGAATCTTATAAGAAACAGTCGAAAGCTCTTTTAGACTACGTTTTGATATAGGAGAATTATTGTAGCTTGATAGGCTACACAAAGATGCTTAAGTGGTGTCATCGATGCCTATTAGTGGTGTCAGAATTTCCCGGCGTGGCATTTTGATAGCCGTGGTCGCTTCTCTATGAAATCAGTTTAGACATCTCCAATAATATATTTATTATCGTCTCTTAGCTATGTTAAATCAGCAAAATCCTACGTGGAGGAGAGAGGGGAAGAAAAGAGAGCATAGGTCGTGTCTTCTCAAGAGAGCGGTGCGTGTCTGTAAACAAGATATACATTAATCTACTCTAGTTGACATGTAGGACCGTTTCAAAGAAAAATTATGAAATACAAATGTTGGAGAGTGTGCTAGAGACTATCTATTGGAGATGTTGTATGTAAAAATGATATAGCATACGTTAGAGACAATGTTATCTCTAACTATTGGAGATGCCCTTATAAGCTAGCGGAACCTCGGGATAAAGAGAGGAAGGGTGCGGATACTGGAGGTTCACGAAGAAACCAATCACGCAGGCCTTTTAATTGGTGAGAGACGGATTCAAATGAAGTTTAAGGATGCACAGGACACCGAGTTTAATATTGTTTTATCTTATTAAAACCTACATACGCATAGTCGTGCACCCCATATTTTATACTCATTCGCTCTACATATATATGGTGGCATATATAGTTGACATCCGATCGATTTCGTTCTAGATTTGATTGCTGGATTGCCCCAACAGGGCTAAGACATTCATGTGGCGCTTCGCACATAATAGTCTGCCAGTATGCGTAGTATCCATAGGCGTCGAGGGATTTGGTGACACCTTGCCCTATGTGTAGCAGGCTTGATGAGGACGTTGGTCATTTGTTTCTTAAGGGCATCTCCAATAGCCTATTTTGCTTGTCTCTAAGAGATGCCACGTAGACCTTTTGATGATATGGCGGTGAGTAAAAGAGGAGAGAGAACCAAATCGTCGTTTCGTGAGACGACCGTCGCTTAACGCAAAACGAGGCTTCGCGACGAATGATTTTCTTTGTTAGAGGGCGTCGTCGCTTGCTCACACGTCTGTTCTTCTCGGCGGATCTGTGCGCGCGAGCACCACGCCCTTTTCCTTCCCCGCGCCCACGCGAATTTTCCTCCCCACGCCCTTTTCCTTCCCCGCGCAGCCTCCTCCTCCTCCTCGGCGGCGGCAGAGTGAGTGCTGCAGGTGCTCTTCAGTTTTGGGATGAGATCCATGGTCGCGCTTCCTGGGAGCACCGAGGACTACGTGCGCGACTCCATCGAGAGCTCGCTCGGCCTCCCCGTCTCCGACCGCTCCCTCCGCCTCAAGCTGCTCGCTTCCGAGGACCGCCACCACCTCCTCTAGGACCACATCTTCTCCCTAGAGGAGGACTTCCACGCAGCCACACACCGCATCAACCTACACAAGGTCCTCCCTTCCCTAATCCCCCCCCCCAAATCCCCTTTTTGGCTCAAGTATTTCTTATCGATCATGATCCCGCTTCCTCCATGCTTGAATCTCCTTGAATGGTGGCCAGGCTCGATCCCCTCCTCCCCAGGCGAGTCCACCATGAGCGTCGCGAACTGCTCAAGCCACAGCATCCAGAGAAGGAGGCCATGGCCATTGCCTACAATGACCTCTTCGCCCACTCCGCCAGCTCGAGAGGGAGTGCTTCCTCTACGAGCGCGACCTCGAGCGCGCCATGGAGTCGTGTGACGACCTCGCCAGGGAGAACGACCAACTACGCGCACGCCTCAACGACAACGCCAACGTCAGTACCCATCGCTTCTTCCTCTCCTCTCCTCTTTTTCTTTATTTCTTTCTTTTTCAGGGCCCCTCTTAAAACTAGTACTACACAATACTTTCCACAGTATTAGAGAACCTATGGTATATAGTGCCATCAACAAAAAGAGAAGAACGATTCGCCCCCAAATGGTTGCTACTTGATAGTGGTTGTACCACATTACCATTTTGTCATATTGATAGGTTGGACCCTGTAAGTTGCCCCTTAATTCTTTGGGTTTGGGGTTCAATAGATATTGTGTATCAGGTTAACTCTTTTCGATGGATATCACGACGGTATCCATCCCCCTTTGCCCTGTTGCCAATGTATCAATTGAGTTAATGCCTTTTGCGCTATATTCTAACTGAACTTGTATTTGCCATGAATGTTGGGTGCACTTAGATTGAATTCAAGCATATTGCAATGCAAGAAACTTGTATCCGCTATTTTTGCTGTCCATCTTTTTCCCCCTGGTGTCTACCCTGGATGCAATTATCTAAATTATGTTAAAAGTGATCATTTTATGTGAGTTGAAGCATACTGAAACGCTAGAAACTATACGAGCCATTATGCGCGTCAATAAGTTGTGTCTATCTAGTTTTTGTTTCCACAATCCTTCAAAGCATATATACCCTCATAGTAGATTAATAATGTGATTTAGCAACCTCCAGAAATTTCCTTTCCCTTTTATATCCCAAATTACTTATGCATGGATCAACACTTGATCAATATCTGTTGGATATTCTTTGTTCTAAAGGCATATGTAGGGTTGTGGCAATATTTGATCAACATTTGTTGAGTATTCTGCTCACTAGAAGTTTTTTTTCCTGTTCTACTTACATAGTTCAATGATCGAAGCTCGTGTGTTTAGTGTTAAGAAATACTAAGGCATTGGTTGTCCACTTGTTTATGCGGTCCTATTTAATCTGATCCTCCAACATTCATCTGACCTGTGTAAATCTTAATGTGCAGCTTACTGCATTAACTGATCAAGTGCAAGCTATGCAGAAGGACAAGGAGAACCTAAGGATCAATCTCAATAAAGCAGAGGAGGAGGTAAGATATTGAAGCACTCTTGTCCTTGCAATTATGTTTTCTATCTGCAACTTATGGTCTTCTAAGTGAGCAATAGCATCAACTTGTGCAGCATGACTATAGTTCTGATTGTTGGAAATTTCATGCTTGTTGCATTCATGGTCAAGCTGCTATTCGAAGAAAACAGAATTCTTGACGAAGGAAACAAAAGGCTGCTGAGTTTGTTGGAGAAAGAGCGACAGCACCGGTCTGAAAGAAGGCATTCTGCTAGTACCTCCACCAAGGTAAAATGGCAGCCTTAAAGCTTTAATGTTTGCTGATTGTATTACACATCAACTCTCTCTTGTTGAATATCTTGACTAGAAGGGTGATGCAATGTTGTCATCATTTGGTTGCAGCATAAGCGCAAATCGTCAAGTTTGAAGGAGACGAGCCCAATGAGTCGGGCTATCGATTTCAACAGTGCAGATTCATCAAGGCATCCATTATCACCCTTGCCGCCAAACTCTCCAGACTATAGGGTGCACAAGAAATGAAAGGGACCGTTGTGACATTTCCTTCTAAACTATCCATGTATCCATGCTCAGCATCATGAGGGTTGCTGCGTCTTCTTCCGATCGATCGATCGATCTTGGATGATGTATGACATGATCTGTGGATTTGTTGTTCAGTTCTAGGGTTAAAATCATGCAAAGCTTCAATGCTTGTGAGGCTTGGTGTTAGAATTGCTGCTTGTTTATATATGTAGATGTAACCAAACAACACATGTAAGTCACAAAGATTGAAGTTAGTGTTGATCAGTATGGTTATTTAATTCATGCAAAGCTTAAATGCTTGTGAAGGTGTTAGAGACAACCTAAGTGACAAACTATTGAAATAGTTGTCTCTAATATTATCTCAAGTTGATATGGAGGGTATTAGAGACAAGCTAAGAGACAAGCTATTGGAGGGTATTAGTGCAAAGCGGTATGTGAGTGTTGTTTAATGCTACAGAAGGAGGAAGTATGGCGAGTCTTCGAGGCATGTAGCTCACCATTAGGGGTGTTGTTGTCCCTGTGGGAGATCGATCGCAAAACTCAACATCCAGTCATGTGTTTCTTTTGGTGTCGGTGGTCCGAGCACAACCGTGTTAAATCATAATTACCAATGATCCAGTAAATAATGTATAGAATAAAACTCAGCAACATGTCGCTTTTCAGCAATAATTATAACAATATAAATACATAAAGGATTAACTTTCAAAGATTTGAACCAGGCGTCCAAGAACGCTCAGGACCATGCGCTTGAGAACTCTCGGGGCCTCACGCTCGAGAACGACCGGAACCATGCACCCGGAAACATTGTTTAGCAACAATTAATATAATCAAACCAAAATTAAATAAACCCAGATTCAATCATTAAGCTAATGATAACCAAGTCTACTAATCAATTCTAAATAAAAGTATCATATCTCTAGATTTAGTCAAAGCAATTAAGTAAAGATGTTTGTGTGATTGATAGCATGTGATGCATATGTGTTACTCTATCGCATGTTGCCTTCATTAATCACCTAAAAGCAACAATAAAGCAAGAGCTGGTCCAAAACTCAGCAAGCACATAATAGAACAATAAACAAATAGTTTATCAATCATGAAGAATAATATCATCATTATTCATGTGTTCAAGTAACATCATCGTCTTTCCATTGATGCAATATATCTCTACTCTACATGCCCATCCCATAGCTTATACTGGTACAGTATGAGTGAACATACATCCGTGTTCGCCCTATCATTAGCCCGTCTTACAGGTATCAGATGATGTGACCATGCCACGTATGCATACAACTATAGCTCCCAAGATTGAACAAAAGGTGAATTCGTTCCCTCAACTTTAATTTGTTTTAAATGGGACTATGATGCTACATAATGATGAAAATGTATATTTGTACAGCTATAAAAGGAGGAATGCAACAACACTGTGCGCTCGTGGTTGGGGTCCACCTAAAAGGAAGCAACCCGTACATCAAGACCAAGTCAACGTCTTCTCCAACACTTCCTCAGGGTCACCACGTCACTTTTCGTTCAAGTGAAGTAAGAGTTCAAGTTGGACATGTTCTGGAATCCAATTCGGCCTCCGGAGATAGCACCGACTTCAAACGTGCATAACTTTCACATACAGAGTCCGTTTGAGGTACATGAGTACTTGATGGAAAGCTTATCTCGTTCTCTTTCCAACGGATCTATCCTCGCCTCCAAATTTCTTCTGTGCACACCGTAATCACCAAAAAAAGATAATGTATCACCTGTTTTGGCCAAATTAGACATTGTAATGCCTGGGCCTAAGGGGAAGGCGCCCACTCTCTTGGTCCGTACTGTTCATGTGAACAGTCCCATGAATAGTCCCACCCGCTTATCTATTAGCTATGTGCGGCCCCCCCTTCCCTATTTAAGGAGGCCGCACCGCTCTAGTTTTCTTAGATTTCATTCAGTTTAGGTTTTGCCATTGTGCAAACTTCTTTTCTTCAGTTATGTCGAATGACCACCTGTCAAGACAGTCTTCGGGATCCCACCTTTTGTATTCAATACTATTTTCAATTTCATATTGCTATTTATCTTGTTCTTGCTTGTTCTTCGATTGCATGTAGGAATAGATCTTCGTGGTCAGGTCTATCGTGCTTCTAACAAGGTCGATAACGAACTCGGAGTTGGTTCATCGATTGTCGGGCATATTGGTCGTATACGATTGGTAGCCGAATTGTGAGAGTCATCTCCACCAAATCGAATTATCCTTCTCATCGAAAAATCGGGACACCCGTTGTCGCATCAAGTGGTATCAGAACTACAGTTGATCGGCAAGAATTTCCAGTTTTCTAGTAGTAGATTCGTTTTTCATACCTAGAGTTCAGAAAATATCCCACAAAAAATATTTTGTTGCGCCACTTTAATCCATGTCCGAACCCCTTGAAGCCTTTGCAATTTTTCTTTTCGGTTTGCTTGTTGAATCTTTAGTTGCATTGTCGTGTCTAGTTGCTAATCTTTAGTTCTAGTTATTGTCTAGTTGGTCATTGTCAAGATCGCATCTTGTGTTTTCCTTTGCGTCGCTTGATCGTTCTTTTAGGGTTCTTAGTTTTTGCATCTAAATCAGAAAATTCGTTGGTTAGAACTCCTCTAATCCACACTAAAAATAGAAATTTCTTGTTGTTGTTAATCCAAACAAACCCAACAAACTTGTTGTGATCTTTTGGGAGAGTTGATATTATTTGTGAATTGTGGCAAACCCAAGGGCCGGCCAGTTAGTAGAAGGAGAAAGAGGCGCAAGAACAAAAGCCGCGGTAGAGAGAGAAAAAGAAAAAAGAAAGAAAAAGAAAAAGAAAAGAAAAGTGTGTAAAAATTGGTGGAGACCTTCTACATATAGCCACAAACTTCCACAAATTTTTTTGCAAGTTTAGCCCATGGGTTTGAAAGATAAAGCAATTTCAAATTTGAACCCGAGTCGGTTTCGAGTCCGAGTAGAATTCTGTTGCCGAGACACTTTTAGTAAAATAGACATAACTTTTGCATACGGAGTCCGTTATGGATGTTCTTGTGCTCATTGGAAAGCTAACGACGAGGCGCATCCCTTCCACCTAAGCCACTAATTGCCCTCCATGGTCCCCAAAATTGGCTATCTCTGGACCCGAATTCGCGTCGCAAGTTTTCGATTTCTGTTTTTGCCATTTCTTTCGGTCTTTCCTTCGGAATTTAGGGTTCGCCTCAATTGCAAAGTTGTAGATCTCGTCGAAACATTTAAAACAAGCATATATAAACCATATAAAAATTTGTTTTTTTAATCTTTTGAGACTAGTTGTTGTTTACTACTTCAACTAGAGGGTTGTTTACATTGCACGTTATTTTGATTTTATGTTGTACATCATGTGAACAATCTTGTGCCCCTACAAAAAAGTTTGAGTAGTTGGCTAGTGTCTCTTTTATCACTTGGTGTGAGAATTTACTTTGCTTATACCAAGTCACATTGATCTTTGCGTGTGCGTTCATACACTTTTCTTCATAGGCTTTGATTGACTAGTTTTTTCTAGGCTAGAATCAGCAACATTGACTAATAATTTGAGCAATTTTTTAACTTGTATTTACTGATTTCATTGTTGCTAATCCTTGCTACCATATTTAAGCCTATCCTAGCTCCATCTACTACCATTGTACAGGTACCAGTTGCTTGCAATCGCTTTATCAATCTTCGGAGATCATTTAGCATTGACGCTAGTTGCCAGTCACCACCTGTTTGCTTGGTAAGAATTGGTAAGAACTTGGTATTAGTTTGAGTGTGATTGACATTGAACCTCCAGATCCTAGTAGTTGATAGGAACATATACTTGTGATTTGTTTCCTTATTTTCTACTAACTATGTTAGGTTCACGGGATGATTACCAGATAGATCCACGTCTTCTTCGAGCCATTGAACGAGAGCGCAAGAAAGTCAAAGAGGAAGATGCACGCTTGAGACGAGATCGTCCACCACTGGAGGTATATGATCGTGATAGTACGTCTAGTAAAACTAAAATCACTTTGCCATCTTTTGCTAGTAAATTTGATCTTGATGCCTATGTTGACTGGGAGATAGCTTTATGCAAAGAATTTGAGTATTATGAATGGTCTAATAGGCAAAAGATTAGAGCTGCCACTAGTGTTTTTGTTGAGAATGCAATACTTTGGTGAAAGTATTTACGTAGACATGGAAGAGTGCCTCAAACTTGGCATGCATTAAAGAAAGTTTTGAGAGATGAATTTGTTCCCAAATATCATGCTGAGTATTTGTTAGCTATATTACAACATTTCAAACAAGGTCGTAGAACTGTAAGAGAATACTATCATGAATTGAAAACTCGTTTGTTACGTTATGGCTTAGAGGAGCATGCTGAAGCTACAGAGAATAGATTCTTAACTGGGCTTAATCAACCAATTCAGGACCTTCATGTTCACAAAGAATATGGTTCTCTCTCTCATTTGTTTATACTTGCCTGTAAGGTTGAATGTCAGATTGAGGAGAAATTGAGAATGCTTGATGATAGGAAACATGAGAACAAATATGTGTTTGTGTCTTTTTCTGTGACTATCTGTGACTAACAATTTGCAGAAAGTTGAGAACCATGCCGAAGAGAAGAATGAGCTGATTGAATCACCGACTCCATTGGTTGAGAAGGAAGATGAGGAGATGGATGCACCTACATCATTTGCGGAGAGCCAAAAAGGTAAAGATAATGTGCTATCATCACTCAAGGTGAGTATGCTTATGAAGAACTACAATTGTCACTATCCATGCTATTTTAGAGCAAAAAATAGTGAAGACCAATTCTGATATGCACATGTTTCAAGTAGAGAATTCAGACTGTATTGATTTGAGTGTTGAGGATGAGTTGTGTGCTAATTCTTTGCATAAATCTTTGACACAACCAGAAATTAAACCTGATTCTCCCGTTTTAATTCCAAGTCCATGTGTTGAAATAAATGTTTTTGATTCTGTTAATGTTTAATTGATCCATGCTAGCGATGAGCTGAATGAGATTTCTTCTTCGAACACTTTAGGTTATATTGAGATTGATCATCGTTGTGAACTGAGTTGTTTAGAGAAGAAGTTATTAGAGATTCCCAATTCGCTTTCATTGTTTTGTTATAAATTTTACCTAATAGGCGAGTATGATGAAAAGGGAAATTACATGGTTAATAAAATTTACATAACTTCAGAACTGGAAGGTTTAACTTTGGATAAGGAACACTATCATGTAGAGGAAACTAATGGCACTAACCTTAATGTTTCTAGTTCATCTAGTGTTATTTGTGAGCTACATGAAGAGGAGCGTTGTGGGCTGCTTCCATACACAACCATTGCTCCATTTGCGTCGGAAAAGAATTTACCTCTCATTGATATCATGAATATCAGGTCACAATCCAATACCCTATTTTGTAAAGAAGGGGAGCCAGGTGAGACACATAAATACATAGTTCCAACACAATCCAGAGAGAATACTTCCTATCAGGTACACTCATTTCAAAGAGGTTTTCCTTTGTTTTATAAAGAACTTATGATATTACATAATGAGAGTTCGTTGCGTTCTTTGTCATGTACTGAGATTTATGATCAAGATCATTCAATACATTGGACTACACATTTGTTAAAATCAAGGACGGTTTTTTTGTCAAGAAGGGGAGGATGATGTGACCATTCCACATACGCATACAACCATAGCTCCCAAGATTGAACAAATGGTGAATTCGTTCCCTTAGCTTCAATTTATCTTAAATGAGACTATGATGCTACCTAATGATAAAAATGTATATTTGTGCAGCTATACGAGGAGGAATGCATCAACACTACGCGCTCGTGGTTGGGGTCCACCTAAAAGGCAGCCGACCCGCACATCAAGACCAAGTCAACATCTTTCCCAACACTTTCTCAGGGTCACCACGTCACTTTTCATCCAAGTGAAGCAAGAGTTCAAGTTGAAGCAAGAGTTCAAGTTGGACACGTTTTGAAATCCAATTCGGTCTCCGGAGACAGCACCGACTTCAAACGTACATAACTTTCACATACAGAGTCCGTTTGAGGTCCATATGATGAAAAGCTTATCTCGTCCTCTTTCCAACGGATCCAGCCTTACCTCCAAATTTCTTCTATACACACCGCAATCACCAAAAAAGTTGCTATATCACCTGTTAGAGCCAAAATGGGCCTTGTAATGCTTGGGCCCAAGGGGAAGACGCCCCCTCTCTTGGTTCGTACTGTTCACGGTCGTACTGTTCATGTAAACAGTACCATGAATAGTCCCACCCGCTTATCTCTTAGCTATATGCGGCTCCCTCTTTCCTATTTAAGGAGGCTGCACCCCTCTAGTTTTCTTGGATTTCGTTGAGTTTAGGTTTAGCCATTGTGCAAACTTCTGTTTTTCAGTTGTGTCGGACGACCACCTATCAAGACAGCCTTCGGGATCCCACCATTTATATTCAATACTATTTACAATTTCATATTGCTATTTATCTTGTTCTTGTTTGTTCTTCGATTGCATATAGGAACATACCTTCGTGGTCAAGTTGATCGTGTTTCTAGCAAGGTCGATAACGAACTCGGAGTTGGTTCAACGATTGCTGGGCATATTGGTTGTGTACGATTGGTAGCCGAATCGTGAGAGTCATCTCCACCAAATCGAATTATCTTTCTCATCGAAAGATCGGGACACCCGTTGTCGCATCATCAAGGGTCTCTCCACTCTCGTGGAGGCTTGCCAAAGTAGGTATTACATGCCCACCCAAGGTGGGTCTTTCTCTTTCATGACATGATTGTGCCAGATGATGCAAGAATGCAATTTGTTCTATTATACATTATCATAACATCACTATGGCATTATAATAAGCATGAATAAAATATAAATACATCATGTCAAATTAATTGTAAAGACAAGTGGAAAACAAATCGATGTCTACCACTCTACTATGCACTTGCATTTTAGCTACGAAAATCAAAACGATGCAAAAGCGGCACAGAACTCAAAGCAACACTCCCTAGACAAAACTAATAATCCACCTCAAAAACATTCAACAATAGTACATTCACATAACACAACTCAACTTCGCTCCTACGCAGAAACCCGACACAATTAACCCCTCTCCACTGGACAACCCACCCGCAGTCCTGGTGATCAAACAGCCATAATTTTTACTCTTCAAATCCAAACATATCAAACTCTATATTTTTTGGAATCTACACAAATTTTTTTACACTTTTTAGTTATGCAAATTCTCTGATTACACCATCTAAATTCATGTTATTAACCCCGAAAGTCAAACTGGAACGTCGTCATTATGTTGCAAGTGCTTGCAGCGCTACAACCTACAAATGATTGTAACATTGTGGTTGTGGAAGAAAATTAGAGCTCATTGTGACCTAGAACTAAACATATGTTATTTCATTTTGTAGTCGATACTTAGTTATATATTGTTTGCATGTTTTGTATGTGTGTTCTTGTTGCTGGCTTCGGTAGTTTAGCCTCTATGCTGTAGCAACCTAGAACGAATGTAGTATGCAGTGTGTTATCATTAGGAAAATAGTGGTTCATTATGATCGAAGTTGCTGCCATTCTCATGTTATATAAGTTTGTTCTGCGTGAATTTATTGTTCAAGTTGTAGGATATATGTATCCGATCGAATTGAGTAGTTATTTGATTTGAATTCGTGTTTGTTTAAAAAATACGAATAGGAATGTGGTAAGGGTACTATTCAATTCATATTCGATCTGTTTCCACCCTTAGTGCTCACATTGGTAAAATAAAATGACATAATGTGATGGATATTTTATAAATTTTTATTCAAGGAGACAATGAAATGCATGCAATGTAATTAAGGAGTTAATGAAAAAGTGAAGACCAACCTTGACGAGGATCTAACAATCATCATTTAATTATTTATCTGTAATTAATATTATGGATAATAATACCATCATATGGTTCTTGAGTATGCCTCTTAATATTCATAAGGGAGAAGCTGGGGGTCCTAAGTTCTTCTACGACCACCCCAAAGTCGTAAGTCCTTCTACAACTATCCCATAGTCATAAGTCTTCTACGACTATCCTATGATCATAAGTCCTCCTACGACCAGCCTGTAGTCGTAAGCTTTGCTACGACCACCACCTGGTCATAAGCTCTTCTACGACCAGTCTCTAGTCGATGGAGCTTACAGACATGTGGGCCTAGTCGATCAGGAAATCTTCTGCACCATATCTAAGGATACATGTAGTCTAGTAAGTTGTTACTCTTTGGAATAATAACACGATTTAACTCTCTGTCATGGTGATAATTGCCTAGGGACGTGGGAACGTTACTACTCCCACAATAATCTCTAGTAATGGCTCCATCATCTGAAGCATTAAGGCACCCTTTGGACTGGAGAAACGGTAGCCCACTCCGAGGACTGTATAAAAGGTGGGATCATCAGGAGAAGAGGAGGACACGCAATCAGGAACACAAGACATCTCACCCGAGTCTTTCTCTTGATTTTGTAAACCAACATACTCAATACATCCACACAGGAGTAGGGTTGTTATTATCTCTGGAGAAGGCCCGAACCTGTATAAAAATCCCCGTGTTGCTCTCTCTGTGTGATTTGAGTCGTGGAGACTCCTCGAATCAAACAATCTTTACGTAAGTTCGGTTCTAAAATACCGACAGTTGGCACCGGCCGTGGGGATCTTTGAGTCATTAGATTTTCTTCGCTTTTTCCCGACTCTAATGCTCCCATGGCAGGAGAGTGGAATGAGGAGAACTGGTTCGACTCTGCTGATTACGCAGATATCGACATGGATGCCGGTTTCGACTGCGAGCCGAGTATTGCATCATCCAATGGTGATGTCGCCTCTGGAGATCATTCTCAAGGAGACCATACCACTGATGGAGTTGAGGAGGGATCCTTATCCCCTACAACGTTACGTCCGAAGAACCAGCTTCTTTAAAGGGCAAGAGTCAATCCGACCACAATAAGGACTGCACCAAGACAGGCTTAGAGCATGGCGAGGGTTTCCCCTCCAAGTGTTCAAGTTCGTCTAAGACAGTCCGACCTGACACGACAAGTTCTAGAGGAAGTTATTCCAGAGCTTCATTAGCACTTGGTGGTCGTCTCTCTCAGGTTAGCCCCACAAAGGATGGGGTCAAACATGCTATTCTTGCGAGTTCGACCATCCCATCGCAGGGCTCACCTGCCGACAGAGACGATTATAACTCGGAATTCCCCTTCTTGGAGGGGTTTGCTCCAAATCGCCAGATAGTATCTTTCGACTACTCCTCCAGTGAGGAGGCCTTAAGTGCAGGTGGAGATCATCAATGGGAAGTCTTCGTCCTTCCCTTAGGTGACGATCACTCTTCAAGAGACAGGACTGAGGATACTCCCCAGCGATCACACGCTGCGACCCCTTGTGGCAATGACGAGGACACCTCCGACGATGAACAGAGTCAACACACTGGTGAGTGTGAAGGAGATTCTCGAAATGCTTGCACTCCACTAAGGCAAACTCGAGGCTCAGGTATGGAAGTTCCTGAGGCAACCCGATAGAGAGGAATCGCGGCTTAGAGAAATCTGCCTGGGCACATCTAATATTAGTCGGAAGAAGCTCAAGAACTCCAGGGCATCAATGATCTTCTCGAGAACCCATCTCGAGAACTTGCTCGAATGCCCGGCTACGACCTCTTCGTTGAAGAGATCGCACAAAGGTTTCAAAGCACGATGACTAAAATTGAGCACCCTCGTCGACATCAGTCCAGAAGTCATGGCGGTGTGACTCCATCAGCTTCTAGCCACTCGAATAACTCACCACGTGGAGATCGCTGTGACAACAGATCACGACGTTCTCCTGATCTTCCCTCCAGTTGAAGGTGAGCTCCTCGAACGCCTGATGATCAATAAGCTCCTAGGAGAGGTAATCGTTCACCACTCCAACCTAGAAATCTGCGACAGCAGATGGAATATGAGGAGTATTTCCCTCGAAAGGTTGAGACCTACCGCAGGTCAGGTCCACCTACGACTGGGTATCATCACATACGATCACTTGGTGACGTCAATCCTTCTTTTTTGCAAAGAAAGCGTCAAGAAGTCATTACTGGGTGTCGGGCTTTCTCACCCGACCTCTGAGCAGTCCGCTGGCCGCCTCGATTTTGACCAGTGAACATGGAGAAGTTCGATGGAACTCAAAACCCCATTGAATTCCTCCAGATCTACACAATCGTTGTCCGAGCAGCAGGCGGAAGAGAGCATGTAATGGCGACTTACCTTCCTACTGTGCTCGAGGGATCTGCTCGATTGTAGTTGTTAAATCTGCAACTCGAGTCGATTTATTCATGGCAGCATCTCTGTGACCTCCCACTGGCCAATTTTCAGGGCACCTACCATCGCCCTGGGAAGGAGAACGACCTGCACAGGATGAGACGGAACTACCACGAGACTCTACGCTAGTTCATTCGACGCTTTAGTCAGGTTCAAAATTCCATTCCTGAGATTTTTGATTCTTCTGTTATCAGAGCTTTCAAGTAGGGAGTCAGTAGTAGAAGGATCATGAAGGATATCGTCTTAAATCCTCCTGCCACTGTCGCCGAGGTCTTCGAGATTGCCGATCGATATGCTACCGCCGCTGAAGCAGTCGAGTGGAACAATACTATTGATCGAGATGATAAAGTTCCTCAAGAGATGGGCGAAAGTGGTAAGAAAAAGGATAAGAACACCAAGAAGTCCAAGAACAAGGCAAAGGGCCAAAAACTTCAAGCCAACAGTTCCAAGGAGGTCTTGGCCGTGAGCGCTAAAAATCCTCAAGGCTCCAAGCCATACTTTGATCGAGGCAAAGGTAAGCACCCCGAGTGGGAGAACGACAAGTCTATGTGGTATCCTTCCCATAAAAAAGGAAGGCCATAACCTTCACAACTGCCAAGTTTTCCAACAAAAACTCGAGGACTACTACAACGGTAAAGGACCACTTCCTACCCTCGAATAGGTAGGGCAAGCCAGTGGTCGTACACAGTCAGACGACAACGAGGAGATGCCATTCCAAGATCCCAAACACACCATTGAGCATATCTATAGGGGATCATCGGCATACGAGTCAAAACGATATCTTGAGGCTGTCGAACATGAGGTAAACTCCATTGACCCTCCTCTTGTCAATAAATTACCAAAGTGGTTAAAAGTCACCATCTCCTTCGAGAAGGGTGACTGCCTGATCCCTTCCACTCGACTAGGTTGCTTTTCGATCGTGGTCGTGCCCACAATCAACAACTATCGAGTAAATCGAGTGTTGGTTGATGGTGGTAGCTCGTTAAACATTCCGTTTACGAGTACCCTATACGAGATGTAAGTACCCAGGCCCAAGGTAAGACTGGTACGATACTTTTTTCATGGTATTGTATCGGAGTCTTCGGCCAAACCTATTGGCCAAGTTTCTCTTCCTTTAACATTTGGTTTCCCAAGTAATTTCAGGATAAGTACGATACTTTTTTCATGGTATTGTATCGGAGTCTTCGGCCAAACCTATTGGCCAAGTTTCTCTTCCTTTAACATTTGGTTTCCCAAGTAATTTCAGGATAAAGAAGATATCCTTTGATGTGGCCGATTTCGATACGACATATAATGCTATACTTGGATGATCAACTTTGGCAAAATTCTTAATCACTACTCATTACGGGTATCAATGTCTTAAGATGTCAGGTCCCAAAGGAGTGATCGCAATTCATTGTGATAAAAAGATGGCGCACACGTGTGACCGTCGGTCCCTCGAGATGGTTGGCCACCCGATACCAACTCGAGAAGAAAACAAAGGGCAGTCTTCGACCAAGCAGTCGAAACCTAAAGTTGCACCTAAGTCGAACGACCAGGTCAAGGAGGTTCCTTTGGATCCAGAGGAGCCCTCGAAGACTGTTCACATCCGGGATACTTCCGACCCCAAATAGGAAGACACCCTTATCGCTTTCCTCCGGGCAAACACAGATGTCTTCGCATGGCAAGCATCTGACATGCCCAGAGTCTCTAGGGAAGTGATCGAGCACAAGCTAGCTCTACGTCCTAACAAAGTACCCGTAAAACAAAAATTATAGAGATTTGCCTCTGATCGACGAGATGCTATAAGGTCAGAATTGGACAAGCAACTTAAAGCAGACTTTATAAGAGAAGTCGACCACCTAGAGTGGTTGGCCAACCCTGTAATGGTTAGGAAGTCTAATGGCAAGTGGCGAATGTGTGTAGACTTCACTGATCTTAATAAAGCTTGTCCAAAAGATGATTTCTCATTACCTCGTATCGATCAGCTGGTTGATTCTAGTGCTGGTTGTGAAACATTAAGATTTCTATATGCATATTCTGACTACCATCAAATTAATATGTGTCTAGAACATGAAGAAAAGACCGCTTTATTACTCCATTTAGGACATTTTGTTATGTCAAAAATGCTATTTGGTCTAAAAAATGCCGACGCTTCTTTTCAACGCTTGATGAATTGACTTTTCCACCTCACCTAGGCCAAAACTTGGAGGCCTATGTTGACGATCTAGTCGTAAAAAGCATCAAGCGGCTTAATCATATTTCTGACTTGCAGGAGACATTCGACAACCTCAAAAAACACCGCCTGAAGCTCAATCCTGAGAATTGTGTGTTTGGGTTCTCTTTAGAAAAAATGCTTGGATTCCTTGTCTCTATACGAGGAATCGAAGCAAATCCTGAAAAGATAAAGGCCATCGTGCAAATGCGCCCTCCAACCACGAAGAAAGAAGTCCAGAAACTCACAGGATACATGGCGGCTTTCAGTCGTTTCATCACACGATTGGAAGCAAAAGGACCACCTTTCTTCAAACTTCTAAGGACGCACGAGGGTTTCGAGTGGTCGAAAGAGGCTAACGCTGTTTTTGAGGATGTCAAGAGGTGATGATGAGGATATAATAATCCTCATTTAATTATTTATCTGTAATTCATATTATGGATAACAATGACGTCATATGGTTCTTGAGTATAACCCTTAATATTCATAGGCGAGAAGCTGGAGGCTGTAAGTTTTTCTACAACCACCTCATAGTCGTAAGTCCTTCTACGACCACCCCATAATCGTAAGTCCTTCTACGACTATGCCCTGATCATAAGTTCTCCTACGATCAGTATGTGGTCATGAGCTCTTCTACGACCAGTCCCTAGTCGATGGGGCTTACAGACATGTGAGCCTAGTCAACCAGAGAATCTTCCGCACCATATCTAAAGATATAGGCTATAAACTACACTGTTGTTCTTTGGAATAATGGCATGATTTAACTCTTTGTCATGGTGATAACTGCCTCGCGACGTGGGAACGTTACCACTCCCACAATAATCTCCAGCAACGGCTCATCTGAAGCATTAAGGCGCCCCTTTGGACTGGAGGAACAACAACACACTCCGAGTACTGTATAAAAGGTAGAATCATCAGAAGGAGTGGAGAGAGGAATCAGGAGCACAAAACGCCTCATTCGAGTCTTTCTCTTGATCTTGTAATCTAGCATACTCAATACATATACACAGGAGTAGGGTTGTTATTCTCCCTAGAAGAAGGCCCGAACCTGTATAAAAATCCCCATGTCACCTCTCTCTGTGTGATTTGAGTCTTGGAGACCGCCCGAATCAAACAATCTTTATGTAATTTCGGTTCAAAACAAGCGGTTAGCGCCGGCAAGTAGGGGACCTTGAGTCACCGGCTTTCCTTCGCTCTTTTCCAACTCTAATGCTCTCATGGCGGAGAGTGGAACAAGGAGAACTGGTTTGACTTGGCCGATTACGTAGATATCGACATGGATACCGGTTTTGACTATGAGCCGAGTATTGCATCATCCGATGGTGGTGTCGCCTCCGGAGATCATTCTCTAGGAGACCATACCACCGATGGAGTTGAGGAGGGATCCTTATCCCCCGCAACATTACGTCTGAATGAGGAACCAGCTTCCTCAGAGGGCAAGGGTCAATCCGACCATAATCAGGACTGCACCAAGATAGACTCAGAGTATGGCGAGGGTTCCCCCTCCAAGTGTTCAAGTCTGTCTGGGACAGTCCGACCTGACACGACAAGTCCTGGAGGCAATCATTTCGGAGCTTCATCAGCACCTAGTGGTCGTCTCTCTCAGGTTAGCCCCACAAAGGATGGGGCCGAACATGCTTTTCCTGCGGGTTCGACCATCCCATCGTAGGGCTTACTTGCGGATGGAGACGGTTATAACCCGGAATTCCACTTCTTGGAGGGGTTTGCTCCAAGTCGCCTGATGGTGTCTCTCGACTACTCCTCAATCGAGGAGGCCTCAAGCGCAGGTGGAGATCATCAACGGGAGGTCTTCATCCTTCCCTCAAGTGATGATCGCTCTCCTAGAGATAGGATTCAGGATGCTCCCCAACAATCACACACTGTGACCCCTCGTGGCAATAACGAGGACACCTTCAGTAATGAACAAAATCAACACTCTGATGAGTGTGAAGGAGATTCTCGAAATACTCATACTCCACTGAGGCAAGCTCGAGGCTCCAGTATGGGCGTTCCTAAGGCAACCCGACAGAGAAGAATCATAGCTTAGAGAAATCCATCTGGACGCATTCACTATCAGTTGGAGGAAGCACAAGAACTCTAGTGCATTAATGACCTTCTCGAGAACCCATCTCGAGAACTTGCTCGAACGCCTGACTACGACCTCTTTGCTGAAGAGATTGCGCAAAGGCTTCAAAGCATGGTGGCCAAGCTTGAGCACCCTCACCGACATCAACCTAGAGGTCGTGGCGGTACGACCTCATCTGCTTCTAGTCGTTCAAAAAACTCACCGCATAGAGATCGTCGTGACGACCGATCGCGACGCTTTCCTGATTTTCGCCCCAGCCGAAGGAGAGTTCTTCGAATGCCTGATGACCAGCAAGTTCCCAGGAGAGGTGATCGTTCACCACCCCAACCCAAAAATCCGCGATAGCAGATGGAATACGAGGAGTATTTCCCTCATAAGGTTGAGACCCTCCACAGGTCGGGTTGACCTATGACCGGGTATCGTCGCGTACGATCACCTACTGACGTCAATCCTTCTTTTCTGCAAAGGTGTCAAGAAGTCATTACCAGATGTCGGTCTTTCTCTCCTGACCTCCGAGCAGTTCACTGGACGCCTCGGTTTCGACAAGTGAACATGGAGAAGTTCGATGGATCTCAAAACCCCATTGGAATTCTCCAAATCTACACAACTGCTATTTGAGCAGCAGTAGGAGGAGAGCATGTAATGGCAAATTACCTTCCGATGGTGCTCGAGGGATCTGCTCGATCATGGTTGTTAAATCAGCCATTCAAGTCGATTTATTTATGGCAGCACCTCTGCGACCTCCTACTGGCGAATTTCCAGGGCACCTATGATCGCCCTGGGAAGGCGGACGACCTGCACAGGATGAGACAGAACGACCACGAGACTCTGCGCCAGTTCATTCGACGCTTGATGCGGTTCAAAATTCCATTCTGAGGTTTCGATTCTTACACATCGAGCTTTCAAGCAGGGAGTCCGTAGTAGAAGGATCACGGAGGATATCGCCTTAAATCCTCCCGCCACTGTCGCCGAACTCTTCAAGATGGCTGATTGATATGGTACCGCTGCTGAAGCTGTCGAGTGGAACAACACTATTGATTGAGAAATGATCGAGCACAGGCTAGCTCTACGGCCTGACAAAGTACCTGTAAAACAAAAATTACAGAGATTTGCCTCTCAGGTCAGAATTGGACAAGTTACTTAAAGCATGCTTTATAAGAGAAGTCGGACACCTAGAGTGGTTAGCCAACCCTGTAATGGTTAGGAAGTCTTATGGCAAGTGGCGAATGCATCTAGACTTCACTGATCTTAATAAAGCTTGTCCAAAAGTTAATTTTCCTTTACCTGGTATTGATCAGTTGGTTGATTATACCGCTGGTTACGAAACATTATGTTTTCTAGACGCATATTTTGGCTACCATTAGATTAATATGTGTCCAGAAGATGAAGAAAAGACCGCGTTTATTACACTATTTGGAACATTTTGTTATGTTAAAATGCTATTTGGTCTAAAAAATGCTGGCGCTTCTTTTTAACGCTTGATGCAATCGACCTTTTTGCCTCAACTAGGCCGAAATTTGGAAGCCTGTATTAACGATTTGGTTGTAAAAAGCATCAAGTGGCTTAATTATGTTTCAGACTTGCAGGAGACATTCAACAACCTCAGAAAACACTGCCTGAAACTCAATCCTGAGAGGTGTGTGTTTGGAGTCCCTTCGTGAAAATTGCTTGGATTCCTGGTCTCTGTACAAGGGAAACTACGACATTATTTTCAGGCGCACAAGATAATTGTGTCGTCTGAGTTTTCCTTATGAGTGATCCTCCAGAACAGGGAAGCAGCGGGACGCATGTCAAAACGATCAGTAGAACATAGGAAGTTCGACCTCCATTTCGTGTCCCGAACGGCCATTAAATCCCAGATCTTGGCAGACTTTGTCGCCAAATGGACACATCCTGAACTTGTTCAGGATCCCTAGTATGATACCCATGACCAGTGGACGATGTACTTTGACGGGTCACTTACTTTAAGTGGCTTAGGGGCTGGGGTGGTCCTAGAATCTCTTAACGGAGAGACCTTAAAGTATGCTATTCAATTAAGCTTTCAGGCCACTAACAATGTGGCAGAATATGAAGGTTTGCTGGCTGGCATACGAGCTGCGAAAGCGCTCGCGATTTGACAACTACTCGTGAGAGGAGACTCTCAACTAGTCGTGAATCAAGTCGAAAAAGAGTACCAGTGCTCTAATCCGACCATGTCTCGGTACTTATCGGAGGTTCGAAAGCTTGAAAAACATTTTTTTGGTTTTGAGGTACAATTCATCCCTTGAAAGGAAAATTTCCTCGTAGACCAGCTTGCTCGAATAGCTTCTTCCCGATCACAAGTACCAAAAGGAGTCTTCTTGGAACAGCTCCAGAAGCCATCTCTAGTTGAAACACCAGAGACAACTCCTATTGAGACAGCCTCTCTAGAATACGAGGATACCTGGATGAATCCCATCTATGAATATCTTCAGACGGGTACCATACCTGACGATGATCTCGAGGCGAATCGCTTATCCCAAAAGGCCAAAATGTATAATTTGGTCAGAGGCGTCCTCTATAAACAAGGCACTCAAGGGGTACTCATGCGATGCATATCGCAGAAAGAAGGACTAAACCTCCTTCACGACATACACGGAGGCATCTGTGGAACTCGTACTTCCTACAGAACGTTGGTCAAAAAGCCTTTCGACAAGGATTTTACTGGCCAACTGCTCTCTACGATGCCAAAGAGTTGGTTCAGAAATGTGTACAATGCCAGTTTTGTAGCAGGCAAATACACCAACCGACTCAGGCAATGCAAACAATTCCTCTATCTTGGCTTTTTGCGACCTGGGGTCTCGATATCCTAGGACCGTTCCCAAAAGCTCCAGGAGGCTTCGAGTTCCTTTTTGTGGCTATTGATATGTTCACAAAATGGATCAAAGCTGAACCTGTGACTGGGATAACAATGGAAGCGACAAAACAGTTCATGATGAGAAGCGTGATCACTCGGTTTGGGTCCCAAATCGAATAATCACAGAAAATGGTAAACAATTTTCGAGCGCAAAATCCCAAAAATTTTGCGACGAGTTGGGTACCAAGTTATATTACGCCTCTGTTGCCCATCCCCAAAGCAATGGGGCAATCGAAAGAGCGAATGGCCAAATAATGCAGGGAATTAGGGAAAATTCAATCCCAGTCTAATCGAAACAAGCTTTCCCTAAGTGGGAAGGTCCTTACACAGTGGTCAAAGTTATGCGACCAGGTTCGGTACAACTAGCAATGGAAGATGGCAGAATTTTCTCCAATTCTTAGAACATCGACCAGTTACGTAAATTTTATGTGTAAACCGACCAACCCTACAATAAAGTATAAGGTTTTTTCTATTTTTATTGTCTTACTTTGAGTAGCGCATTGATAGTTTTTCGATCACTACCTGGTTGTAAGTTCTTCTACGACCAGTACCCAAACTTTCTTTACGCTGGTCAAAAGGATAGTGACATCACCTAGTCGAAGCCTTTCCTTTCTACATGTGGTTCTGCCCACTAGAAGGAACTTCTGTGAGACCCCGGGGTATTTAGCTTGTAATGCTTAGTTATCATTAACCCTAACATCACAAACAAAATATCTCGTGCCTCGGGAAAATATGTACATCCCAGAAGTGCTGTACATACACCCTTTTACAAAATCATGCATCAATTCCATACAAACATAGAACCAAGTACGAACTAGATTAAACAAAAGACATACATAATAGAGTTATTACAAAAGAGGCCGACCGGCCAAAACAACTAAACAGCTAAAAAGATAAATAAACAGCGGAAGCAAAAGCCATAAGATGGCAATAACAAAAGAGCCAATTAGTGTGCCTTAACCCACAAGGCAACCAACCGGAGTACCAACCTAGTCGTCGAACCCGCAACACATCTCACAAAAGTGCACCCCTTGGGGATCCACTTCTTCCTCTGCAACAATTACAGTTAATCAAAGCAAATGAGTATAAAAATGTACTCGCAAGACTGACGTGTAAGGGTAACAGCCTATAATTAGCTACATGCAAGCTTTATTTAAGTGGATGAGGCTTTGGACTCAATTTTAGCATAAAGCAAGTTTTCATTTGCAATAATGTAATAGATTTAAAGCAATTTGACAATCCATTTTTAAATGTTGAAATAACAATGATACAATAATAATAACAACAGTAAAGACAACCTGGAAGTGACTAACCCAATAGTCACCACAACAATAGTATGAACATCCATTCATACTAACCCATCAAGTTTTAATTAAATGTTGTAGTCTAGTTCTTGAGTGACCTTGCCAAGCATGTCCATAACCTAGGACGAGGCTATTGAATAGTTTTATCCTGCGGGGTGTACCAATGTACCCACACGCCGGATCGCCTTTTGCCACAGATTAAGCACACTTCCTTTGGTATCTTGCGCAGCTAAGTCCTCTGAGACATTTCCAATGGATTGTGCTAATTAAGAGTCGCGACAACCAATGAGTAGGATGCACCTACCACCTAAGCAATTCGGGTGCTCCCATCCTTACAAAAAACATTTTTACCACTGCGACCCTAATTAACACCCCCAAAGTACTTAGTCAAGAGGGTCCCATATACCCTCGTGTGGTTAGCACATAATATTGCTCGGTTTAGTGGCCCAAGTAACTTCGGTCCTTAGGGACTTGGGCACCATTCCATCACACCATGAGATCACACGGCAACCATTGTGCCCAAGTCAATAACAATTTTGTTTTCATTTTTATTTCTTTACAAAGTAACAAAGCACAAGTCTTTGGACATAATGGAATAATAGTTTTTGTGTGATCAAGATCATCGACATAAGTCGATGACCGCCCAATTCTACCGGTAGCTAAGCATTTCTAAGCATGACACCGAAAGGCAATAAAAGAGTATAATACAATCACCGGGCTCTAATTCACCAGCGAGATTATTATCCTATGGTTTGTGGCAGTGGATAACAATTTAAAGGCAACAATGCAATAGAATAGCTACCTCTAATCGATAAAATTACTTTGACACAAAAGCATGCATACATACAATTTGAATACAAAGTATTAGACTTTAAAGTAATGGGATTAGCATAAATATGATCAAACTGCTTGCCTTTGCCTTGCTAGAGATGCTCAATATGCTGCAGAGGATCACTCTACAATCAACGTCATCTAACGATAAAAAGCGCGAAAGCAAAAAAATGAATAAACACGAAATTCCAAGAAGTCTCCAACAATTAAGAAATTAATACAAAAGAAAGATAATGATTTCAGATTAATTTAGAGACATAGACTGATGGATTTGGAGTTGAAAAGAATTGGTTAAGAAACTTTTTGAAAAAGGGACGAAGGCATAAGGTCTAAAGTTGATTAACTAATAACTCAATTCTTGACTTATGATAAATTTTACTCTTTTGGATTGAATTACCAAGAACTAGTTACTAAGAAATTGTACTTACTAGTTAAGTGATTTAATCATGCTTCTACTAACCAACTTAATGGAATGAGCCCTACTGCCAAATTCAACATCTTCACTCCTCTACTCAACTATCTAGCCAAAAACAACATTCTACGCTAGAATGCTACTGGCAACTAAATGGCCAATTAACTATGGTAAAGGCAGACTTTTAACTACTTGAATTGGTCAGGTTATTAGTCTTTTAACAATTCTGAAATTTGTCAGATTACTGTTCACAAATCCTACTTCTGCACAACCATCTAAACTAAACTGCTACTGTTGGACAAGTGCTCAAGGCTAAAAGAGCAAAAGCATTTCTAACTACTGGAATTAGCAAAGTCATAGTCTACTGACAATTCTGAAAATTTTTAGCCTACTACTCATGCACCTACACAACTACAATAGCAAGCATTTTCAGAACTAAAAAGCTATGAACTAATTTCCTTAGAACCTAAACTTCCAATTCACTAACTCGGTGGAGTGACCAAATAGCGACCTCAAGTTTGTGAAGCAAAGGTTATTTCTCTGTTGGTTTCTTAAAATACAATCTATTCTTGATTTTTGATTTGGCTACTCCTCGCTAGTTACGAAAATTCACAATTCTATTGGTCCTTAATAGATTTGGATGCTACTTGTTAGGTGATTGCCAAAAGACTACATGAATCAAGACAATCTCTAACTACTGAAGTGAGACCTGATTATTAAACTTCTAACAATGTTTATAC
Organism: Phyllostachys edulis; assembly: GCA_036346405.1. Classification (NCBI taxonomy): domain Eukaryota; kingdom Viridiplantae; phylum Streptophyta; class Magnoliopsida; order Poales; family Poaceae; genus Phyllostachys; species Phyllostachys edulis. The sequence continues at coordinate 73,721,652 of CM070550.1, forward strand.
TTTCAGCTTACTGTTCATGCTCCAACAATAGCAAGAGATGACTGACAAAAATGCTATGAGCTAATCTTCTTTCAAGATTTAAACAACCATTCATTCACTCATTTGCTTGGCTGCAATGACAAACCTAAAGATTGATAGCGACACAAGATTTCCATTTGCGAGTTGGAGAAGGAATACATGGCAACAACAGAGAACAACATGAGCATAATTAGGGGAGAGGAGGAGCTCACGGGGACAACACAAGGACTCTCTTGGCTTGGGGTGGTGATCATCGCGTGAGGAGTAGCAGAGTTGCACCGAGGCGACGCGACCAAGGTGTGCAAAGTGGGACCAGAGAGACAAGGAGCTTCTTTGAGGCATATTTACAATCACACAATGCAGGAGGAAGAAACCGCAGGGCTCGGGCATGTGGCGCGATGGAGTCTTGAGTGTGGTGTCGGGCGATGGGGAAGGCCGGGACAGTATGATCTGGTAGGAGAAGACAGGGTCTTGGTGTCAAGGTCTGGGCGACAAAGGCGGCGTGAGCAATGGCCGGGTTAGCGGAGGAGGAGCAGGTGGATCTGAAGCGAGCAGGCCGGGCAGATCCGGGCGCCGGGAGGAGAGGAGAGAGGAGTGGATCCGGATCTGTGGCAGTGGGAACATGGTGGGCAGAGGACCTTGCAGTGGCCAGAACAGGCTTCTTGGCAATGACCGAGCAGCGACAATGGCAAAGCAACCAGCGGGGTTAGCGGAGGAGGTCTTGGGGTGGGGCGATGGATCTGTGGCGCATGGTGGTCGGGGAGGAGGCCGGGACGAGGGAGGAGCGGGGTGGCGAGCTTCGATGGTGGAGGCGGCGAGCGAGAAAGACCGGCAACGTGAGGGGCGATGGCGCGAGCAGATCCGGTGGCCGTGGTGGGAGGCGGCGGTCGGTGGTGGGGGGCAGCAAGCAAGAAGCCGAGGCCGACAACAGGTTGGAGGTGAAGGGAGGTGGTCGGCGGTGGAGATGAGGGCGGGAGGAGGTGGCCTTGTGTGGCCAGGCCAGGTGGGAGGTGAGCTCGGTGGTGGAGGGCCAGGAGCTTGGTGGTGGAGGCGGCGAGCTCCCTTGCTCTCTGTGAAGAAGATGGGGAAAGGGAGAACTGGCATGGGGGAAAAAGCTGCTGTGTAGTATAGAGAATGAAATGGAGGCTCAAAATGGTGAGGTGGTTGGGACAGTGGCAAGGAAGCCGGGCGTCTTGGTGAATCTGTGTGGGCGGAAGAAACGATGCTTGAGTTAGAAGGATTTTTGTAAATTGGCAGAGGTGTTTAGGTACTGATTAGATAGAGCAAAATAGCTCCGAAAAAAATGAAATTTTTAGGGAAGGCTGAAATATAAAGAATACTATTTTGTAAATTTTCTAGGGTTTTACTTAAAGTAAATTTTCCCCCAACATTATTTTAAGTGCATGTTCTTAATGTTTGACTCTTAATTTTCTTAGATTGGCTGGTTACTCAAAATAGTATTTAAAATCTAAAAATTGTGAAATTTTGAAGGTGAGTTGATAACGGGTTCCAGAACCTAGGAAAATTATTTCCAGGCACTGTTCAAGTTTTGTTTGTATTTTAAATTCCAACTCAAATTCGAACATGCAAATCAAATGAGAACCAAATATCCTCCAAGAATTCTAGCAAAATTTAAACAAGTATAACAGAGCACATAAATCCAAATACATTATTCCCAGCTATGGGTATACCATATTTTCAAAATAGAAATCAGTTTGTATTTCTAAGCTATAGAAAATATATTTTCAAGTTGGAAATGGAGAAGAAGTATTGGGTTACTAGGTTTCAGATCTAGTCTTCAAAATCAAAGGACTTTCAACATAGGGTTTTATACCCTATTCTGAACTAAGTTTTCAAACTCTTGACAAATTTTTATTTCTAGGTTTTGAAAAACCAGGTTGTAACCTATTTGCTTTGCAGCAAAAAGTTTTAAAAAGGTCCAAAATTTTATGAATGCACATTAGATGCTTAGCTAATCCAACTTAAGGATTTTGGGTTGTTACAACTTCCTAGTGTCGACTCGTTCCTCCCTTTTGCTACCAATACAAAGGACTTGGGTTCAACTCACACGGTCGAAATATTTTGAAGTCAACTCTTAGTACCTTAGATTATTTCTTCATTCATTTTTGAAAAATAAACTAAGCAGAATACACTTTTCCAATTTGCTCGACTACTTTCAATAAACTCGTTTTGTTCCAACTGGGCGGAGGAAGAGACAACACCTAGTCGAACACTTTCCTCTCTGCACGTGGATATGCCCACTAGAAGGAACTTTCTAGCGTTGTCCTGTTTCTAACTCTTGCTACCAGAGCGAACTTACCGAGCGCACTAAAATAAGTTGAATGAATTTTTAAGGTACTCTAGATGTTTGTCTAACTCAAGTTGACCGTTCTTAGTTTGATTAAACTGGTCGGAGAATGTAACATCACCTATTCAAAGCCTTTCCTTTTTGCACGTGGTCCTGCCCACCAGAAGGAACTTCCTAGTATCGACTCGTTCCTACACTTTCGACCAGTGCGAGACAATCGAGATCGAAAAACTACAAGTTAGATAAACCTCTCTTTTTAAGAAAACCCATTTTACACTCTTTCTATTTACTTGGTTTATCTAAATAAACCAAGCAAATAGTCGGGGGCTAGGATAAAGTTATTAATATGACTTCAATTCTTAGTCTTAATCTCTTTTTCCATTCATTATCTTATGAGTTACTAACTACTCGACAAGATGATTTGCAAGAAAAAGAAAGGATTATATATATCTACAACAACAACAAAAATATTGTCTTTACAGGATTCAAGTACGGACTACTCTGACGAGGGAGATCCTATTTGTATCTCCTCCGTGACTTCCTCACCGATCAACTACATTGTCGGACCCGGGAACGAAAGATCCCGAACCCTCTGTGTTCATACACGATCCGAGATTTCCGGTGTACCTGAGTTACAAAAATGATAACATAACCAAATCTCGCGTTGCATTAATAGTAAATCGAGTTCGATACAATTGGGCATGAAGCCAAATAAAAGAGTAAATAACACATGAGTAAAAGCGGTAGTAGTAGGCGAGCGATCCGCCACGAGCAATAAATGCGGGGGCGTAACCTAGGCGTCGGTGTCCTCACCGTCCCGATAGTAGTCTTCTCACGAAATTTTGTTGCATAAAGCAAGCATGAGCACAACTACTGTGCTGTAAGTTACACCAATATGGAATTGTAATGCATGCATAAGGTAAACAAAGGACATTGGCGGGGTTATTTTTGCGTAAAGCGGCGGTTTTAGTTTAAATAATCATATTAGATTACGAGGCCATTTTCATACAATATTTAAAATCATAATTTAAATGACAAAAGTATAATGTGGATAACCTCCAAGAAAGGTGATGGATATCCTCCAATCACAATGGCTAACCGCCCAATTTGCCCACAGGACTAACCATCCTGAAAACATCTGTTGAAATCATTTTAAAACCAAAAACAAGTCTAACTCAAAGTGGCTTTGCTAGCATGTCCATGATCATGACGCTGCTATTCAATAGTTTTCTACTCTGCGAGTTTGTGCGGCTTACCCACAAGACCACGAATTCTCTAGTTTATCAGGCATATATCTATGCCACAGCTCACTATCTTAGGTGGCGGTCTAGAAACACGTGACAAGGCCTTTACAATGATCTACCTCAAAGTACTCATGCCCGCTAAGGTTTACGCCCTTTGGACTAACCATCCGAGTTCGGGGCCCCTCTTGCGCCAGTGGGACTATAGTCTAGCCGACACCCACTCATACAAAATGGCACGAATATCTCGAGTATCCCAAATTATTAAGCAGGTCTTGCCCAAACAAGGCGTGTGGTGGTCTGATGAGCATAGCAAATCTTGGCTCCAAGACCGGTCCTTAATCCACTTGGGCGTCTTTCAAAATCAAACCACAGGTTTTAATCCTAACAGATTAAACCCGTGCATAAACTCGCACCCACCATTCATCCGTTTAAGCCCAAGTCCAAACCATTTTAATTTTATTTTAGTGAAAACCACCTTTACAAACTCTCATGGTAAAACAATACCATAGATTTAATTTTAAACAAGTTGTAATGGTTTGGCTAAATCCTCCTAAAATCAAAATCATGGTCTAAGCATTTGCTAAGCATTTCCAAACAATTTTACCTATGGTTACAAGGGATGGCATTTCAATACACAAAATTGGCCATACAATAACAATTGGAATAACTAAGCATTTAAGCAGGGTATTAAAATAATTGACTAAAAATATGCATTCAATAATAAATTTAAAATTGAATTAAATAACTTTAAAATAGTAGGTGCAACATGGTCAAAGTGTAACTTGCCTTAAGCTGAAGTCTGGAAATTCTAAATCTTGGAAGAATCAAATTCCCAGGAATAAATCAGTAGTCTAAGCGTGAAAATCGACAAATCAATCGAAATTCAATAAATTCAACAAGACAAATTAAACTGAGTCCAAATGAAATAATTTTATTTTATATAGCTAGATAATAATTTTCTAAGATTCTAGCAATTTGAATCACTCAATTTGGATTTAGGGTTCAAAAGATATGGATTTTACAAATTTAAATCCTAAATTTGTAGTTTAAATCATTTCAAATTCAAACAGACAGTTCAAACTTACTCTAAATTAAATAATTATATTTTACTTAGCTAGATATTAATTTTATAAGATTTTAGAATTTGGAATCACTCAATTTGGAGTTGAGATGAAAAAGATATGAATTTTACAAGTTTTAAACTAAATCACGTAAATTAAAAGTATTTACGAATTGTTTTCTAAAGGAAAGTATAATTATTGCATAATGCTAACATCAGCCTGAGTTTATTAAGAATTTACAATAAATCTAACAAGTGGGCCCCACGTGTCATAGACACGACTCACGGTGGATTAGTTCCGTAGAAACCAAGGGAGCATGGGCGGTGGGTAACCCTGTGGCCGACCAGTGCCACGTGACCTTTGGTCTTGAGGTGGCGCCTCCGTGGCGTCGCGATGGCACCACAGTGGCATGCCACCGGCAGCAAGCGAGCCTCTCGGCCTAAGGTCGCCGCGGTGATTTCACGCCCGGCCGGCAAAAGGTACCACGAGAAAGAGGAGGGCGAGAGTACAATCGCTCACCCAGACAGCGAGAGCAGGGCGGAGGCGGCGGTGGCGAGAAGATCTTGGCGGTGCGGTTCGGCTCCTGACGGCGAAGTTCGGCAAGGCCTGGCGTGGCGTGGTGCGCCGGGATCGCGAGTGCCATAAGCGATGGTGGTGTCGGCGAGGGCCAGCGGCGTCTGGCGGCGCAATCAGCTCAAGCCCGGTGGCGGTGGCGAAAATACAAATTCGGCGAAGAGGAGCACGGGAGGAGGTGAGTGGTGGAGGCGAGGTGAGGAGGAGGCGCACGGTGCTCCCTTTTATAGGCGGGGAGCTCGGGGCGTGGAGGTCGTGTGGGTCGTCTTGGCGGCGGTTGCGGCTGTGTCTTGCCGTGTGCCTGCAAGAAGAAAAAGAGTGGGAATAAATGGCGGGCCGGGCGTCGCGTCCGCAATCTTGTTGTCGGAGGCGGTTGAGAGAAGGCCGTTCTGAGCTCGGCGTTGGCGTCCATGGCGGTTGTGTCGGTGGCCTCATGGCGAAGCGGGGAGGACGAGGGCGTGGCCCACGTGGCAATGAGTTAAGCGTTAGGCGGGTAGGGTCGGTCTTGAGGAGAGAGAGAGGATCTTGAGGCGGTGTGGGGTGGCTTGGTAAGCAAGCGTGGTTTGGGCCAAGCCTGATGGGAGTTTCTACCCAAAGGTGAGATTAGGTTTTAAATTGTTTTGCGAATTTAAATAATCTGATTAATTCATTTAAGCTTTAGAATATAGCAATTGAATTCCAAAAATTATAGAAAAATTCATAGAAGTCTCTAGTATTATTCTGGACCTAAATAAAATAATTCCAACATAAAGTTGATAATAGATTTTGAATTTGAATTTGTTTTGGCTTTAAATAATTTACAGAAAAGCTTTTAAGATTTTAGAAAATTCACCAATTCAAATAAGTTTCAAACTTCAACCAAATTTGAAATTTTGAAATCATTACATACATTTAAAGTCATCAATAGCTCAACCGCTTGCGGAGCGATCGAAGTCGTCTTTGATGGGTTGCAAATTAATGCTGAGGTCATGAGCTCTAAGTTTTGCCAAAATAAAACTTATTTCCTCTTTGTCCGCCTCCTTTATCAAATCAGCTTGGTTCGTCTTTAGAGTGGTCACCAACTTTTGTAAAGTTTTGATTTGATCACCAATGGTACTCGAGTGAGCAATCATCGTGTCTTCACGAGGAGTGATCCCCTCAGCATGAAGCCCACCGAGTACATTGTTTAGGAGGAAAATGTTATCTTGAAGGTTGACCATTATCGACTTCATCTCCTCCGGATTACGAGTTGAAGCCTCACGAAGTCATTTTATTTCGACTGCTTGCTTTGAAAAGAATAAGATTAGTCAGATAAAATGACCTTGAAAGGAAAACAAAACCAATCACAGAGTTTGTCTCCTAAAGCTTATTCAGGAGGTCTTCATTCTTGTCACTTAGCTTTTTGTCTCGGCTTTCTCAAAGTCGAGCGAATCAGCTAAGGTCTTTTAAATCGCTCTTGAACCTATAGAGGAAAAGAGTATACATCAACATAAAACAAGCGGTAGTAAGTTCTCCTCTAGTCGCCACAATACCAGTAGTCGAAACCTAGTCGTAATCGTTTTTTCTCTGACCAATACCTAATCGTAAGATTTTCTATGACAATCCTATAAGTATTGTGTAAGTGGTAGAAACATAAAATGACTCTGAATACCGATTACTTACCATCTCTCTGCTGCTCACAGTCTAGCCTTCTCTATGCATGGCCCGAACAAGTTGTTTGTTGTACTCAACAACAATGACAATTTGCTCCAAGGAGCACCACCGCTCCTTGAGTTTCCTGGTTCTCCGAATGGTCAAGACCTGTCTCGACCACCTCAAGGCGACCTTGCCCTCGACCCACGAGCATTCTTTGGTGCGGCGAGTTTTCTTTACAAAAGATATAAAACTCTTCTAGTTCTCCTTTTCTAGTCGCTTGACAAATGCACGGGAGGCAGAAACTTCAAAAGTCTTATTGTCATAATAGAAGGGTACCTTGATCTTGGGGGCTCGGCTTGAGAGCATTGATGTTTGCTTGATTCGCCTTTAAGCCTGCGGCGACCATGTCATGATAAATTTATAAGAAGCGCGATCGAGTAGCAACTAGCGCCTCCTTGTCGGCGACTTGCGAGCCGATGCTTTTTGGCGGAGGGTATCAACTTGCTCATTCTGCGCAACAACCATTAGTGCGACTTCTTCGTCGTCGATGGTTTTCCATGCCTACGATGCGAGAAATCGAGAAAGAGATATTACAAAGCAGTCGTAAGTCTTTCTACGACCATCATCTTGTCGTAAGTTTTTCTACGACAACCCCCTGGTCGTAAGCTTTTCTACGACTAGTACCTAGTCATAAATTCTTTTATGACTACAAAATCCTAAAGATGAAATCAATTCTTGATTACCTTTAGGCGCTCCATCTTGTCCTCTGCGGACAGGGCCGCCAAGATTTGAGGAGCCACCACATTCGGTGGCGGGGACTTCTCAATCTCCTCTTGTGAGAGGTCTGCAGGAGCAAGTAAACTTTCAATAAGCCAAATCCAAAATTAACAGAAAGAAGGCTAAGAGTGGGAGTCTACTTACCCTCTTCGTAGTCTCTGGTCGGGTCTTGCGGCCCCGAATACCTCCACATGGGATGAGCCCTCTTCTTCAAAGGGCTAATACGACGCGTGATAAAATCCTTCACCACGTGCCATCGATAAGCACCTCTTCCTTCAATTCTTTGATGGCTTGAATGAAAGGCGTCAAGCCAAGATCCTTGGAAGTCAAATCCCAAGAAGAGATTGTCTCGATCGGCTTTCAAGCGAAAGAAGTCATCCTCATTAGTGCGTCTCGGTAGAACCACCTCTTCTTCCATCACAGGCCATGACGACCGGGTGAACATCTGAATGTACTCCTTCGACTTCCGAGTCATGGAGCTTGGACTATAACTACTCGTGACTCGGCTAAGCTTTGGTCATTCCATAAATCTTGCAACAACTCCAAGTTGGCCGAAATCACCAGGTAGGCCTCGCACAAGTACATGAACACGCCCAACACCGTGACGGAATTGAGAACAAGGTTCACCAACTCCACACCAAAGTGTTCGAGTACGAGAGTGAGGAAAGGGTGAGCAGGCAATCGAAGACCACACTCACAGAACGCTTGGAAGATTGGGATTTGCCCAATCTCCCCCGACGGTCAATGCTGCCCAGCAGCTTTGATCCACTTCATGAACCGACTCTTCGGGATCTTCCCGGCAGCGACCAAAGCCTTGATCTTGGTCGCATCCATCTCCAATTCGGTCCACTGAGAAGCGGCTCTCGCCATCTCTCTCAAGTGTCGAAGATTTGGATTTGGAAAGATTTCAGGAAAACACTCAATTTGGTCGGTGGCAGAGAGCGCAAGAACTTGATGAACAGTGGGAGCAATTTTGGGAAAGGTAAAAAGACTAAGTCTCACACACGGTATGTATTTATAACCGCACGCCTGAGTTAAAGACGTGGCGACCAGCAGTTACCACCACTTGAGGCTGCTCAACAAAGCAGTGCTGTGAGAGTCAATTGAGATTCTTAAATTTATGCCTTTCGAAAGCGAGTCTGTCTTTACACCTCAAGCGAAATTACCTTCTTGACTAAGTCTTTATGCGGTCAAATGCAACAACAATCGGAAGGGTTTTGCTTCCGACTACGATCTTGCGACCCTTTGGAGATCGTAAGATCTCCTCGACCTACTGTAAGTCGTAAGCCTTTCTACAACCTTCTTGACCAAGTCAATTTACGGTCAAATGAAACACTTGAGTCGAGGAGTTTTCCTTGACCACCATTCTCACGACCATCTCTTGGTGGTAAGATCATCTACTACTCCTTTCCCAAGTAAGTTATTTTCACTTGGCGGGGTCAAGATGATGAGGATATAGTAATCCCCATTTAATTATTTATCTGTAATTCATATTATGGATAATAATGGCGGCATATGGTTCTTGAGTATACTCCTTAATATTCATAAGGGAGAAGCTGGAGGTCGTAAGTTCTTCTATGACCACTCCATATTCGTAAGTCTTCTATGACCACCCCATAGTCGTAAGTCCTTCTACGACTATCCCCTGATCGTAAGTTCTCCTACGAACAATCTGTGGTCGTAAGCTCTTCTATGACCCGTCCCTAGTCGATGGGACTTACAGACATGTGGGCTTAGTTGACTAGGGAATCTTTTGCACCATATCTAAAGATATTGGCAGTAAATTACGCTATTATTCTCTAAAATAATGGCTCGATTTAACTCCTTGTCATGGTGATAACTGCCTCGCGACGTAGGAACATTACCACTCCCACAATAATCTCGATACTTGGCTCCATTATCCGAAGCATTAAGGCGCTCTTTGGACTAGAGGAACAGCAGCACGCTCCGAGTGTTGTATAAAAGGCAGAATCATCAAAAGGAGATGAGAGAGGAATCGAGGAGCACAAGGCGCCTCATTCGAGTCTTTCTCTTGATCTTGCAATCTAGCATACTCAATACATATACACGGGGAGTAGGGTTGTTATTCTCCAGGGAGAAGGCCCAAACTTGTATAAAAATCCTCGTGTCGCCTCTCTCTGTGTGATTTGAGTCTTGGTGTAAGAGCCGCTAGCGATTTAATTTGTAATACTTAACCTTTCCATTGGTTCCAGCATTACAAACCAAATTTCCCCGCTCTCGGTGTATATGTACTTCTAGAACTGCAGTATGCATACACCTTACACAATTTAAGTATCAACTCCATACACAACATTTTACATTATTAAAGTCTTCATAATTTATAATATTTTCAACATACAAAAGAGAGACAGCAGCGGAACAGTTGCCACAAGATGGCTATAAACAACACCAACCAGTTTGCCCTTACCCACAAGGCAACTGACAGGAAACGTCCAAACTAGCCATCAAGAGTGTAGTCGGCCTCACACTCGTCAACCCCTTGGGGGTCAACCTTCTCTGCAGTAAATAGATAAAGCAGTTGAGTACAAAAATGTGCTCAGCAAGACTTACGATTAACAAACCTATACATAGCTACACACAAGCTTATTTCAATGGAGAAAGCTTTAGAGCTCATTTTTAGCGTAAAGCAACATTTTAATTTCAAAATGTTATAGTCTAACTCTCGAAAGATCTTCCCAACAATGTCCATAACCAAGGACTTGGCTATTGAATATATTAAACCTGCGAATTACAACTTACCCAATTGTCGTTGCTCCTTTTAGTCCCTTTGGATAAAGCACACTTATTAAACCTCGTTGAGGCGCAAGCGTGTCCATAACCAAGGACTTGGCTATTGAATATATTAAACCTGCGAGGGTGTACAACTTTATCCACGTGTTAAATTTGCTCCTTTTGCCCTTTGGATAAATGTCGGGACCGGGTATGCAACCCAGGACCCTCTGTGTATTACGAACTAGTCCCATGATCGGTAGCTAGCTCACAGTTGCAACATTGGTGTAATCATAACCACACAACCAAACAAAAGATGAAGCGAGACAAATTAATAATATTAAGCAAAAGGGACCTTATGGTCAAGTCTTACAACAGTTTGCCACAGGGGCTAAGCAACAAAAAGAAATGGCGGCGGAAACACAACATCTGGCGGAGGTCACCCAATATGCCCACCGCAATCGAGTGAAGAACGCGACCTAATTATAAAAGTCTTCAAAGAAGTCTTCTTCGTAGAACTCTGAGTTCCGCAGGTTCACCCTCCTCTGGCTGATTTAAGCAGGGCGCAAGGCCATGAGTACTTTGAATGTACTCGACAAGTCATAGTGAATTGAATGCAAGTAATATTTATGCAAGGCTTAACAAGGATAGCTTTATGGCTCATTTGCGGAAAGCATTATTTGACGATAAATACAATAAGTAGATTGTAAAGCATAATTTAAAGACTAATACATAAGTAAGCGGTTTTCTTTGAAACAACTAGTGAACACCTGTTCACTTTCCAACCACCAACCAACTACAAGATTAGACCAAACCATTCCAACATTTTCGAGAAAAGTTCTACCCCTTGCGTGAAATCACCGAGGCATGTCCATATCAGGGACACGGCTATTGAATAGTTTACACTCTGCGAGAGGTTATGCGGCTTGACCCACAAGACCGAATTCTCTAGTTTGTCAAGCATATATCTATGCCACCGCTCACTACCTTAGGTATGCAGTCTAGAAACACGTGACAAGGCTTTACAAAGTTACTGTTTGACTCGATTACTGTTACGCTAAGGTTTTGCCTCTATCTGGCCCCTCTTGCGCCGTTCCCAACCAAAAGCAGAACCGAACCAAGACATTGCTAATTAGTCGGCGGGTCTATCCCAATCTAGACATGTGGTTATGCGGTTGAGGCCCAGATCAATGGTTCAAGGTTAAGTCCTTAGTTGGTTGCTTTCGGGCGAGAGCGGTTCCACATTCCAAGTGTGCGTTCACGGCACCCACCCTTTCCACCACCCACTCGTCCAAGCATAAATCATTTTCGTTCAACTTTGGCCAAATGACCACCTAGTCATGGCACAACATCTTTAACAAAAGTGGCTCATACAGTTCCATAAGTTCAATAGTCAAATTCATCATGTTGGGTTCAACTTGACGGAGGACCACCTAGTCAGGGCACCACAAATTTTAGTAAAGTGACAACAAATGTCGTTGGTCTCACAGGGACCACACTTAGCATTATTAGCAACAGCAGTCGTTACTACACAAGCCACAAACCATGTGCTAGGGCAAATCAACCTTTATTGAATCATGAGACCAACGTCTACTAAAGCATGACTAAGCAATAAAAGCGTGCCCATGTTGGTATTACAATAATGTCCAACTAATAATTAACCATCCTAAGGTGTCCAAGGAATTATGTCATTCAAGGATACATATCGATTACAAATTATCATGGAGGTATAATGGCAATTAGGTAATTAACTAATCCCAAAACCATTTATTATAAAATTAGCCATGCATGTTTATATAAAACAATATACTTTTATAAACATGGGATCAACATGATCAATGGTCTATGACTTGCCTTCGTTGAAGAGTAGCGGTTAACTTGATTAAATGATTCTGCGAAATCTTAAAGCAGCGGGATCTATCTGTATAACCAAAGCTAAATAAATAAAACAACTCCAAATAAAATTCAAATAAATACCAAATAAATACTAATAGAAAGACAAGGATTTTAGATGAATTTAGAAATTGGAATCACTCGAATCGGAGTTCGAATGAAAGTTCTGACCTCGGGAAGAAGGAAAACACATAAAATCAAGAAAGGAATTTCTAATTTAAGAATTATTTTCCTAAAGGAAAATCGAGTTCTGCATAGTGACGTCGTGAGAGAAATTCGGCGAAATAAAAGAAAAAAAAAAACCGTGACAAGTGGGGCCCTTGTCATAGAAAAGTGCATGGTGGACTAGGTCCACTGACTCTGAAATGGCGTGCCGCAGGCGGTTGACGGGCTTGCACATTGGGCAAGGGAGAGTGGAGCCTAGGTGGCGGCGTGGGCCACACAGCACGCCACGTGGGACCGGCTTGGCGCTCCTGACGACCAAATTCGCGGCGTTTAGGCTGGGTTCGATGGCGGCGGTACCTGAGGAGAGCGGTTGACGTCTTTGGCGCGAGGATTCGAGGCCTCGGCGTGAAGAGGGCCAAGGCCGCAGCGAGCGGCGGCGGCGGCGGTTGAAGCGGCGGAGAGCTCGGGAACTTCCGGCGAGAGGTGCGCGCAGGGAAGCCGTGAGCTTGCGATACGCGGAGGTGACAACGGCGGAGGTGCTCGGCAATGGCGGGTGCTCAAAAGCTTGGGCCGCCGATCTTGGAGCTCAAATCTGGCGAAGCGGGAGAGCGAGGGAGGAGGAAAAAGGAAAAGCGGCGGGTCTGGTGCTCCCTCTTATAGAGCTCGAGGAGGGTGGAAGGGGCAGCGGTGTGGAGGACCATCGGCCGTAATGGCGCTTCGTCCGTATGAGATGGGGAGGGCATGGCAGGTGGTGCAGGCGTGGGCGGCGTGGTAGCGGATCTGGCGGCGAGGACGTCTTGTGCCCGGGGAGAAGGACAGGAGGTCTTGTGCGGGCATTCGCGGCGCAGGCAGAGCATGGGCACTCCAGCAGCAGTCGGGAGGTAGGGGATGACCAGGGTGGGCGGTGAGTGAGTATACTGTCAGTGAGGCGATGGGTGGGCGGGTGGGCAGTCTAGATGTAATGAGCCGTATGAACATGTGAGGGGATGTGGGTGAAGAGATTATTTAAAAGAACAGGGGATTTTTCTAAGGTTTTTCTTTTTAGGAAATACCGGAAAAGCAAAAGGAATTTTAGAAAATAGTTTAAGACACCCAAAATTCTAGGAAAATTCTCAAAAATTCCTTGAATTATTTGAGACTTAATAAAAATATTTTCAGCCTCACTATTGCTTTTAATTTTTGGCAATTAATTACTTTTAACATAAGGCCAAATGAAAAACCAAATTAAAATCAACTAAACTCACTAAACCAACTTTAATTAGTTCAAGTTTTTATTAATTCAAATTAAACCACTTTTGAAATTCTAAAATACAATTTAAGCTTTGGCAAAATAATAAACCCAAATGGTTCCTTTTTAAGGTTTTCAAAATTTTCAAAAAGTAGGAAAATAGGGATGTTACAAACCTATACCCTTAAAGGAATCTCGACCAAGATTGGTGACTAGAGAATAGGTGCGGGAACTTCGGCCTTGAGATCTTCTTAGCGTTCCCGGTGGCTTCTTCTTGATTGTGATTGCTCCTTGAACTTTGCGAAGCGGAGGATCTTGTTCCTTGTCACTGCCCTTCGAGACACTTCCAAGATTTTGATGGAAATTGCTCCTTGTATGTTAGATCTTCTTGCAAGTCAAGCGCCTCTAACGACATCTGTTCTTAGGCACCTTGCAGCACTTCTTCAAGCGAGACACATGAAAAACATCATGCACATCGACAAGCGGTAGGCGGGAGCTCTAACTTGTAACAACTTCTCCTCTTGACTAGAAGCTGGAAAAGGTCAATATACCTTAGTGCGAGCTTTCCACTAACTCTGAGCGGCGCATTCCTTTGAGAGGTGAGACCTTCGGTACACATGATCTCCAGTACAAAGGCTAATTCGGCGGCGGTTATCGGCGCATAACTTTTACATGCAGTGCAGTTCATTCTCGACTTTTCTCGATCGACTTAACTTGATCTTGACCTCCTTTAGGATGTCGGGTCCAAGCACTTGCCCTTCGCGGACTCGGTCAATACAAGGTGTTCGACACTTTCTTAGTAAAGGGCCTCAAGCGGGGACATCTGCGGACTTGATTGATGGTATTGTTGTATGAAAACTCGCATAAGGTAACATTTGGTCCCAATGATGCAGTGCAGTTCTCTAAGCGAGCTCTCAACATATCTTCTAAGATTTGATTTACCCTTTCCTGTTTGACCATCATGCGAGGATGGTAGGCGTCTTGAAATTGATTAGTGCCCATATTGTTTGCTTGACTTTTGCCAAAATCTTGAGGTGGCTGGGTTCCTCGATCGGACCACGATCTTCTTTGGCACTCCATCTTGACATACTATCTTGGCCATATACAATTACGCAAGTCTGTCTCTGAGTAGGTGGTCTTGGTGGGATGAAGTGAGCCACTTTTGTTAGGCGATCGACAATTACCGAATAGAATCATATCGACTTTATTTCTTGGCGGACGGTGATAAAATCCATTCGATTTCTTCCCATTTCCATTCGGGGATGCTCAAAGGTTGCAAAAGTCCGCGGTCTCGATGCTCGGCTTTAACTTCGTGGCAAACATCACATTGTGCAATATACTCGGCAACTTCACGCTTCATGCTAGGCCACCAATAGAATTCCTTGAGGTCTTGATACATTTTAGTGCTTAGGGGTGAATGGAGTACAAGGTTTCATGAGCTTCCTTGAGTAATGCTGTTTTGAGTTCATACGATCCGGTACACAAATCGCTTGTCAAACCATAGGACACCTTGCTCATCTTGAAAATCTTAAGGATTTACCTGCTTCATGTTTTCTTGATTTCCTTGATATCAGTATCTTCTTCTTGGGCTTTCTTGATCGATCTTGAAGAGTTGGTTGCACTTCGGGGTAGCTAAGTAACCTTCTTCCACTAACTCAAGCTTGAGCTTTTGAAATTCTTAGTGCAATCTTTGGTGACCTTCCTTGATCATCGAGTATTGCGATGAGGTCTTTCTACTTAAAGCATCCTGCTACAACATTTGCTTTGCACAGGTGATAATGAATTCCCATGTTGTAATCCTTGATCAATTCAACCATCTTCTTTGTCTCATGTTCAGATCTGCTTGGGTAAAATGTACTTCAAACTCTTATGATCCGTGTAAACTTCACGGCGATTACCGATGAGGTAATGGCGCCATATCTTTAAAGCATGCACTCTGGACTAATTCTAAGTCATGAGTGGGGTAATTGACTTCATGAGGCTTCAATTGGCGTGAAGCATAGGCTACCACTTTCCTTTCTTGCATCAAAACACTGGCAAGAGACCTTGGCGAGATGCATCCTGAAAATCTCAAAATCCTTAGAACATCCGTTAGAATCGGCCTTTGGGCGGTGGTCAAGCAGCTTCTTTAATTCTTGAAAACTTTGCTCGCATTACGGCGTCCAAGCAAATTTCTTCTCCTTCTTGACAATTGGGTAAGGGTCTTGCTATTCTTGAGAATCCTTCTATGAACAAGCGGTAGTAACACGCCATTCAGAAACTTGACTGAGTCTTGACTTGGGTGACTCGGTTAGCACATCCTTGACTTTACTAGGGTTGTGTGACTCTCATTACTGCGGACATGGCGTGCCCCGGAAGGTAACTTCTTTCATCAAAACTCACACTTGTCGAATTTAGCATAGAGTTGATGATCTCTAAGCTTATTCGAGAACCAAGCGAAGGTGCTCTTCATGCTCTTCTTCATTCTTAGAGTAGATTAGGATATCGTCAATAAAGACAATGCGAACTTATCTAGATACTCCATGAACACTTTATTCATCAAGTTCATAAAGTAGGTGGTGCATTGGTTAATCCAAAAGACATGACCGTATACTCATCTGATCCATATCGGGTTGAGAAAGTCTTGGTATATCTTCTTCACGAATCTTGGTGATGGTATCGACCTCAAATCTATCTTGGAGAACACTCGGCTCCTTTTAAGCGGTCAAACAAATCATCAATCTGGCGGAGGTACTTGTTCTTGATGGTGACTTCATTGAGAGCCGGTAATCCACACACATCCATTGGTGCCATCCTTCTTAGGGACAAAGATCCTTTGGGGCTCCCCAAGGCGAAAAGAACTTGGTCGGACAAATCCTTTATCTTGCATTTCTTCAATCTGCTTCTTATTTCGACTAAGTCATCAGCAAAGCAAGCGGTAGGGTCTCTTGAAATGGGTGCGAGTTCACGGAACTAGGTTAATGACAAACTCTAGGTCTCTGTCGTGGCATTCGGGTAACTCATCGGAAAAACATCTGGAAATTCTCGACTCTAGGCACCTCTTCCAAAGATCTGATCTTGACTGCGAGACTAAGGCTCCATCATACTTTTAGTAGAGGCTTCAAACTTCACTTTGGTTCCATCTGGGTGATAGCGTGATGCTTCTATCACCACAATCCAAAACCGCTTGGTGATCGAGTAAGCCAATCCATACCCAAAATCACATCTAGGGATTTGGCATTGATAATTATAAGGTTGGCTAGAATTCTACCCTTCTATGGTTACTTTAACCTTAGGGCGCCTTGGTTCGTACTCAACTCCGAACGGTGTGCGAATCAACATAGCATTTTTAAGAGTCATAACCTTTAGCGATGCTTTGCAACAAAACTCAGAAACAAGCGAATGGGTAGCTCGAGAATCAAACAAAAGCTGTGGCAGTCTTGAATTTACTAGGAACTTACCCGACCTGACGTCCGGGGCTATCTGGGCTTCCTCTCTGTGACATGGTTCTGACGGCCTCTTCGGAAGTCTGAGGGTCTTGGTGGTCTTCTTTGGAGTCTGAGGTGCTCCGTCCTGCTCTGGCGTGGGGGTCTGTTCGGGGTAGCTCAAGGTTGAATCGTGGTGATGGACCTTGCTTACGAGGGCAATTCTTTGGCATAATGTCGAGTTCTGACGGTTAAACAGTTGATTCTGCTGGCGGGATTATTGCTTCTTAGGCTGCTGGTTGTTGGTGTTGTTGTTGAAGTTGCGGAATCTGGTGCGGTAGGCGAGTCTTTGGTCGGGAGGTTAAGGTGGCAGGAGAGGGCGAATGAGTGGGTATTGTGCATTCGTTACGGCCCTCTGCGAATGACCTTGATGAGTACCATCTTTGCATTGACTTCCTTTTGTGCGATTCACTTGATTCAGCGGCGTGACTCTTCAATGAGCATGGTCTTGTTGACTAAGTTGCTGAAATTAGCATAGTCGTTGCCAGCGACTGAACCTTCAAGCTAGGGTTGAGTCCTCGCTTGAAGCGCTTGACGAGCATCATCGGTGGCAACATCCTGCAGGGCATAACGAGAGTTGAGTGAACTTGTTGAGGTATTCACTCAGCGGCGAGGTTCCCTTGTTTGACTCACGAAACTCATTCTTCTTCATTTCTACCTTTAAAATCGGGGATATGGGAGGCGGAAAGCTTGAAAAATTCAGTCAAGTGATGTTACAGGTGGTTCTCATAGGCGGCCTGATGGTTCTCCCACCATTCTGCGGTGCCTTCGGTGGTGTGTGGCATAAAGAACTTTCTCACGGTCATCACAGGGTAATGGCAAGCTTCTTTTCGATGAAAGCGCAGACCAATCATCTGCCTCCAAAGGCTCGGAGGATTTGGAGAAGGTAGGTGGATGGGTCCTCATAAACTCTGCGACTTTGGTGATGATAAGGTGGTGGGGGCGGAGGTGGCATATGGCATTTGCTTGGTTGTTACAGTTGACCTTGTGAAGGCGAGCGGCGGCCGTCTGGATTCTGTTGAGCCATCATCTGGTTCATGTTACGCATCATTGCATTCATCAATTCTTTGTCTTTATGCTATGAGTATCCCAAACCCTGATCTGTTGTTCTTGTTTGGGGTTGGTGGTATGAGGTCCACTTGTTCTTCTGACTTGCTTGGAGTTGCGGGTTTGAACCATCTGCCTGAGCTTCTCGGGTTTTAATAGATGAGAGGAAAAGCCGCGATGGGAAAGAGGAAAAAGCACAAAAGGCAGGCGGACAAGGGAGAAAGAGCGGGACAACCTAATTGGGGAAAAGTCGGTTTAACCCAGCGAACAATAGCAGGAAAGCTATAAGAGGCAACAAAACTCAAGCCACCGATTCTATCGATCGAAATTAAAGGGTAACTACACTACAAATCTATCTTATTTTGGCGAGGCGACTCTAAGCAAAGCTCGATTCTATAGAGATTATCAAGGTGAGAGGGTCACTTTACACTCAAAACCAAGTTCGAGAAAAGATAAGAAGTCGGACATTAAGAATGAAATAAGGAGAGATTAGCATAAGATGAGGAAGAGTAGAAGTAAGGTAAGAGGAGAATACTATTTAAGTTAATTGTTGGTTTGATTTAGAAAATAAAATTTTGAAGTTTTGACTAAGCGACCATGCTAATTATAGTTCGATCCTCTCGATCGATATGGCTCACGATACCACATTATCGGGACCCGGGTATACAACCCGGGACCCTCTGTGTAATACGAACTAGTCCCATGATCGATAGCTAGCTCACACAGTTGCAACATTGGTGTAATCATAACCACACAACCAAACAAAAGATGAAGCGAACAAATTAATAATATTAAGCAAAAGGACCTTATGGTCAAGTCTTACAACGGTTGCCACACAGGGCTAAGCAACAAAAGAAATTTGGCGTGAAACACAACATCTGGCGGAGGTCACCCAATTTGCCCACCCGACAATCGAGTGAAGGGCGCGACCTAATTCGCAAAGTCTTCAAGAAGTCTTCTTCGTAGAACTCTGAGTTCACAGGTTCACCCTCCTCTGCTGATTTAAGCGGAGAGGCGCAAGGCCATGAGTACTTTGAATGTACTCAGCAAGTCATAGTGAATTGAATGCAAGTAATATTTATGCAAGGCTTAACAAGGATAGCTTTATGGCTCATTTGCGGAAAGCATTATTTGACGATAAATACAATAAGTAGATTGTAAAGCATAATTTAAAGAACTAATACATAAGTATAGCGGTTTTCTTTGAAACAACTAGTGAACACCTGTATTCACTTTCAACCACCAACCAACTACAAGATTAGACCAAACCATTCCAACATTTTTTAGACAAAAGTTCTACCCCTTGCAGTGAAATCACCGGGCATGTCCATATCAGGGACACGGCTATTGAATAGTTTACACTCTGCGAGAGGTTATGCGGCTTGACCCACAAGACCACGAATTCTCTAGTT